>CAJHNH020003079.1:12500-295000 GCA_905116865.2 Candidula unifasciata
AGAAGAAATAAATTGATTGCAACAGATTACGGCAAAATAAAATATTTAAAAAGCATGTTAAAATCATTAAAATCATGGAAAACAAAAACCTGCATATACCTTACAAGTGCATCAGACCAGGTGATCTAAAATGTAACACATGAAAGATGTAAGAAATAAGTAAGTACCAGGACATCACACAGAGCGATAAACACCTGGTGACACAAAGTGCCACCATGCGGGCGAGGATCCCCCGTGGAAAGTCCCCAGAAACCGCGTTCAACCGTCAGGTTGTTTTACGGCCCCCGGAAAAAGCCGGGATGGGACTTTCAAAATAACGAAAAGATGCGTCCCACATGGGGACGACGATGGTTAGAAACACCTCACAGATGAAATATCCTACTTCTAAATAAAAACGAAAATTCTAAGAAATATAATACAATTTTATAATGACGGTTAAGAGAAAAAAAAAAAAGGATATTTACACAATTACAAACAGTACAGACATAGACGCCGAAAGCTCGAGGTCTGGTCACTTGTGCGCACCCCCCCCCCCCAACACATAAAAAAAGGAAATTGTATAGGAGTGGGGGAGCCTGGCTCTCCTACGCCGTATAAATTGAGTAAGGGGACCCTAATTTTCTTAGGAGACTGACCAAGAGACCCAATAAAACGAAGAATAATGAATAGAAACTCACTTGTTTATAGAAACTCATCTGTGTATAAAAACTCACTTGTTTATAGAAACTCACTTGTTTATACACCTAACATTATTTCAAGTACAGTGTATATTATCATATTTTTCGTAATTTAGCCCCACACTACTTTGTCATAATAATCACAATAATTTTTTGAACATCGAAAGAATATAATATATGTGAAATTGTATAAAATACATAAGCAAATACTCTTAAAGAGACTTGCTATAAATGGTGAAAGGGTTTATTCTCTGCCCCCCCCCCCCCGCCTTAGCCCCTATCCACTCCCTTTTTTTATAAACGAAAATATTTGAAAATGTTTTGTGATCAGTATCTTGTCACATACCATATCCTCAGTTCTGACATTTTCATTAAAATTTTGGTATTCAAAATATCAAGTTAACTATGTTAATTTGTGTTGTCCAGGAGTGACTCCACATGGGGCTACCCGGAATAACAGGACGCCACTGTTTGCTGCCGTGGCTCGAGACAATCACCACATTGTAGACATCCTTCTGAATCACGGGGCCAAGCTCACCGTTAGAGACTGCAATGGAGATACGCCTCTGGATATTGCAAAACAGAACTCCGCTAAACAGTGCATCAAGAGAATTCTGTCCGCTCATAAACTACTTGATTATAATTTGAAGTCTAAAGATAAATCTTTAAGAACGGACGAGGTTGGCCGTGAGAACAGTGATCTGAGTGAGTTTCCTAGAGGTAGGCCTTTTACCGCGAATGAAAGGATGAATACAGGATGTGATAATACTTTAATTAAAAAATCAAATACTGCCTTTTTCAGAGGTTCAACCAGCTTGTCTAGTCGTTCCGTTACGTTCGAATTGGAGAACGAGCATTCGGTACAAAACCGTAACGATAGCACTCGACTCCCAGTTGTTCATTTGCGTACATCATGCGGAGATGTGCGCTTTTCAAACGGCATCAAATTCGGCGCACAAAAAGAACATGACACCAGGATAACAAATCTGTCTGACGATATCACACTACAGTCAGCTAAATCTTTTCCGAAATCGGCGCCAGTCAAAAGATGGAGTAAGAATAATGATGCGGTTGCTTGGGATAGCTCGATCACGGCCCTTGACTTCTTATATATTAGACCAGTTTTTGGGAAACAAGAATCAGTTTTCAAATTTGACCATTCAGGCAAAGGCTTAGATGCAGCTGTAGAAAGGGAACCAATATGTGTTGCTGATACTCGGGCGCCATTCCTTACAATTCCACAAAACGAAGAATCTATTGAAGCAAAGAATGTATGTTTTAACGCTGATGCACCAAATCCTTCAAAAACAGAAACGGAACAAATTGAGGTTGCTAAGAAAATAAATTTTACTTCTACAGAGAATGAACAAAGTGTTATTGCTAAGGAAACATACAATGGCACTCCAAGATTAAACACAACAGTTACACAGAATCAACAAAGTGATACTTCTAAATGCACAGATGTCAAAACTCCTGCGCTAGATCTCGTAAAAGTAGAAGATGAAAATAGTGAAGATGCTAAGAGAATAGATTATGGTGCTACCGTATGTAATCTCACACCAGTGGAACATGAACAAAAAGATGATGCTAAGGTTATAGACCGTAACATAAATGCATCTAATAGTTCAATATCACAGAAGGAACAACTTGGTGTTGACAGAAAATCTAATCTTGATGTTCTTGAACAAAACTCGGACACGTGTGAAACTGAATCAAGTGAAAATTCAAGGAAAGTAAATGCGACTCTTTGCACTAAATCTTACACCAGTAGAAACTGAACAATGTGATGGGGCTAGCACAGAGCGTCGAAATCCTTCTCCAAAGCTTACAGGCGAAGCTACACTCTCAAGAGATGTGTCATCAACTAATGCAAATACCTACAAAGCAAAACTCAGCGATGGATATGCCGACAGCGTACCTAAGGCGCGCAGGGATAGTAAGACCAGTATACCTTGTAATTCTGTGACAGATGTTCGACCAATGACGGCTGACTGTGCAGTCTTTAGGTAAGTGATACCAATGATAGCGGCGCAAAAAGGTGTACTGTATAGGGAAAAGAGTTGTTGATTTATAAACGTAATGCTGACTGACTTTCTACCCCACCAGGACATCACACAATGTGCCACCATGTGGGTGAGGATCACCGTGGAGAGGTGCCAGAAACCGCGTTCAGCCTTTAGGCCATATTTATGGCCAGGCTATATTGCGGCCCCTGGCAAAAGCCAGAGTAGGGCTTCAAAGAACGAAAAATGTCATCCTAAAAAGGTTGAGAAGTGAAGTGATTATACGTAAGACTGATAAAAAGCCAGATACATAAATGAACACGTATTTGATTGGAACATAAGGTGTTGAACATAAAATAGGGATGAACTCAAGAGGAGTGAAGAAACAAGATAAATGGAGACAAAGAAAATATACTGGACACATGCTAAGATAAAACAAACAGAGAATCAGGCACTAAAACGGGGCTGGGGAAGTGGATGAGAGAGATCAAAGGTTAAGGACTGGATTGTATCCATGATGTCGAAGGCGTTGCACAGGATAGAAAGGAATGGAGAATAAGACTGCGAGTCCTGTATGACATGTGATGTCACAGGCAGGAAGATAACAAGTTACTGATTGACTAACTGGAACTCATCTAGGCAGAGGAGAAAGCTGATCTTTCGATTAGCATACACACCCGTGCAATGACAGCCAAATGACTAGTAGAGATGTTTGCCTATTCCATTGCCTTGCGCTCAGATTTCATAGAGGTTATTTATGCACATAGGTTCCTGTGTCAACCCTCAAGAACTGTTCTGTAAAATCACGAATACATGTTGTTAACTACACAGACAATATCTGTATTTTATAGTAACAAAAAGCACTAGACGTTTGATTTGTTTAACATCACACTGGTCGCCTTTACTTCCTAGAAATTTACCTAGCACTCATTTAAAGCAGGTCAATCTGGGAGCCGAAGCCAATTTTGAAAAAAAAAAAGTCAAGCTCTCGTCATTAATTGAACCAACGACCTTCGTATCCGCAGGCAAGTGCCTAGCCGCTACACAACGCCGGTTTCTCTACATCGAATGTAAATGTATGCAAGTCACCATAAAACTCTTTGTTTCTACCACGGGACACTGTCTTCTGCATTTGTCCTCACAAAGGCGGTTGATACGCTCGGTTGTGGTTTACAACTAGACTGTGGTCCACTCACTTTACTTATGTGCTAAATTGTTTTTAATTTTAATCTACAGGAGTAAACAAGACAAATGCAAAAATGCAGAAGTGATGAAAACAGCAGCTAGAAAAATTATCATCGCTGAACACAGGAAGAGAATCAATTCAGCCAGTGAGAAACACACAGCGAATCATGTGTAGAATTGGAAGAAGTTCTAGAACAATCTTCTTCACAGTGCGTTTTCCATGTCAATAATATAATAGAAAGTCTAATTCTTCCTCCACCTTAAAAGGATGATGGGCATGCTGTGTTGTGGTTTACAGTGAGGCGGCGATATCTGCGCTTTTCGGTACACTTTTGGGATTCAGCCAACTCCTAAATAGTCGAGGCTTCTTCTTCTTTTTCTTCACTTCCACCATTGACCTCATCGAGGTGTTGGCGGGAGATGTAGGGATCATTTGTGCGTTTTTTCCAGTGCATTATACAATAGGGTGTTCATTTCTGTTAGGTTGCTCCTGATGATGTTGCTCCATATCTTGCATGGTCTTCCCTTTGCTCGGTCTTCATTATATTTCTTCAGCGTGGCTCTCTGTGGCAGTTGGTATCAGGGCATTCTCGTCAATTGGCCAAACCATCACACTTGTTGTTCTTTAATCTTAGCCTTCTTCTAATTTCTTCATTCCTGATTGTATCTCTTCTTGTCACACCGGCAGTTCTCCTAAGACATCTCATCTCTGTTGTTACGATCTTCGGCTTATTAGTTGTAGTAAGGGTCCATGTTTGGCACTGGTAAGCACTATGTCGGCCAAAAACAAACCCGGTCTTGTTTGTTATTTGTGTTGTTTTGTGCACGTTTTTCTGCTCCCCATTTTGTTGAGCTTTTTAGTCAAATTTCTCTGGAATTCCTTGTATTAGCAGGCATCTCCATATTTTCCCCGTCTTAAGAGATTTGCTTTGGCTGACAGAGTTATCTTTCTACGGGTCGTAAGCGTTGTTAATTGTCCCATAACCTTATTTGCTTTGCACATCGTACGTTGATTTCTCGATCATTTTCATTAGTCGTGGCAGTGAGTCAAATCTTGTTTTCTCTCAAAATGGGGCCCAGCATCCCACACGGGAAGAATGTCTACATCTACTCAGATGTTTTCACGGTACTTTCAGCAGCGATCTATAACAGCCCGGGGTGGAAAAGGGGGGGGGGGTGGGGTCTCAGGCAGTTTTGAAAATTAGTGAACTTGTTTTCGTATTACTCCGTTATGCTAATATTTTTATTTCAGTTTAATTAGAAATTTAAAAAAAAATGTTTCAAAGTAGTTTTTAAAAAATCAGAAAGCCAGGAATCTTTCTGTTTTCATAAGAAGTTTGTACATCTAGCAAACTAGCTTGGTTCGGGCACATGGTGAGACATAATTCGATTGCAAATACTTTACTGCAAGGAACATTGGCTGGTAGTTGAAGAAAAGGAGGGCAAAGAAAAAAACTGGAATGACATCATCAAGAAATAGACAGGACTAAGTTATCATACACTTATTAAACAAACAGAAGACAGATAAAGATGGTTTTAGTGATTAGTGCCTCTTTCGATACGTTCCCATGACCCTGACAGATGTTATCTATGTACATGTATGATTAAAAATAAAATTAATATGATAAACCGTGCATTTGAATATATAGTTTAAGAGCGCACTTCTGCTCTTTATAGTCACATTTTGTTATATTAGAGGAGTGGTGTAGTGGGGACTGGAAAAAAAGGGCTGGGGGGGGGGAGCCTTACCATATACTCTAGGTGGCGCCATCTAGAAAAAAACATGGAGACCACTGACCTACAGCATGTTTTCCATGTATATAATCAAAAAGAAATGCAAACATAGTTGTTTATAACACCGACATGTCTTCCATACTGTTCTTCTCTATACGTATAAATGTTTGCAATACACACACACAGACACACACACACAGAGGCGCTGGAACTTGTGGGCTCAGAACGTTTAGCTCCCCCTACCCCATAATGTTGAGGGAGCAAATCCCCCCTCCGACCACCACCCCAGGGTCGTCAACGCACTTGCCCAGAGCTGGGGGAGGGGGGTAGGAGGTATACGAAATTAGGGACCCAATGCGTATCTGAGTATATGTTTTATATTATCAACCATTGACATGTCATTTCTGTGAGCGGTCGTAGTAGGGGCCCCAGCACACTGGTTGATCCAAGGGCCCATAACGTTGTTAAGACGACTCGGCCCCACCCCACAATATATAAACGTTCTCTTTTTAAGTATTTCTTCATACATGTCATATTATTTCAAATAATTCTTTTTAATTTGCCATTCAGCACATAATAATATTGATAATAATAATATAATAATAATAGTAATAATAGAAATAATAGTAATAATAATAATAGTAATGTCAATAAATGATATTAAATGATAATAAAACAGGGCCGCGTTAGCGCAGTCAATAGGAGGCTCGCTTTCAAACCCAGCTGCGAATCACTGCAGCCACGGTCGGTGTTTGAAACCGGGCGGTTCCCGGGGTTCATCCAGTCTCTAGGAAATGGGTACCATTGTTGACACTCTGGGGTAAATAAAGGAACGTCGCTGTAGCTACAGAGTCAGGTGCGAACGGCGACACAGGCGGACAATTCTTTTCAGTTGTCCGTAAAGGTGGCATTTTTTTATAAGGAGTAGAAAATTATAGGGAAGAGAAAAAGTTGGTAAGAAACAACAATTAGTTTATGTTAGCTTTACAAAATCGATCACAATTTTGCCGTAAGGGTGGCAGAGCACTTATGGTTTATACCCGTGTGCAATGACGCTGGTTCACATCTCCTGACTTTACCTTTCTTTAATGATAATAAATAGTATATGCGGTCCAAAATATTTATGGGGACATTTTCAAGCGTTGAGCCTTGAATAAGTGTGATTCAATAATAATATTCATTGTTATTATTGTACAAACAAAGTCACAAACGAACAAACTTTATTTCCAAACGGTTAAGTATTGGGCACGCAGGTCCGTTTACCTGTCTGCCCTTCTGTTCTCCCGCCTTTCATACAACATTTCATTCATACATCAAGTAATAGTAAACATTATCAACAGCATCAAAATATTCAATACAAGTACTGGAATGTGTACATTTCTAGCATCAAAATATTCAATACAAGCACTGGAATGTGTACATTTCTAGCATCAAAATATTCAATACAAGCACTGGAATGTGTACATTTCTAGCATCAAAATATTCAATACAAGCACTGGAATGTGTACATTTCTAGCATCAAAATATTCAATACAAGCACTGGAATGTGTACATTTCTAGCATCAAAATATTCAATACAAGCACTGGAATGTGTACATTTCTAGCATCAAAATATTCAATACAAGCACTGGAATGTGTACATTTCTAGCATCAAAATATTAAATACAAGCACTGGAATGTGTACATTTCTAGCATCAAAAATATTCAATACAAGCACTGGAATGTGTACATTTCTAGCATCAAAATATTCAATACAAGCACTGGAATGTGTACATTTCTAGCATCAAAATATTCAATACAAGCACTGGAATGTGTACATTTCTAGCATCAAAATATTCAATACAAGCACTGGAATGTGTACATTTCTAACTACAGTAAAACGTAGTAGTCTTTGGAAAATGTGCGCTCTTTATAAAATATTGATTATCTTCTATGGGGGCATGTAATCTGTCTTTAGATAATAATCGAACAGTTAAACACGGCTGGAGCTGCCTCTTTCCCTCACTAGACAATTATGGTGGGGTGGGGGGGGGTGTGGCTAAACACAACCCCCCCCCCCCCAATCCCCGTCCACCACCTACCCCCACCCCAAAGCGTCTTCTCTGTGGGAGTGAGCTAGACACGATACACACGGCAAGTGTTCCGTATAAATAATCAAAACATTTTAAGTCGTTATAAGTACAATTGTTCGTTACACTCACACAGCGTGTTTTCCAAATTTATTCACTATATAGAAGGTCCTTTTGCAGAGGGTCGCTCTCATCACGGTCTGCCTAAGAAAAAAAAAACTCATAAAGTCTCTCGCCAGCTCTCCCGCCTCGTGTACTTTTATATTCGAAGAGTCAAATGGTGTGTCCATGTTTGTGCTGGTCGGCCCCTGCTCCTCCTACCTGGTACCATGCCTTCTGCTATTATCACAATCAATGCAGGACAGCCTAGCATATAATACCACAACATCTAGCATGAGAATGGAGGTGGAGGCGGTCACTGCGGCTTTTCGTTGCCTAGAAAATATGTCGTAATTGTAAAAGAGTTTGAAAGCACGCTAAGAAAGGTAAAGACAGGAATGTCTTCACTGGAAGGTCACAGATAGTGGGCATACTTTGGATATTTTCTCCTGATGATGGTGGCGTGGTGGGGAATGAACAGAAAGACAGACTGGCTGGATCTGCACCACTGTGAATAGGTATCCTGTAACTAACAAATGAAAAAAAAAAAAAACATAAACACAACTGAGTAGTGTTCAATAAAACGTACTGAACAGTTATGCCATGTTAGATTATTTATCATAAGTATAAAATAAAAATAGTACTGAGAAAACAAAACAGTAACTACATGGTAAAATAATTGTCAATAAATTAAAAATTAAATGACCTTTCCACGCCGTTAGTGGTCTTGGGCATGTAGGGCTAGACTTATATTTTATAAACCAATCGGCACTTGGTGGGTGATGTGGTCAGCATTATGTTGGTCGCCTTTACTTCCCAGGACTCCACCTGGTACCCATTCAAGGCTTGGACGTCCTGGGAGCCAAGGTGATTTTGTTTTAAGTCCGATTCCGTTGGGACCTGAACCAACGATCTTCCGATCCGCAGGAGAGCATCTAACCGCTACACCACGGTGGCTATATTACTTTTCATTAGTAAACCAATAATGGAGCGATAAGAACATAAATATTGAAAAAGTCCAGACTTTCCTTACCAATACTGGAGTGACGAAAAAAGAAACTTTCAACAAACTTTCTAAATAATGAAGACATCCTCAACTACACATTAATAAACAAATCATTAATTGATAATTAGGCCAATCAATAATAAACCAGTAATTGAGTGATAAAAAAAGAGAAAAAAATCTATGACACTTTATTATCTAAAGAAAACAAAACATGGAGTCAAGCAACGAATATAATAATAAATTACCAATAATGGCGTCATGTACAATGAAATTTTGAATTAATGAGGCTCGCTGTGTTATTATCAATAGAAAACCCCCTCACAAAAAGAGATAAGTAATGAATTTAATGACTAAATAATGGAGACTTGTTCAATTTCGCATCATTAATATGCCAATAACTTAATGATGAGGGAAAAACATGTAATGATTGAGACATGATTAAATTGTTAACAATAGACTAATACCGAACTAATGACGAAAAAACAGTCAATAGACTTGCTACTTATTGTCATGTATAAACCAACAAAAATTGAACGAAGAAAAAAATGAAATGTTAAATTTGCTTAGATATGGTATAATAATTTTTAGTAATTAATGAATCAATGAAGAACTGGCATCAGCGGGGTCAGAACACTCCCATACGTGACCGGTCCCCTGGCTCAGCAGTCACTGATTAAAATGTTGCCTGTTTTCCTTTTTGCGAGTATCATGGAAAGGTATAAAACCAAACAGAAAAGTAGACTAGTGAGATTCGCATAGTAACAAAACACAAACTGAAAGTGGACATTGCGGCTACAGAGCCTTCATCAGCACATTATATAAATCAACAGCAAAAAGGGAAAAAATGTATAGACACAAATATACAAAATTACTTCACTGACGTATTTCCAATAGCGGCCATTTTAGTTTTACGGCCTCTGAATTTCACCTCCCTGCGGGTAGAAAATAGTAGAGACCCTTTCTCCACTTTCAGATGAATTATTCTCTTCATCATTATCAATAATATGCCAATAACAAAGTGGTGAGAAAATAAAACATTAAAGGACTGGAAAACAGTAGATTAATTACAAATTAAACAAAAAAAAAACAATAATAATAATGGAATGACAAGAACATAAACAGAAACTGGTTGAGGCGTGGTGGATGAATAATCTGTCATCATCACCAAGTGCCTTGCCAACAGGCGTAGGTGTACATGCATCTCTACAGCTCTCGGTCTTTTGTATTCTGGATGAATATCCGAAAAATACTTTCAAGGGTAAAAGATCCCAGTGTGGGTGGGAAAGTCAACGGAAAACCACCACATTAACTTCCCAAGTATTCATGCAGAGTCACAAATTTAATTCAGTGAACGAATTATCTATGGAAAATTAAATATATATATATATATATATATATATATATATATATATATATATATATATATATATATATATATATATATATAATATGAGTAAAAAATACTATTTACACAGTAGAGTCATGTTATATTGGCTATTAGTAAAGCAATAAAGAAATGATCAATAGTCATAGGCTGAATAGTGCAAAGATCAGTACTGAAATTGTCAGTAACGACGTATGTTAAATTTCAGCTAACGTGTGTCATTTTTCAGTCACGGTAGATCGTGGTGTGTGATACAAGTGTTCAAGCCTATACAATCTTTCCAAAACTAGGGATCGACTAGTATGACAGGTATACAACGCAAACTTTTAACACACAGTTGTAAATAAGTGGAACAGCATTCTTTACAAACACTTTACAACATTTTCCGTAGCTCCGGCAGAGTGCCACACGTACATCTCACAACCTTGTAATTGGGAACATTCCTGGCATAAATTGTTCAAAAATAAAAAAAAGTAGTAACATACATTATATCTCTCAAACCCCAACCCCACGTCTCCGTCGTGAGAGGTGGTAACAGGACAAAGTAGGCGATTGCTGGGATTGGCCGAAGTCTGGTGTGCCACGAGGCCTCTACGATAGCCACTCAGATGTTTGGGGATCGGTCTATACTATATGGTAAGAATAGGCCTAACTCAAAATTGTCTGCTAAAGCCTTGTAGTCGATTTGTGCTCTAGGTCAACTTTTACGCTAGGTCGACTTGTACGCTAGGTCGACTTGTACGCTAGGTCGACTTGTACGCTAGGTCGACTTGTACGCTAGGTCGACTTATACGCTAGGTCGACTTGTACGCTAGGTCGACTTGTACGCTGGGTCGACCTGCACGCCCGGTTAACTTGTAAACGCAATCTACTGTATTTATTTGTTTTTCCTTTATATGTTTACCTCCTCTTCTCAATCTTCTTTTATGCTTCAATTTGCAATAGCTATCCATGTGGCTATTTTTCTCTATTTTTCGTATTTCCTATCCGTATTACCTTTAGTGTTGTTTGTAGTTTTGTTGTTTAAGTCTGTCTGACAAAAATTCTGACCGAATCATCCTGTTGTATTTAGGCAAGCCTCTTCCACTGTCTCTGTTAAACTTTCTAGTCTCAGTTTTGTGCAGCAGCCTCACTATGGAGACATCGGCTGTAACAAGGTATTTGGCATGGCTGTTAGGTTATATTTAGGGCCCCCACTACAGCCGAGATTGGGGTTTAAAATAACACACATAAAAATGCATCCCATATCGGGAGGGAGTTAACACGAAACGCAGATAAATACCACACAAAATGTTACTAATGTGACCCCTTTTTATGTCACAAATAATTAATCACTTTATATTTAGACAATGCAAAATAATTTATCACGGTAAAATCGCCATGAAAACTCAGGTTCGAATCCCTGGTAGGGTTTTTAGTTTCTTTCTTTCTCTCCTCCCCCCCCCCCCCCCCCCCCACCCCCTTTCTGTCGAGGGGGAAACAAAAACGCCAGTCTGCAAAGTTCGTGGCGACAGCACTAGTGAAGCCTTCCTAAATCCTCAGACTCAAAGACCTCCCTCTCCACACACACATAAACAAAATGGTAAATACAGGTTATACTGTAATCCAAGGCCATCTCTAGGAAGAAACTCCACACGGGAGCATGTACAGCAGAGGTCTACCAATCATCTCGTCGACAAATGTTTCGGCCCACGAGCTCCTATACATTTTCAGAGAGTGGGCCCACCTGAGTTCATGAAGATCAGGGTTGGTTTCCCCTGCTGCACGAATTACCGGATGTTATTCGGACAGGGACAAGACAAATTGGTGATTTGCAAAAGGTACAGTGCGATAATAAGTCGTCGCGGTAGCATAATTAAAGCAGTCTGCTTACCTGGACGACGGAGCGGCAAGCTTACGTTTACCAGACACATGTTGGACTTTGTTAGCAGGTGGCAAAGGGACACTGGCAGACAATACGGACACGATGGACTTTGAGGGATGAGAAATTCTTTCCCGCTTTTTAATAAATAGAGTAGGCCGTGATGTAATCAAACAACATCGCGTGTCTGTTTATCTCTTCTTTCTCTTCTTTTTTTTTGGCGCCATGTTGCTGCTGTTGCGTGTTTTGTTTTTTAGGCCCAGCATCATTTGTTGCTCCAGTGTTGACTATTGGGGGCTGTTGTTTTCCATTGTTTGATGTCTTTTGCTGCTGCTGCCGCTGTTGCTGCTGCTTCTGCTTCTGTGGTGGCTGCTGCTGCTGCTTCGGTGGTGGCTGCTGCTGCTGCTGCTGCTCTTGTTTCTGACTGTCAAATGATAAGAATAAAGTTGTTGATCAGTAAATACATTTTCTCAGTACAATATAAATATATTGCGTTTAGTCTGGACTAATTGTTTAGAAAATTATTTGTTGTTTTTCTGTACAAGGTTAGTTGCGTATCCTTTACAGGACGTTGCAGAACCAACCCCAGCAGCTTCTGGCTGTTGTAATGTTTTTTAGGATAATTGTGGTCTAGTAGTTTGCCACTGCTCCTGGACGGTCGGCACTATGTTACCACTGTCGAAAGTAACTCAAGGCGCATGGCCCGCAGCTGGGATCGAACCCGGCATCCCGGCATTACGAAGCGTTCGCATCGACTTAGCCACAGAGCCGACTTTCTGTACAAGGCAACAAATTAATTAGGCATTGATTTCTATTTGGTTAATGGAACTTGCAACTGTCCCAAGACAAATGACTGGAAACCTAAATATTTTTTTTTCCTCAATTCTACTGAAGTAATCATGAAGCGCATGTTTGTGTACTCTAGACATAGCATTAAGGTCTCCTCAGTTTGAAATGAATTATTATAGTTAATTATATCCAATTTCGTCCTTTTTAGGACGAAATTTTTTGTCATTTGAAGCCCTATTCTGGCTTTTGCCAGGGGCCGCAATATAGGCAGGCCATATATATGGCCAAATGTCTGAACGCGGTTTCTGGGACCTCTCCACGGTGATCCTCATCCACATGGTGGCACTTTGTGTCATCGGGTGTTTATCGCTTGTGTGATGTCCTGGTGGGGTAGAAATTCAGTTCAGTTCAGTTCAAAAATGAATTATGTCCCTTTTCCATAGTTGTGGATTTCAAGCTGTACGACAGGCATGGCCAATCAGACACCTTTTTTTTAGGGGGGGGAGCTCTATTTGACCCTGTTGTAAGCACACATGTTTCCATAGCGAGCCGCACACGCTAATGGAGGTGACAGACTCGAATCCTGGCACGGTTACTATAAATTTCGATTTTTATGTTGTCTAGTATGTTCTATTTATTATCTTTCAACTTATTTCTATGAGTGCCGATCAATACATTGTCTGTTACTTTATTAATTCATAATGCCAAGATGCTGGGTTCGATCTCAGCTGCGGACCGTTTGTCTTGCTTTGGTTTTGACAGTGATACTGAGAGATGACCATTCATTAGCAATGGCAAACTACTGAACGTAAAATTAGCCTAGACAAACCACAAGAGCAAAATAAATGCTGAGGTTGGTTCTGCAACGTCCTTTAAAGGATACGCACTAACTTTTTTTTTTAATACAAGTAAGTAAGATTCATACTAAAAACATCCTCAGATGCCATCAAAACCAATCATAGAATGTACATGAAGTAGAAGTAGAACTATTTAAAAGAAAGGGGGAGGGGGAGAGAAGATAAATGTATTACGAATAAATTTATCAGTGTATAACGAAAACCATCACCTAACTGGCAGCCTCAATTATAACGTTTAATGAGGTTGAACATGGTAAACTAAAAGAACCAAAATAAATTGTAAAATGAACCCACGACGTCAGAGCAAGAGGAAAGCAGATTTTTCAATTAACAGCCGCGACACTCTTCCTATCCTCCTGTATTTCTCTCCCTCTTTCTTTCAATTTGTCTCTCTTGTTTCTCTCATTTTTTTTTCTTGATCTCTCTTTCTCTCTTTTTTTTCTCGTTATCACCCTTTTTCTCTTTCTCTATCTCTCTCTCTATCTCTCTCTCTCTCTCTCTATCTATCTATCTATCTATCTATCTATCTATCTATCTATCTATCTATCTATCTATCTATCTATCTATCTATCTATCTATCTATCTATCTATCTATCTATCTATCTATCTATCTGTCTGTCTGTCTGTCTGTCTGTCTGTCTGTCTGTCTGTCTGTCTGTCTGTCTGTCTGTCTGTCTGTCTGTCTGTCTGTCTGTCTGTCTGTCTGTCTGTCTGTCTGTCTGTCTGTCTGTCTCTTTCTCTCTCTATCTATCTATATATCTCTCTCTATCTCTCTATCTCTCTCTATATATCTCTTTCTCTCTCTCTCTCTCTCTCTCTCTCTCTCTCTCTCTCTCTCTCTCTTTATGTAGGGGGTCTCCATGAATTTGAGGTCAAGCCAGGTGCCCTGGGCTCCGTAGGTCGTGTGTTCGTTCCACTGCTGCGCCGTTTAGTTTACGAGTGCAATTTGTACTGGGTCCCTAGGGGAGCTACGGAGTTCGTGCTCTGTGCGGCGCTTTCGGCAGACGGTTAGCCGTTCTGTGAAGAGAGGCCGAGCCATATGGGATAAAGCCCGGCGCAATTAAGTCGATCTTTAACCTCTCTCTCTCTCTCTCTCTCCTCTCTCTCTCTCTCTCTCTCTCTCTCTTTCTCGTTCTTCTCTCTGTTTCTTTTTTCCTCTTTTTCTCTTTCTGTCTTTCTCTTTCCCTCTTTCTTTTTCTCTCCGTCTCTTTTTTTTTCGCTTTCTCTTTCTCTCTCTTTCCCCCTCTCTTTATATTTCTCTCTTTCTCTAACTTTTTCTTTCTCGCTCTTTCTCTTTCTCTCTTTGTCTCTCTCTCTTTCTATGTGTCTTTCTTTCTCCGTCGCTTTTTCTCTCTCCCTTGATATAGCTCTCTTTTGCTCTCTATTTCTCTCTCCATGTTTCTGTCTCTGTATGTCTGTGTGTGTGTGTGTGTGTGTGTGTGTCCTCTATAAATAAGTGTGTTAGTGTTTGTACATGGCAGGGTCGAGGGGGCGGGGTGTGGGGGGTGAGTAGGAAAAGTGTACAAGCTACTTACGGGTTCTTTCCCTTGGCAGATTGACGCTTTTCTTTGGAATGTACAGTTGTCCATTCATCAGACGCACGACTGCCTGGTTCCACTTCAGCAGCACAGTTCTGCATCTCCGACTCTGAATTGTCTTTCCTGGCATTTCCACCAAGTAGATGACACAGCATCTGGCCAGTACATAATACAATTACCAATCACACTGTCAATCAATTATATTTTAACTCTTTCAGTTCCTTGCAATTCACAATGAGTCAAATTATCACTGCATATACTAGTAGTATTAAATCTGTGTGTGTATGTGTGTGAGGGGGATGGGTAGCGTCAAGCAATTTGGAAAGTGAGCTCATTTGTGCTAGTAATGACCTAGTAATAATCCGTGTTGTGTTTTTTAGGGGGGGGGGGGGGGGGTCAGCTTTAAAAGCCACGAAAACAAAACAGGGCCGTCAGCTTATGTGGAGAGTGATCTCTATTGTGCTTTGTCCAACGTCAGAACTAAACAGTATCAGATATGATTAGGACAAAACAGTGTCAGCCGTCACTCTGATAGCTGGAACTAAATTACCAGTTGTTGGTGATTGCTACTTGTGTTCTTGTGATTGTTTCTTGTGTTCTTTGACACTTTGAATTGTGTACCATTGAACAAACAGAAGTAATGTGTGCAGAATTAAGGTGTATAACAAGAAAACATCAAACAGCTACATAAAGATAAAAGACCACAGTTTAAAACAAGCTTAATACTTTAAATACTTTAGGAACATCTTCATATATGATGGCAGAAAAGACAGAGATATTGAAACAAGATACAAACACACCAACGATGCCACGTATTATTAGGTGACCATAGTTTTGAAACACCGGGCTATCCCAACAGAGACAAAACGACAAATTATAAATACAGTCTTCACACCAACCTTGTACTATCAGTGTCATACTTGGACAATGACTAAAGAACACGAAAGAAAACTGACCAACTGCGAAATGCCAAGTTTGGGGAAAGGCCGTGAACAAAACAAGATGAGATCAGATAAGAAACTAAGACATTAAAATAATTTTTGGAACAATACCTATAATTGAATTCACACTAGAAAAAAAAAGATTTAAATGGTTTCGTCATATAATGAGAATAAATCTAAAGATGGCAGAAATGAGAGGGTACAGCATGACAGTCGAAACGCCAAGAGGTAGGGGAAAGCCAGGAAGAAGATGGGTTGAAAGAGTCACTGATATTTTGAAGCTTCACAGCGTCAATTTCAGCACACCGGGGTAACCAGCCTGCCCTAGCTCTGAAACCTATCATCTATTAACATGCGACGCCTAGCGGCGAATAGCATAAAATGGACACAAGAAAACAATTACGTGTGTTTTTGTTTAACAATACTTGACACTTTTCTTGCTGTCCTCTTCTTTTTAATCACATTTTGGGTCAAAGTAACGTTAGTCTTTCCAGAACCCGCCCATATACATACTAGCTCACTTCTGATCGGTAGTTCCTGAGCCCCGTGGCCTTCGAACAAGGTTACGGGAGTGTTTCGCAATACTTTAATATCGCGTGTTGTATATTTAAGCTTTTAACACTCCAAAAACAGGGAGAAACTGGCTCTAAAACAGCCCCCTAGAGAGTGCTGCAACCTATGTCACAGGCATTTTCTTTCTCTGAATAAAAACGTAAACGCAAGACATCACAGAAACTAAACAACAGAGCGGGACACACCAGTACCCTTCGTAAAGTCGACCAGCTCAAGAAACTTGTGAATGAAAAGTGACCTACTCCATTTCGAGGGACTAACGTTACCTAATCACATTTTGTTGTTAAGTGGAGGATGTTTAAGGAAAGGGGGGGGGGGGGGGGTACGATATACTATCATACAATCCTGCCTCCAAATGCCAGATGCATTTTGTGTGTTTTAAAGCCCCACCATGGCTGTTGCCGGGGGCCCTAATATAACCCCACCTATGGGTTCAATGGAGTTTTTGGGACCTGTCCCCGGGTGATCATCATCCGAATGGTGGCACTTTGCGTCACCAGGTGTTTGTCGCTCAGTGTGATGTCCTGGTGTGGTTGAACATCAGTCAGACATGTGTTATCAGGAAGCATCATATAAAACAGAACCCTGCGCAGGAGGCTGAATAGAAGCAACCACTAGATAGCACCTCCAGACAGAGACAGGCAGTAGCGAAGAATATATACACTGGAAAAAGAGTCAAATCAATAGCAACCTTCAAGCATACCAAAAAAAGAAGAAACATCATCTAACACCCTAACTATAACCTATACAATACAGGTTAAACAGGTCTCACGTGTCATTCATTTACTGGTCGCCCAGGAATGTGTTTCCTATCAGAAATACGTCAGCTAAATCGTATTCTTAGTTCTTTGCGTTCGCCGGGTGTAAACTCCGGCGGAAACTTCTGGTAGTTTGTCCCACTCTGGACTTTCTTGCATATGCATCCGTTTAACAGATCCTTTTTATATGCAGACTGTTGGTTCCTTGATCTCAGACAGATTAAATCCATTTTCGAAGTAAGCCCCAGACTAGTGGACTGTTGCTAAATGCTTGCTGGAGAGCGGTGGGACTTTTCTTCAATCTCCCCCCCCCCTCACCCCCCTCACCCACCCCCCCCCCCCCACCCACCCCCCACCCCCCACCCACCCCCCCACCCACTCGCCTAGTGGGATCCTAGAACCTACAAGGGAGTGTGAGCTAAGTAATTTCTGTGTATTCTTGTGCATGTTTGTAGTATTTTGCGTGTATATATGTGTTAATGAAGGCTGTCAAGCGGTAACGTTCACTTGTCGTTTATGATAATATAAAGCTGGCTGACGCCACCTTTCGTTTGCTTGATCTGTTTTACGATGGATTAGAAACGATCTCCAGAGGGTAATTTTTTTTTTTTTAAAACTTAAGTTCCTAGATCAAGCTTCAAAAATAGGTACCAGGTAGAGTACTGGGAAGTAAAGGCGGCCGGGACGATGTTGAAGACATCACCCATCGCGTACTTTGTGGTCTAAAAAGATATGAGTTTGGCATGGTATGTAAGAAACGTCACTAGCTATTTCGTAACATTTTTATCCCTATTACTTCTCCGTGTGGGTTCCAGGGCCCCATTGTGGGGAAAACAAGAATCGACCCACTGCCTGCCCAAAAGCATGACGTAAGAGTCGACTAATTGGGGAGCTTCCTTTAAAGTCAGAGTACGTCTGCCTGAAAGCCAAGGAACGAACAGTCTGCACTCAAGTGAGTCAGAGCTGTAAAACTGATGCACACACAAAACTCAGGTTCTGGAGCAGGACTGCAGTTCAGAAGTGGACGAACAACCAGAACTTTCCGCGAGAGTGTACAGCTGGTGAACGCGAAGAAGAAGATCCCAATTACTCTCAATAGAATCAGCATTGGAACACAAAACACCAACAATATAAGATACCCAGATGAAACATAGTTGATTGCACACGATACATTAGAGCTGCAGTGTTTCGAGGACGAAGTAATAGTTTATAACTTAGAGGTAAATTGTAAGAAAACAGAAAGTGTGATCATCACCCAAAACAAAACAAAAAAGAAATACCATGCAAATGAGTAAATTTGTTAACAAGTGACTGGTTAAAACCATCTTGGAACAGTCATTACAACAGATGCACAATATCTTGCAGAAATGTTAACAAGAATCGCCATGGCAAAACCTTTAGTTTATATGCAATTGTCGCTGATCTTTTAAACCACACTCTTGTACCGGTATATTAGTATTTTTATTCCTAAAATGTTGCTCTTGCATCATCTGAGTTTTACGACATAAGTATAACAAATATAACACCAAAGTGTGAGGATGAACAAGTTGACTACTAGTATTGTATGTTCTTCTTCTTCTTCTTCAGCATTCCGAGCCCTTGAGGTTCATTGCTGCAGATATCACCAGCCCCCATTCATCTCTCTGGTTGGTCTTCTCTTTTCAGTTGGTGACACCAAGTGTTTGCAGGTCTGTCTGGATATTATCTCTCTATCGTCTTCTTGATCTGCCTCGTGGTCTGCAACCATTTAGCCCCTTGTGTTTACAGTTTTCACTTCTCTGTCATCTGAGATTCTTTCAATATGCCCCAGCCATTTTAGTCTATTAGATCTCATGATGCTAGTATCAATGGTGATTTAAATAGATTATGAATTTCTCTGCTGGGTGTCACTCTCCGTTCCCCGCTGTTTGCAACTTTGATTGGTCCAAAGATTCTACATTAAAAATCAAAAAGATGCTAATTTTATGTTATTACGTTTGAAATTTGCAAATATTTTTCTGACGCCAAAATTGTGTAGAGTTTAAGACAAACCAAACAGGAGCAGAGGAGGGGAAGAAGAACATAAAGAAGGAGAAAGCGGAGAAGGAGGCGAAGATGAAGAAAGAGAAGGCAAAGAATAAGACGATCTGTTTTGAAAGGTTTTACTAAAATACAAGTGTACTCACTTTATCATCGCTAGATCTTATTATCGTGTTTGCATCCATGATTGTCTGCTCCAACGTATCCAAGTCTTCTGTTTCTGTCCATTTTCAATGTCTTTTGAATTCTTTTACGCAGCTCGATTGAAACGGTTTCAGCTTTTTTCAAAACATAATCCGCGGGCTTCAGTTTAGTCAGTTCTTGAATGACCATTTGGACTTCATCATCTGAGCCAGAGGTCCATTGACAACCTCGCCGGGACGTAAACTGACTAGATGAGAAAGATACAAGAGCCACAAACATCGGGACATTTCTGTTACAAATTCTTCCTTCTGTTGGCTACTCAAGCACCAATAGATGTTTAGCACAGCTTGTTTCCTTGATTCTATGAGTTCTAATGAACTAGATTTATGTTTATTGCCTCTAATTGAGAAGGCTGTGCTCAGTAAATATGCACACTTAAACTGAAATGACGCAGCGTGAACTTCTACTGCAGTTGTCACTTCCTGAACCTCAAGCAAAAGAAATTGTTTTAACACTGGATAATTCTCCAATCGCTTCTGTGACTTCAATAAATCATTTTTGTGCTTTTTAGTAAATTGCTGTGATACTGTACAAGTTTCTTTTTTGCAGCCTCTCTATTTCGGCTTCTTGATTTGTTAATGGCTTCATAACGTCTGCATTTTAAAATATGTTTTTCACATTTGGGGCACTGGATGTAGCTAGTGCCATGGTGGCCAAAGCCATACACGTAATCATCTAAATCCCCAACAAAGAAAACATGATTACATGTAGGAATTTTTATCAAAGGTCCATTTTTTATCTGTTTTCCCTTTAATGTCTGGGGTAGCTGTTTCTTTCTTTCCCGTTGCAACTGTACCAGATGTTGTACCTCCAGCAGAATGTTTATTGCCACTAGCACAATTAGTTTTCAGTACTTCGTCTTTCTCATAAGGACTCGAGATTTCAGAAACCCGCTCGTATTTTCTACACAAGCAAAGCTTTCCACATAAGCCCAGAACACTTGTCTTGAGTTTCATTATTTCTTTGAAAGTTCTGTACCCGATCACACGACTGTTTACAAGTGACGTCACAGTTTTCTGAGCATTTCTTGCTACACCAACCGTGTTTGCATCCATAGAGGCAGTTTTCCATACAAGGTTCACATGCATGCCCGCAAAGTGGACGTGGCTTTTTGTTGAAGCATGAACCATGGCGACACTGAAATGGACATGGCTTTTTACAAGGTGAGCAAGGGACACCACAATATTCCCTGCAGGGGTGGCCGCAAGGTTTCTTCTCGCAGTACTCTTCACATGCTACATGAACTGCTCCTCTTAAACAATCTACACATGTCCCTTGGCATATGTGGCCACACTGAAGCACTGCCCCACAAGGCTGATTGCAAGGATGCTGTGGAGGGATCAAGTGACAGGCAACTTTTTCTGTATGCCCACATTCCCGTTTGTACGAAGCCGGTGCAGTACATTTAGTGTGCTCTTTTTTCTTCCTGCACTGACCACATTTGCCGGAACACCGGTGCTCACAGTCAAGGATATACTCGCATCTTTGTGCACAAACAGCCCCTTCTGCTGGTAGAGAACAGGCTACTTGATCTTCATGACCGCATAATGGAATTATCTTTGAAATTAGCACGTAGCACTTCCCGCAAGCTTCATTGCATAGTTTTATGCAGGAATGACCGGCTTCGCATTTTTTATTGCATGCTTTCTTGCATTTGTATTGAAGATGTTCGGGATCATACCCATGGCATGTCAGAGTACAGGTATGTCCGCACAGCAGAGGAAACTGACATAGTCGTCCACAGCCTCCTTCGCGACATTTTTCAAAGTCTTTGTCCGAGGTCATGAGCCTTTGAAAATCGGGATGCTTTTCACAAATAACGGGAAGACCAGTACCAATTATCTGTTCCGCTTTTGCTGTACCAACGATTTTACTCCAGAGCTTACTTTGAGAAGCCAATAGATCAAAGTTGCCAATGACATAGAGACCTTTCTTTGCGCGTGACAAAGCCACACAGACTCTGTTGTCCACTTTGAGAAAGCCAGTCTGCTTTTCAGCGTTGCTCCGTACAAGAGACAAAAGAATGATGTCATTTTCCTCACCCTGGTAGTTATCTACAGTCGTTAAGTTAACATCCTCCTTCTCCTCTGTATCAAGAGTTTTATATATTTCAGAGATTTGCCCTGCATATGTAGCTAACATAGTTATCTGGAAGGCATTGTATCCTTGTTTTAATAAGAAACGGTACATTGCTACAAGGAACTTGGCCTCGTGTGCGTTTGCTTTGCTCATTGAGTCATCCAAATGTGTTTCTTTGTGATCGTGTTGAATAAAGAAAATATTCTTTGACACGCCACGGATCTTTTCATAGTTTGTGACAGACGGATGGTCCTGAAGATCTGGATAGATATGACGCAATATTTGAGAAATCTCTGGTCGCATTCTGTGTTGTTCTTTTAACATTACATGTGGGACTTTGTTCTTGATGAGTCTCTCAAACAAGGAGATTTCGAGACCAAATTCTATGGCTAGCTGGTAGACTGTTGTTTTAGGTCGCAGCTGTTGATGATCTCCGATTAAGATGAGATGTTTGCAGTTTTCGTTCAGAGATGTCACAATGTGAGATTCCAAGACTTCTGCTGCTTCTTCAACAACTATAATTCTACAGCCTACAGCTTGTAGGACACCCCTGAGTCTGGCGGCTCCGGAAGTTGTCATTCCAATCACTTTGGCATGTCGTAGTACATACAATGTCTCTTCACTCTTAGCCTGCTGTTTCTTCTCTTGCAAAGATGTGTACTTATTTACAAGCTCGTGCATTTTTTGCGCAAGACTCTGTTTGTATCTCTTGATCCATAAATTATACAAGGAAAATCTTTCATTCATTTCTAGATTCCAAACATTTGTAACGCTTTTTTCAGTCTCTTCTGATGCTGGTTTTATTACTCTGAGTTTGTGACACACTTTTATAATATGCAATGGTTTCATGTGTATTTTCCATTCTTCCAACGCCTCCTCCTCTTCCTCTTGCTCAGTGGAAATGTCATCAATGATTCCAAGTGATTGTGTTTCTCTGGATGACAAATGTCATGCTATTCAAAGTAGATGTAACACCTTCATTCGTCGCAACATTCTCACCATCGTCATCTACCATCCGGTCATTCTGTTCTCTATTATAAACATCATCAAAATAGACATTATTTACTTCCAATTTCTTGTTGTGATTCATTATAAACTCAACATCATCTAACTGAGTTTTTAAGTGCTTGTTCAGCCCTAGAAGCCAACTTTCAATAATTCCATCACTGGGTGCAACAAACTCATTGTTGTCCGATGTTAAATACTTGGACATTTTTTCCAGAGAAGCTTGAGGTAAAACCTTTTTCATTTCACCATCCCCCAAAATGTTATTTTGTGCATCCTTCAAACAATTTTCAATCGTTCTTATTTTATTTGTAGTTTCATTGTTTTGTTTTTTACTGGAAAGCAAGTAAATTTCTTTCTTTGAAATGCTCCTGTACTTGTTCAGGTAAAAGTGATAGAAGCTTGCCCTCTCAATTACGTTTCATTGCTTTTGATAATTTTCTAACTGAGAATGGAATCTCTAATGTCAAGACAAGAGTGGTCAGATGTTCTTTGATCATCTGTGGTATCACTGATTTAATACTATTGTTATCAGTTCTCAGCCAGAGGTTTATTTGTCCAGGGTTATTTATTTGTTCTCTTGTTCTTACAAGAGAGTCGTAGTGAGATGGTTTGATAAAAGCCTCCAACAATGTCTCACTTATTATCTCTGTCTCCAGAGACTCCATGATTTCTCTGAGCTGATTTATCTGCGTAGATAACTTGTCCATTTCTACACTGCTTTCCTTAACTGATTGTTTCACGTAAGCTTTCTGAAGATGTTGGTTTTGTTTTAACTCTGTTAAGTTAAACTTTTGAAGTTTTTCTGATTTGCTCTGACCCCCAACACGAACGATGCCATCAGGACACAAGTTAAGAACGCCTTCCAGAAACTGATCAAGAGCGTGGTTTGTGTAGCAGACGACAAGGATAGGGTCATTGGATTTCAAATCACTCCCCTTTAGGGTATCTTTATTCTCTAACAACACTTGCATGATTTTCAGACCTACGTACGTTTTCCCTGTACCCGGAGGTCCTTGAATGATCGCCAATTCTTTGGTCAGTGCTAACTGAGCAGCCTCTCTCTGGGCTTCATTTAAACACATCGCATCGGCTTTTGGCCATTTGACCGTTGTAAGTACAGGAACCTTACATGACAGCTTGCTTTCCGTTAGACATGATAGATCAAATCGAGGCACACGACGTACGCTACCAGTAGATAACAAATACTGCGGTGGCTTGATTTCTGTCTTACAGTGAAGGATGTAATCTTGCAGTGGCAGTTTAGAGACCATCTCTTGAAGGCCTTCAAGAACATGACAGTAAGATTCGAAGTAAGCTGTTGTTTGTGCCATAATGTACATATCATTTGAAGTAGAGCTAAATACTTCATCTAGCCCTGTTTTGAAATTAACAATGACAATACCTTTGGCTAGCTTATCCTTGTCGCATTGGGTTACTATGGCAAAAATAGCAGACTCAAAGTCATCTTTTGATAGACATAACAGTGAACCAAATATAAAGCGTTTCAGTGCTCGGCTGAATATTTCGGCGCAGAAACATCTAACTGAAGACAGTGATCAATCCTTTCAGATATAACAGTTCCGATAATTTTGACATCATAAAAGAACTTAACATCTGAAGAGTTAAAGTATTTCTTGCAACCAGCTTGTTTAAAGTTTACTATAGCGTCTCTTAGCGGGTAAATGAAATCTTCTCTCATAAGTCTGAACTGGACGTCGAGATAATGTTGAATGTTTTTATATCCTCCTTCGATCTCCGCTGCACGAATGAATGGTCTAGCATCTTCCTGCAGGTCTGCAATAGTTGGTATCACTGTAAGCTTCATAAAGTCCTCTGGGGGTTCCTCAAAATTTCGAGATTGTATAAGTCCTTCTCTTGATCTATTCTCTTTGTCTTTCTGTGCTCTGTATATTTTATAACTTTTTTTCAGTAAGCTCTGTTATTTCGTTTAACAATGACGCTTTTGTTTTTATGGATTCACACTGGGTAACAGACTGTGAAAGTTCTGATACCTTGGAAGCACAAATATGTGCATACTGAGGTAGTTTGTCCAGAATCTCCTTCAGTATACGTAAGTACGACGTAAAGAAATCCTTGGCATCATTCCATGTCTCTTTAGTAATCTCCTTGTACTTCAGGTGATCTGTCAAATGTCCCATGAACTTAGTTTTGCAGAGAATATCTAACAATTGTCGTATGGACTCCTTCTGATGTTGGGCAGTCAAAGCATGGCTGATGGCGTCTACAAGTAGGTCAATCATGTAGTCACTTATCTTGGCTTGGTTTAATAGCACCTCCAGCTGTGGCAGTTCTGAAGTCATGGTCAAAATTAGCTGACCGGCGTCCTGCATGTCCACCCATGTTTTCAGTACGTCATGAGATATATTTTTGGGCACGTTTCTTTGGTGGCTGCGACCTATAATCACCGCGCGTTGCTCTTGTGGCACATCTGTCCTGCTTTCGAATCTAGAACTTCTATCATTTTGAATATTGCCAGTGTCTCTTCCATGTCTGTGGAGTTCTGTTGAAGAGTCATATTGACCATCCACTCCATTCAGTTTTCTTTCTTTACTACCCATCTCCTTAGCTTCAGTGGTTTAGAGGTTGAGAACAGTTTCACAAAACCCACATACCTTCTTAGAAATCAGATGCAGGCTTTTTGATAGCAGAAAGCTTTATGCTGAATATGGTATTAGCGTCGTATCGTTAACTGGCAATGGTGAACTGCTGAAGGTATTATTGCCTAGTTAACCCAGTAAGTAAATGTTGGAATGGAATCGATTTACGATGCCCTGAAGAGGATGTGCAACAAATAACTACTGATTTTTTAAAACTATGTACTGTTTGAACTGTCAACTCCGCCGATTCCAGTATATTTTTAGACTATCTCGTTTGCTTATGCGAACTATACCTTTGCAAACTTTACCTGTGCTAATCGATGAAGATAAGGTCATTTTGCACTCCTGCAGCTCCCGATGATTTCACAGGCTGTTACCAGGGATTAAAGAAATAGATACAAGGGATATAAATAACGTGTGATCGCAAATGTGATGGGGTAAAACATCTGTCGATTCGCGTGTCAATAGCCATTTTTCTGTAGTACCCTTGGACAAACGAAAGTTTAGATTGTTCCTTGTTTGTTGGTATACATGCACAATTTCTGATCAAGTTGGTTCATGCCGTGGGGTAGGTGGAAAATCACTGATCAAGCTTGGCACGTTCTGTTGTATACATGGACAATCATTGATCAAGCTTGGCGCATTCCGTGGTACATATTGACAACCGCTGATCAAGCTTGGCACGTTTTGTGGTATACATCGACAATCACTGATCAAGTTTGTCGCTTGACTTGAAATTAGAAGATTTAACAGAATCCAAAGTTTATTTATCGATATGTCTACATTGTTCCAAGAGACTGTTTTATTTCCTTTGCTACAGAGATGTGTGTAGCAAGCAGATTAAAAAAAAAACTAACTTTATTTAACGGTGTTAGGATTACACCACCTTTCCAGAATGTGTTACAATTGGTGTCTTGGTGTGGACAGAACTTTCGTCTTGCCATGTGACCAGCAATGATGCTTGTCATTTGCTAAATCTGCAATAAAGCATTTAAAAATAACAGAGTATGACACCAGAGGGAGCCGCGGTTACGCAGAGGATTAGAGTACGCGCCACTTGGCCCGAATTATAAGGCGCCACCTGGCTTGAAGTACATGGCTTTTTACTTCTTCTTCGCGTCCATCGGCTGTAGACTCCGGTGGAAAATTTTAGTTCTTCGTCCACTTCTGGATCTCAGTCTTGTAACAGAACTTTATATGTTGCGTGCACATGCGTTTCACAGATCTGGATTACTTGTATGCAGACTGTTGGTTCCGTGCCGATCTGGCAGATGCGCTTTTTTTTTCAACAACTGACTTCAGCTCACATGTCAACACAGTCCAAAAATGGGCATCAGGTAAGGCCCTGGGAAGTAAAGGCGGCTGGCATGATGCTGACCACATCACCCATGAATGGTCGATAGGTCTATGAAACTAAACGTCTAGCGCGAAAAGCAAGAAAAAAGGTCCTTTGCTTTACTGTCTGGATCTTTTCTCCAGGGCACGAAACACACTGGTGTGTTGGGAAATGAACAGGCGTACAGACCGGCTAGCTCTGCATAGCCTTGTCGAATACTGATGCATGTTAAGGCAGGCGTGGTCAGGGCGTTATGGGAGAATGTGTAAATTTTAGAGGAACAAATTGATTACCACAGTCTGGTGAGATTGATGCAGCGGGGATAACGAGAATTTCTGGCCGATACCTGACCCTCAGGGGAAAGGCAAATTGGATGTGTAATCAAAATACTAATGGCACCATTGGTACTGGAAATCTGCGCTGGCTGTTGAAGATGGGGACGGAGCACTTATGGGAATGTCCCGAGTGCTGTGATGTCTGTTCTTGAATCAATCCAATGCTACTGGCACCATTGGTACTGGAAATCTGCGCTGGCTGTTGAAGATGGGGACGGAGCACTTATGGGAATGTCCCGAGTGCTGTGATGTCTGTTCTTGAATCAACCCAACACAAACTTCAGCTGTGACACCTGAAAAACTCATTAATCTTTGTCTTTGTTTTTGTATCCACAGTGGAGCTTTTAATTAACTTATACACGTCATTAATATCCCTTGCATCGCATGCAGCTCATCCGTTGTCCTCCCCGCAACCCCCTCTCCCCAATCTTTTTCACTTCAGTCTCCTATTCCGTTCTGCCTTTATTTCTATGGCCCTGTTTGTTTCCAGCTCAAGGACATTCTAATGTGGTGCTTTATTAATATGCTACCTCAAACAGGGGAAATGCAGAGGTCACGGAACAATCTAATATTTCAGGGGGGTGGAGGTGGAGGAGGAGGGTGGGGGGGGGGGTTATGCCCTCCCCCCAGTTTTAACTTAACAATTTGTAACGCTGTGGAGGCTGGGCATAGAGTTAAGACCCTCCCCCCCCCCCTCACTCTTAAGCTTTAACTTAACAATTTGTAAGGCAGGAACGGTGGGTGGTGGGGATGAGCGCCCCCCTCCCCACTCCCACTTTTCCAATGTGAACTTCATGGCGGCGGCGCCTAATCTTCTTTGTTACTTCAACAGCCTAAGATACACCAGCTCAACTGTTGAGATTTTCCCCTCATTAAAAATTAACATTAAAAAAAACACACACACATTTTGCGGGCGGCAAAGAAGATCGAGAATCATAAAGTCAAACTAATAAATAAAACAGAATGAATATGTAGTACAGCTGTTTCGGAAAAAGAATTAAATGTCTTCGTTTAAATACTCACATGAAAATAATGCTTACCTGAATTTCACACATCGATCGGATTCATGGATAATAAAATGTATGTAAAATGACGGTGCTAAATCATCTAAGCCCTTTACCATCAGGATTTTTACACAACAGAAAAAAAAATGTAAACGCCATGATTGTGCAGTCTGAAAGTTTGACACCCAGTAGCTACATCTAAATAATCAAACATAAAACTGAGTCCAGGTATTTTACGTAACAAACCAAAACAGGTTTAAATCTCCGGGAATTTCAGCACTTTCAGTTTCACTTCTGAGAAATTGCTTAACTCAGTGTTCTTCAGCCTGGGATGTGATACGCGAATCGAGGCTAGTCAACCAAAAATGCTCCTACAATCTTATAATTGCAATATTTTCAGGCATTACATTGTTGTGGGTGAGCGAGACGTTGCATGTGACAATGTAGCACCGGAAGTAAGAAGCGTTGGAAGGGATGTGATGAAGGAAGCACGGGGGGTGGAGGGGGGGGGGGGGGGTACCGTCTAAGGTGTAGTTACCAAAGAAGGTGCAAAATTTGAACAATGTGTTTTTAAAAATTTCAAACATATATATATATATATATATATATATATATATATATATATATATATATATATAGTATATATATATATATATATATATATATATATATACGTATATATATATATATATATATATATATATATATCTATATATATATATATATATATATATATATGTGCGATTTGGGGCACCATCATTATTAAATGTCACCCCTAAAAGACTCTTTCTCTACTCAGTTTTCCAGCCTTATGTGCTTTTATAGCCTATGCATCTTCGAAGTGTCTATTTCAGTAATGCTTAAATAAAAAAAGATGCATTTTTAAGGGTGCCGGTGCCACGTCAAGTCACCCCAAAAAAAAGCCTGGTTATTTGTCTTATTTTTAGTTTCTTACATAAGGTTTTGTCGGCTCTGTGGCTAAATCAATGCGAACGCTTCGTAATGCCAGGGTGCCGGATTCGATCCCAGCTGCGGGTCATGCGCCTTGCGTTAGTTTCGACAGTAGTAGGGGGCCGACCGTCCAGTGGCAATGGCAAACTACTGGACGTAAACTTGCCTAGAGAAACCACACAACAGCCAGGGACTGCGGGGGTTGGTTCTGAAACGTCCTGTAAAGGATACGCAACTAATCTAACACAAGGTTTTTCCCCTTGATCCCTTTCCCTCCCTCAACTTCAGCCCCCAAACGTTGTTTATGTCGACACCTCTGCAATGAATATTAGACCCAAGGAGTGCTAGGCAACCGCATGGGATCAGTTGGAATACACAAGACTGTCTGCCTAGCCAGATAGGCAGACTCGCTGCTTGTTTGTCTTATGGCAACTTTTAGCACTGAACTAAATAAAAACCGAAACCAACCTAAATCCTCCCGGCAGTTTGCAAGAAACTGACGTCAGTCCAACAGGGGTATTTTAAACTCTCAGCTGGCTATTTTCAGTTTTAGGCATGTTCTAGTCAACGCTGTCTCTAATAAATAGAGAAGGGCGTGGTTCTAGTTTACATACAGAAATGACGTAAGTAGGGGGCGGGGGGGGGGGGATGACCGCAGTCAAGTGATGATAAGAAGTGTTAGATACAAATATATGCGGCAGGAGCAGTCAATTGAAACATCTAAAGTAGCGGTTCTTAACCTGCTAGTCGCGACCCTTGTGTGTGTGTGTGGTTTTTTTTTTTTTTTTTGGGGGGGGGGGGGTGGTGGGGGGGGTCGAATGACCCTTTCACAGGGGTCGCCTAAGACCACATATTCATTGCAGTCGATGATGACAAGAAGCATTACATACGAATATCTGGGGCAGGAGCATTCGATTTGAACATCTAAAGTGATGACGTAAAGTGCGGATGAATGTAATCAAGCCGATGAATGTGCTGTGAGGAGTGACTTAGGGGCGAGGCTCAATACTCAGGGAAAAGGCGAGGCGGATATTCAATCAGAGTGTTACTGGCACCCTCAGAGCTGGAACTCTGTGCTTGCTGCTGAAGATGGAGACGGAGTGCTGATCAGAAGTGTGGTTGTATTTGTGCACGTCTTTTGTTAGTTACTTCTTCCTGGTTTCCTGTTGACCCTGGTTGTTTACAAGCTCTTCTCTGTTGTCTTGTCTGTTGAGTTTTCCAGTCACAGTTTAGTGCTGAATGTAGTATTCCGTTGATAAAGACTTTGGTCGGTACGTTCGGTTGAAATTGTTTTTTTTTCCCATTCCCTCTGGTAAGTTTTCTTGTTGCATTTTATGTTTTTTGGCGCTACGTACATAAATATCTGGAAGATCATTGAGGCCAAATAAATGGCGTCATTAACAAAATAGCTAGTACATGCGTACTTCTTGTGTATATATCTGTAAACTGGTACTGACTGTGACATAGGAAGAGAAGTGCACGGTGCCAGCTGCCCTGATTGTCATAACTGAGGGTGGGAAAGGGGGAAAAAAGGGGGAGGGGAGGGTAATGACACAATGGCGACATTATTGTAACATAAAAAGTGTGTGGGGGAGGGGGGCTAAAAGTGTTCTGCAAATAGTACCACCTGACCTTGCTATGGCACCCACCTGACCTTGTTATGGCACCCACCTGACCTTGCTATGGCACCCACCTGACCTTGCTATGGCACCCACCTGACCTTGCTATGGCACCCACCTGACCTTGCTATGGCACCCACCTGACCTTGCTATGGCACCCACCTGACCTTGCTATGGCACCCACTGAAAATCAATTCATCCAAATTTTGTTTATTGCTTGTTTAATTGCTGTTATCAGCGACAGGTTTCTATTGTATTAAATATTAACTATATTAATTAACTATATTAATTAACTATATTAATTATTAATATTAGTAGTAGTATCTGAATTAAATCAATGAATTCACACTGCTAAAAGAAGAAGATCAGGAGGGATGAGGAAGAGGAGGAGCAGCAGCAGCAGAAAAAGAAGAAAAAAACAGAAGAAGAAGAAGAAGAAGAAGAAGAAGAAGGAGGAGGAGGAAGAGGAGGAAGATTGTTGTACTATACAACTAGCAAGAGAAAGAGAATTACATGTAAATCCTCTCTGTGACATTTTGCGACATTAGCAGTTGGACAAATGAAGAAGATTGCATTATGTAATATATTTTTAACTCCTTCTTACTGAGCATACAAGAAAGATTCATGTTTTTAATGGCGATGAGAATGATGATAAAGAACTGCAGTGATTCTGTTTTGTTATTTAATCATATATTTTATTTTAACGATGAAAACAAACAACTATAAACAAATTAAAATGTGAACTAAATAATTATGATAACAAACAAAAGAACAAAATAGCAATTCTGATGTCCATATTAGCCTTCAGTCCTATGGGTACAAATGTACCTGGGAATAAATATCTTTAAATTGTCTTATTTAGGCTTCCCAGTCGACCAATCCTAAAACTGTTACCAGCGAATATCTCGGAAAGTTAAAATGGCCTGTTTCACTCACAAGTGTCGATTGGTCAATTCAAAAATAAGTCTACCACCATATAATAATGTGCCCATTTCATTAAAAAAATAAGTATGGCCAGGTTTTTTTTTCTGGCGATATACAACAGTACTGTACAGGTATTTTAGTTTCTATGGAGAACAAACGGTCCTGAATATGGGACCGTTTTTATATATGTGGCGTATTGTGTATATGATGCTGCACTCCATTTTTAACGACCAATCTGCACTCGTTAGGGGATGAAGTCATCTGTATATCAGCGACTTTTACTTCCCGTGGCATTTTCTGATACCCATTATAGACTGGGTTGACTTGGGAGCAAAGATTACCTATTTAATCAAAAACATCCAGTGCGGATTCAACCTGAAAACCTTGAGGTCTACTGGCAAGCTTCCCGCCACTGCAGCTCCCCAATAAACAAAGAATGTACATCTTCTCTTCCCTCCCCACCCAATGACATTAAACCATATAATCATAATAGGAAATAGTGACTAAATCCAAACCCATTAAGAAACTAGGGCATTAATTATTATAATCAAGAATCCAAGAAATGTGGTTTCACCACCTCTCTCAAGAGGGACAATGTATTATATTCAGACTAAGGACCGCGCACAACAGACTTCATCAAGATATGTTCAGACTTGTTGGTATAGGAAACACGGAGATGTGTTCCTATAGCGTGGCACCAGAAAATGGTGAGCATGTGCTCCAACACTGTCAACTGTATGCTGCCAACAGAGACGCAATCTGGCCTGTTCCAACCACAATGAAACAAAACTGTATGGTACACGAGAGGATATGGACTGCACGATAGCTTTCATAATGGCTACCGGTCTCCTGAAATGTTTTCTGACAGAAGGATCAAAGAAGAAGAAGAAGATAAAAGGAAAAAATAAAACAATGAATTCATTTCACCTGCAACTGAAGTACAGTGGACAAATGGTACTATCTTCATATTTTATAAACCTAATGAAAATTTTACGGGTGGTGTTGTAAATCCCAATCCTCAATAGAGCATGAGGTAGACCAAGAACAAGATGTAAGGATAACATCAGAGAAACTCTACAACAGCACGATGTGCCTATGGTCGAGGCGGCCAGAAGAGCTAGAAACAGAACCTTATATCTCCCTCGACACCCACAGCGGTAAAAGAGGAAGTGAAGAAAAAGTGAAGAAGAAGAAGGTGTTGTAAAACATATCAACAGCCTTTTCCGGGGCTTTGTTTTCTTTGTCACTCTAGAAAAATATGTACCGGTATTCCCACAAAGTCTCTGAAAACATGTGCTGATATTCCCCACAAAAAGTCTTTTACAGTTGCGCTGACAAAACTGATGCTCTAAAAAAAAGTGCCGGTACTGTGCACTGACAGGAAAAAACGTGCTGGCCTTTACGTTTCAGAACATTTTTGCTACCTATTTTTAAGCTGGGTGAATCTGGGAGCCCAGTTTAAAACAAAATATGTCTCAATGGGGATTTCAAACAGATTATCATTATTACCAAAATGGTATACATAATGGAAAACAAATATGTCCTTGTAGAAACCAAAAGAGCACCCTATGACATGATCTATTTGCTAACCCTGTGTCATATCTGGACAATAACAGGGAAAAAAAGAGAACAGAAAAATTACAATTTAAATGAGATTCCTGCGAAGGCTCTTAATATTACCTAAAAAAAAGATGAGATCAGAAAAGGTGAAATCTGAAGGATGATAATAGGGGTAAGCGGCAGCTCTGGGTTGTATTAGAAAAGACAATTAGATTTGGCCATATAATGCCGATGACTACAAACATTATACCACAATAAGCAATGATGTACAGACCAGGTGGTGAGCGTAGCCCAGGTTGGCCAAAGCAGAGGGAATAACAGAGTTCCTGGAAATCCTCATTTACGAAGTGTACAAACAGGCACTTTCTGGTAAATTATACTTCTCCTCGACACAGCAAGGTACAAGAGGATCAAAACGACGTGACATAAGGTGAGATGATTACTGTTACTTTTATCTGTAGCGACATCCTAGCACGTCAGTCCGACCCATTAGTGCTCTGTCTTCCGAGGCAGCAGACATATCAGTGTCTCCATACTCAATGTACCCAGTAGGAGTTGCCTGGCATATCTTTTTTCTTTACTTCGGTTTCTTCTTGCCTATCCTTGTTTAATACCCATTTCTAACAAGAGTTTCATTGTCTCTGACCAGCCATTGCATCGCCCCAGCTGTTACTTAAACGTGTTCTATCCTAGGAAGTTTCACTTTTTGGAGGACATGTTTAGGTCTGAATGGATTACCCTAGCGTCAAAGGAAGCTAAACTTAGTTCAGACACACTGAGTTTATGAAGCAGTTATCTTTTCTAGAAGAATGCAAGAAAAAATAAATTGTCCCTGGAAAGCCCATGTAAAGCAACAGTGAATTACGCAGTGCTTAAAAAGTTAAAGATCAATCTGCACTCGACTGGTGAATAAACCACTATCATACCAGTCACTATTACTTCTCAGGATAATTCCTATTACCCATTTTATATTGAGTCGACCTGGAAGCCAAAATCAATTTTATTTTAAATCTGTCCCGTGGTGGATAGGAACCGGAGACTTTCAGGTTTGCTGGCAAGCCACCTGCCACTGCGGTTCCCCCAATACAGAGGCATGTAAATCGTTAGCCTCCCGCTGCCGTGGTTCACTTATACAGAGATATACAAATCTTTTACAAATGAAATGGAAATTAAACCATTAAATCATGAAGGAACAAAATTTAACAAATAATTCCTTTCACCTGCAATTGAAGTATAATGAACAAATGGTACTATCCTCAAATTTTATTTTTTTTAAACCGATCAACCTATGCGGGTTTGTGGCGTAAACATATCAACCGCCTGTAAAAGGGCTTTTTTTTTCTCTCCAGAAAAGCAGGTGCTGTTATTCACCACAAAGTGTCTGAAACAAAGGTACCGGTATTCCCCACAAAATGTCTATTGCAGTAGCAGCATTCAAAAAAATTGATAGCATCAAAAAAGTGCAGTTATTGCGTAGGACCAGAAAGAAAGCTCTAGCTCCTGTGTTTCAGAACATTTCCCAAAACCTAAGTTTAGGTGGGGGAGATCGACCTGGGAGTCCATTTAAATTTTTTTTTAAACTCTGTCTCAAAGAGAGTTCGAATTTCTGATCTCTGGAATGGCAGGCTAATGTGCTAGCCACAACCCAGCTATAGGGAGAAGTATTTCTTCTTCTTTGTTCACCGGTTGGTGGGCTACACAAAATACTAGGTGGGCCATCAAAAACCGTAAAAAGTCACCATCATGCTACCCATTTTTACTTTCCACTGCATTTTCTGATACCCATTATAGACTGGGCTTCTTAAGTGAGTTGATGTTACCAAGGTTTCAATGAATATAAACATCATCATCAATCAGTATGTACTTTACAGAATGTCCCGCTCTCCCTTACTAGCCAATTCTCCAGTGTGCTTTCAGTGTTTGTTTATTATTGTTTATTCAACGGATAAACATCATAGCACACGGGTGCAACCCATAAGTGCTCCGTTCTACTTCTAACTCAAGCCTGAGTCTGAACATTCTCAGCGCAGTGCACAAACTCTGCTCTTTACCGGGGTTTGAACCCTGGACTCCAGCACTCGAGGCAGATGCCATACCTCGAGACCAATCAGCCGCCTGTCCTGTATCCACCTTCATGGAGGTCTGCTGTTTCTAGAAGCTGCCCTTTTCATGGCGCTTGACATGGCTGAAATACCTCAGCTTTTGGGAGAGGATGCTATTTATGAGCCAGTTCTCCTTGATGTTCAGGTCATGCAGGATGCTGAACAAAAATATACATGGCCTGGAAAAAAAAAAAAACACTATTTCCCAATTATAATCTCAAAAGGCCTGAACTACTATTGATACAATGCAATTCAAACATCCAAAGTCATTATATAAATATTTAAATAATAAACAGTGACCATAATATCAACTACTATATAAATATCAAACTATCCAAATATCTAAAGTAACAAATATTATATGCTGTATCCTAATTATAAGCTTAAAAGGGCTGAATAAGATACTACTAATGAAAAACAATAGGATACAAACTTACAAAATCTGCACATCAAATACTGATATAAAAACTACAGTCACAAAAATATAAACTATTACATAAACAAGTATTATATGAAATACAACAGACACTGTTTCTGAATTATAAACCAAAAGGGTTGAAAAAGATACTACTGATGAAAAACAATACAATACAAACATCCCAGATCTGCCTATCAAACACTGATTTAAGAAATATAAAGAGTTACCACAGTATTAACTAATACATAAATATCTGTTATATGAAATAACAGCATACACTGTTTCCAAATTTTAAACTCAATAGGGCTGAACAAAATACTCCTGATATATTGCAATACAAACATGCAAGATCATTATATAAACATATAAAAAGACATTAAAATTAAAATTGAGAGGAAAGACATCATTTCGTCAAATTTTATCTTATATGGCTGGGCCTATCGCCACAGAATGGCTAGCCACCTGCCGCGCACATCACACAAGGCACGAACTTCATAGCTCCGGCCACGATTCCCAGGGATCTCCATATAACTGAGAGGCACTGTAAACAGTTACCATCAAGTAACCTCTTTACCACATAAATATCACTTATCTGAAATAACTGATACTATATATTTCCCAAGTATAAACTCAAAAGAGATGAACAAGATACTACTGATACAATGCAACGCAAAGCAAACATGCAAGATCATTATGTCAACATGTAAATCAGAGACTTAACAGTTATCGTACATTAGGCAGCTATTTTTTAAATATATCTGTATATTTCTTTTTAGGTCTTTATCCTATTTTTTTTTTTTTTTTTGCTTTATTAATATCCTACCCAAAACAGGGAAAATCCACAGGTCACAGGACAGTCTAATATTTCAGGGGGTGGTAGATAGGCTGCATGCGGTCGTGGGACCTAGGGGGAATGCAGTTGTGGGACCTAGGCTGTACTCTCTTGTGGGACGTAGGTGGGTTAAGGTTAGGTCCAGTTCTAGATGTTTTGGGGTCGTTAGAAGCAGCAGAAAGCAGGAAAACCCAGTCTTACCACCCTCTCAAATGTTGGACTGACCTGTGACCTGATCTGGGAGTAGGATATTATTAAAGAACTCCCTTTTTTGTATATCTTTAATCATGGATACTGTTTTGCATTTGAAATCCCCTTCCGGGATTGCAAAGACTTGGAACCCAGTGACTCAAAGAGTCACTAATCATATGCAAATCCACCTCATGTGGGTTCCAGGGAAAAGAAGAAGAAACAGAGGCAGACGATTGAACAGAAATAAATCCCAGAAACAGTTCATCTGCATGAAACAGTTATACTGGGCACCTGTAGTTACGGAAGGGTAGACGTTTCAGCTATGCTGTTCTACATAGAACAAAAGTAACAATTACCAAGATTTTGGTTGGGAAAAAATATACATGGATTATTAGTTATTTTTCAGCTCTAGAACGTCGTCTGTAAGAAGAATTAAAACATAACTACAAATGAATTATGTAAGTTCATTAATTAAAATATTGAAAGAGACCAGATTTTTTTTTTTTTTGCATTATCATCATCATCGTGTAGCAGGTCCTTTGCTTGCAGAACGTCACTCTCATCACAGTCTGCCTGAAAGAAACTCAGTCTCTCGCCAGTTCTCCAGCCTCATGTACTTTCATACTCAAGGAGTCACTTATATCCTGTGCCCATCTTCTTGTCGGTCAGCCCCTGCCCCTCCTTCCTGGTACCATGCCTTCTGCTATAATTTTTTCCAATCCGTCGTGGCGCTTGATGTGACCAAAATATTTCAGTTTCCGAGACAGGATGCTGTTTATTAGCCAATCTTCCTTGATATTCAGATCTTTCAAGATGTCAGTATTTTTCCTCTTCTTTGTCCAAGATATTCTGAGAATCTTGCTATAGCATTTCAGCTCAAAAGCCCCTATTCTCTTTTTTAAGGACTGAGAGATAGTCCACGACTCACATCCGTATGTAGCCACAGGGAAGATGCATGCTCTCAAAATTCTGATTTTGATCTTCTTGCTGGTGCCCAACCATAGACTCCTAAGGCTGTTCAATCTTTGCACTGCTGTGGCCATCCTCCTTTTAATTTCTGCCAAACAGTCTCCATTGTTGTTTATTATAGAGCCTAGATATTTAAAGTTTGTGACATTTTCGATTTCTTCATCATTTATTGTTATTTTTGGGTGACAGTCAGTTTTATCTGTGGACATTATTTTTATTTTCTTCATATTCAAGAACATACATTGCATACTCTGACCAAATGTAACAAAAGAGCTAACTACCTGATGTCCAGGATTTATGTTAAAGAGCCAGTGATAACCACAAGTGGGTTGGTTAAGTCTGAAATTATTATTCCCTTAAAACACACAATTTTGCAAACTGGCAACAACAACAAAATTGTACTGCCATTACATCTGTATTGAAAACAATGATGAGGTATGGTTAGGTACATATATTTCTTAATTTTATACACAGTCAGAGAGCAGAACATTTCTAAAAAAATCATCTCTGAGTGCTTTGCCGACTGAAGTAAGCGACCATACCTGTCAAGATCCCGTCTTTTCCAGCAACATAAATCAGTTGATGTGCTGACACCTTTCCATGCTACATGTTCTGCTGCTTCAAAACCATGAAACAGCAGTAATCTTCCGAACACGACACAGCAATTATATATCAGAACATGAAACGGCAATAATTTTTCAAAACATGATAAAGCAATTATATACCAAAACATAAAATAGCAATAAATTTCCAAACATGACACAGCAATTATATACCAGAAGATGAAACAGCAATTATATACCAGAAGACGAAACAGCAATTATATACCAGAAGATGAAACAGCAATTATATACCAGAAGACGAAACAGCAATTATATACCAGAAGACGAAACAGCAATTATATACCAGAAGAGGAAACAGCAATTATATACCAGAAGACGAAACAGCAATTATATACCAGAAGATGAAACAACAATTATATACTAGAAGATGAAACAGCATCTATATACAAAAACATAAAACAGCAATCATCTAAACATGAAACAACAATTATATACCAGAAGATGAAACAGCATCTATATACAAAAACATAAAACAGCAATCATCTAAACATGACACAACAATTATATACCAGAAGATGAAACAAAATTAATTTTCCAAAAACATGACACAACAATTATATACCACAGCATGATATAGCAATTATATACCAAAACATACTAGAACATGAAACAGCAATCATCTTCCAAAAAATGGCACAGCAATTATATATATCAGTACATTAAACAGCAATAATCTTTCAAAAAATGACACAGCAATTATATATATCAGAACACAATACAGCAATAATCTTTCAAAACATGACACAGCAATTGTATATATCAGAACATAAAACAGAACTAATTTGCGCCCCCCCCCCCCCCTTTTTTTTTCCCCCTCCCCCTCCTCTCCTAAATCATAACAATTATTTACTTAACTAAACTAAACTACAATAATTTTCAAAAACATGGGAAGAGCGTCCCACATTGTTACAGACCAATCGGCATTTGATTGGTAATGGGGCCAGCGAGTGCTATAACGTTGATTCTTAATTCAACATTCAACATATCCACATTCACAGAGGTAAGCCACTGCCTCATTGTCTGGAAACTACACCCTCCATTACCCATTGAGATTCTTTTTCCAGCTTCTGTTTAGAATTTTTATGGATCTAAAATATGGTAGTCTTCCCTGGCTTTCCACATCCACACCTTACATTATAATCTATACAATACTGTCACACTTACTGACATGGTACAAGATGATAGTAGTGCATATTTTCTTGATTTGAAAAAAAAAAAAAGTTTATGAAAAATAATTGTCATTGGGAGTCGCCGTGGCGTTGGCAGCTAGATGCCCACCTGCGAATGGGAAGGTCGTGGGTTCACGTCCTAACTGAGCCAGACTTTTTTTTTAATGACCTTGACTCCCAGGTCGACCCAGCCTTGAGTGGGTAACAGATGCAGTCCTGGGAAGTAAAAGCGGCCAGCGTGATGCTGACCACATCACCCACCAATTGTCAACTGCTCTATAAAAACATAGGTCTAGCCCTATATGCCCCGTACGCCTAAAGGCTTAGAAAAGGGTCCTTTACTTTTTACTAATTGTCACTACAGCCTGCATTTACCTCTTATTGGTGGGGATGTAAAACAGGAAGGGGGGAGGAGCCAAGGGGTGTCTTGAGCCCAAGAATTTAGGTCTGTATTGCTAGTGCTGTCCCCATAAACCGTGCAGGTTCGGATTTTATGTCTGCCCCTAACAGATTTTTAAAAATCAATCATCTAACAGGTGATTCAACCCTGGATCTTCTGATTAAGAACCCAGCATTCTTAGCCATTTGGCCAGCCACTTCTCTAAAGAAGTGTATAAATGTGTACAAATACAAACAAAGCTGATTCATGTAAATTAAAAACAAAAATTAATAATTTACCATAAGCAAATATTTTTGAAGGGCAAATACTCTTACACACAAGTTTGCACAGTTATTAAGTATTCAAAAACAAGTATGAGTGCCAAACAACAGATTATAAAGCAGTATATTCATAAAAAAGCATGCTACCAGAGGTAAACTTGGACATTATCAAAGGCTCACCTACATAAAATGTACATCTTTGACAGGAAAGTGCCAACTTAACCATCTAAAACCACGTGAGAAAGGATACTATCAGACAGATTGTAGGAACAACACCTTAAATCAAATTCACTGTAAAGTACAAAATAATGGTTTGAATATCTTGTTTGAATGCATACACAACAAATACCAATACAGGTGTTACATTTAAAATATATATCATGTGAATTCAAGAGCATGCCAAAGGAGATGATGAAATTATGAAATTTAAGGCATTGCACATCCAGATGGAAAGATAATAACCAGTGGCACCCATCAATCAATGAACCGCAAACTTTTGCGATTAATGGCAAAAGTGAAAGCAAATTATCAAATATTTCTTAAATTTAAGCTCCAATTGGTGTATTTCTGCCAGCAATGTTTAGCTCCAGCTGGTGTTTTCTTCTGGTAGACATGTTTAGCTCCAGTGGACGCATTTCCGCCAGCAAAGGTTAGCTTCAACTGGTGTGTTTCTGTCAGCAATGCCTTAGAAGTCTTGCTTTACATTTTACTCAGAATCCGTGAGTTCTCCGGCTTCTATCAAATTACACAACATCTGTGGAAATGACAAATCACAAAATCAATATATATATATATATATATATATATATATATATATATATATATATATATATATATATATATATATATATATATTGGTTTACTACTTGCTGTTTGTGCAGTAGTTTAGAAAGAACATTATAGGAAAGTGGACAGTGGTACGAGAATCACACCATGGACAAGACTGGGGTGTTACCATGTAATATTCCCAAAGACTATGGTGGTACACTGAGCCAACCCTTATTGTGGAGACAGCACAAAAGAGTGTTTGTTCTTAATTTAATTTTTTAATATGAAGGCAGGGATAGATTAGGTTAGTGCAGAGATGACTACAGGACACTGGAAGTTATTATAGTTTAGGAGATGTCTTTAGAAGTAGAGACATGCAGTATCAGGGCTTTATTCCCTTCAGGTGCTCACTACAAAGTATCCTAAATAGATGTCTAGACTCATCACTCAGTGCTTACCACAGTAGTATCATTACTGCACACCCTTGTGTCTTCTTCTTCTTCTTCTCTTCCACCTTGTACCTCAGTGAAGTGTCAGGGGGAGATGTAACATTTGTTGATGAGCTCTGTCAAGAACACTATTAAGACTGATGTTCATTTATGTAAGGCTGTTCTTAATGCCATCACTCCATATTTTCTGAGGTCTTCCACTCGCTCTATACCCGTTGTAACTGTTTCAGTATAGTTTGCTGTAGCAAAAAATACCAGGGCATTCTTGTTAGGTGTCCAAACCACTTTATTAATTGTTCTTTGATGACTTGTAAGACTGGCTTTATGCCTAGCATTTGTCTGATTTCGTGATTTCGTACACCTTTGTGTACTGCCAGGAAAAAAGCCATGGGCAAAATGCGTGTGACCGAATTGCCCATCAAGTACTGATAAATCTATAAATCTGGCAACATATTCCTGATACAGCAGTTGCATGGAAAGGTCAGCTTAGCATTTACACAGTATACCAGAAGGATTGGAAAAAAGGCTTCTTGCTTACTCTCTTTAGAATTTCTTTGTGTCTGGAGGTATGGTCAAGAGATAAAGATCTTTACTTTGTTTGTTTAAAAATGCATGCATGACAAGCTTGATGTTGTGAGTGTCCTTTGGGAGTAAGTAAATACTGCAGATAGATCCACATGGTATGAAGGAAACGGTGCAGTCAGGATTGAATAAACATGATCTGAAGGGTACGGTGCATTATGGAGTGGATTCACATGGTCTGAAGGGAACGGTGCAGTGAGGAGTGAATCCACATGGTCTGAAGGGTACGGTGCAGTGAGGAGTGAATCCACATGGTCTGAAGGGTGCAGTGCAGTCAGGATTGAATAAACATGATCTGAAGGGTACGGTGCATTGAGGAGTGGATTCACATGGTCTGAAGGGAACGGTGCAGTGAGGAGTGAATCCACATGGTCTGAAAGGAATGTACAGTGAGGAGTGAATCCACATGGTCTGAAGGGAGCGGTGCAGTGAGGAGTGAATCCACATGGTCTGAAGGGTACGGTGCATTGAGGAGTGAATCCACATGGTCTGAAGGGAACGATGCAGTGAGGAGTGAATCCACATGGTCTGAAGGGTACGGTGCAGTCAGGATTGAATAAACATGATCTGAAGGGTACGGTGCATTGAGGAGTGGATTCACATGGTCTGAAGGGAACGGTGCAGTGAGGAGTGAATCCACATGGTCTGACGGGTACGGTGCAGCGAGGAGTGAATCCACATGGTCTGAAGGGTACAGTGCAGTCAGGATTGAATAAACATGATCTGAAGGGTACGGTGCATTGAGGAGTGGATTCACATGGTCTGAAGGGAACGGTGCAGTCAGGAGGGAATCCACATGGTCTGAAAGGAATGTACAGTGAGGAGTGAATCCACATGGTCTGAAGGGAACGGTGCAGTGAGGAGTGAATCCACATGGTCTGAAGGGATTGTACCGTAAGGAGTGAATCCACATGGTCTGAAGGGAACGGTGCAGTGAGGAGTGAATCCACATGGTCTCTAGGGAACGATGCAGTGAGGAGTGAATCCACATGGTCTGAAGGGAACGGTGCAGTGAGTGAGTCCACATGGTCTGAAGGGAACGGTGCAGTGAGTGAGTCCACATGGTCTGAAGGGAACGATGCAGTGAGGAGTGAATCCACATGGTCTGAAGGGAACGATGCAGTCAGGAGTGAATCCACATGGTCTGAGGGGAACGGGAACGATGCAGTCAGGAGTGAATCCACATGGTCTGAAGGGAACGGTGCAGTGAGGAGTAAATCCACATGGTTTGAAGGGAACGATGCAGTGAGGAGTGAGTCCACATGGTCTGAAGGGAACGGTGAGGTGAGTGAGTCCACATGGTCTGAAGGGAACGATGCAGTGAGGAGTGAATCCACATGGTCTGAAAGGAACGATGTAGTCAGGAGTGAATTCAAATGGTCTGAAGGGAACGGTGCAGTCAGGAGTGAGTCCACATGGTCTGAAGGGACCGGTGCAGTGAGGAGTGAATCCACATGGTCTGAAGGGAACGGTGCAGTGAGGAGTGAATCCACATGGTCTGAAGGGTACGGTGCATTGAGGAGTGGATCCACATGGTCTGAAGGGAACGGTGCAGTGAGGAGTGGATCCACATGGTCTGAAGGGAACAGTGCAGTGAGGAGTGGATCCACATGGTCTGAAGGGAACGGTGCAGTGAGGAGTGGATCCACATGGTCTGAAGGGAACGGTGCATTGAGGAGTGGATCCACATGGTCTGAAGGGAACGGTGCAGTAAGGAGTGAATCCACATGGTCTCCAGGGAACGGTGCAGTGAGGAGTGAATCCACATGGTCTCCAGGGAATGGTGCAGTGAGGAGTGAATCCACATGGTCTGAAGGGAACGGTGCATTGAGGAGTAACTAGGTGATCTTAATACTAGGCTTAATACTCAAGAGGAGGGGCAGAATGGACCTACAATCATACAGTTATTTGTCCCATTGGAACTAGAAGTTTGTGATTCCTTTGAAGATGGGGACATAGTGCTTAGGGCAATGCCCAGAGTGCTGTGATGTTGTTTGTTAACTCATATGATATCTCACATTTAAAACGTCTTTTCTGTTTTTTAATTTTCCTGAGTGTGTTCGCTTGTAATTATAAACGTTATGTGAGGCCAATGAACAAGCAATTAAAAAATCGAACTGAGACTCTGAAGTTGTGGGTATACAGAAGAAAATGGCGTATTTCATGGAAACAAAAATAATAACAAACAGACTTTCTGGAGAGACTGCAAAATAAAACAGTTACTGAAAGAGAAAAGAAAAGAGATAACAGAAATATTTAGGTTACATTAAATGACAGAACACTCTTTTAAAAAACATACTGGAGGGGAAAGTAGCAGGTAAAACAGTGAGAGACAGATAACGATAACGAAGTAGGAGGACAAAGTCAAGAGATGGACGAAGAGCAGTCTGAGAGAGTGGGCTACCAAGACAAGAAACAGATAACGATACGGGTGGGAGGACAAAGCCAAGAGATGGACGAAGAGCAGTTTGAGAGAGTGGGCTACCAAGACAAGAAACAGATAACAATACAAGTGGGAGGACAAAGTCAAGAGATGGATGAAAAGACAAGAGACATCGAGTGTTGGAGATTCACTGCCGCCAATCTTCATATAGAATTGATTGATTAATTTAGTTAATTCAGTCGACATTTTGGTTTTTGGGTAATCACACCTCAAATGCTCAGAAACATAAAATTAAGTTGATTTTTATTTATTTATTTCTTTCAATTCAAAGTAGATTTTAATTCAGCAATGTCTACATGAATGTTTTTGTACCTTAATGCAACAATTTTTTTCATTCTCATATGGCTGACAAAAACAAATATAGGATAAAAGTCATTGTAGCAGCAAATGAAATATAAGCTGTTCTCATAACAGAAGAATGGGACAGCAAAAAGTAATATTTGCTATATTATGAGTAACTGGGTCACACCTGGAGAATGGAGGATGGCAGAGTCCCTAAGGACATCCTTCAGGGAGAATTAAAGACAGGAAGAAGCTGTTGAGGCCAACCTCTACTACGATAAAAAGATGTGTGCAAGCGGAACATGAATGATACAGGTATTGAAGTGGATTCATGGGAACAAAATATCATGGACCGTGTTGTGTGGAAAGGGCATATCAGGAAATGAATGACAACAATAATCCTGAAATCCCATGCTATCATTGTGGAAGATTTTTCTTGACACGGGCGGGTCTTGCTAGTCACACCCGCCATCGCTATGGGCTGTGAGTCTCATGCCTCTTCATAGCGCAATATAACACTATCGTTTGGAAAGACGGAAAGGTGCCAATGAATGAAATGAATGAATAATGAAGGAGTATGCAGTGAGTTTTTTGGTATTGAAAGAGTTAAATACACAAGAGTTTCTTTACTGACCTCATTATTTCCTGACTGCAAGACCTTTGTGACCTCCAACGAAGTCTGCTCCATTTGCGACAGCCTGGCTCTTCTATCAAGGTCATAATCTTCCTTACGAATCATTTCACTGCTTTTATGAAATATCGATTCAGCCCTACGCAAGATGTTTCTGTCTGGCTTGGGTTTTCTCAAGACTTTCAGTATATCTGTTACTGCTAAGTGCAACACTGTACCTTTGTTAGAAGATGCTATAATCAGGCAAAGGTAAGACAAATAGGAAAACCAGAAAAATCGTGAAAGTTCTGTTGTAAACTCGTCTTTCTGTTGTTGTGTCAGTCTATCTTTTATTTGCAATAACACTTTCTTTTTTAATGTCAGAAGCTCATCATAATCGTTGTCAGGTAATGTTTTCAATAGCATGAAGGCTTCATTCAGCACATAGGCACATTTTATTTGGAATGACAAAGCATGAAACTCAAGCAAATTCGACACCTCGTTTACAGCTCGTAGGTATGATTCTTTTATAAAAGGGGAATCTTTAAGACTTTTCTTTGACATCAGCAAGTCACACTTCTGCTCGTCAGAAATTCTAATGCTCAATTCTAGCTTAATTTTTTCTTGTTCCCTTCTTCGACATCTTTCTTTGTTTATGTTTTCATAATGCAAACATTTCAGAATTGGTGACTGACATTCAGGACACAGAAGATAACTGCAATGATTTGAGTTGAAGCCAGAAACATATTTGTCTAAATCATCAAGAAAGAAAATATGGCTACATGTAGGAATTCTAATAAGCAATCTGGTATTTCTTTCAGCATGTTTGTGATGTTTAACAGCACTGTCTTCTGTTTTGATCTCTATGTCTGTATCTGTTTTAACATAGATGACATTCATACTGGATTCAGCAGAGATGATATTCATGCCAGTTTCAGCAGAAATGATATTTATGTTCGTTTTAGCAGAGATGACATTCATGCCAGCTTCAGTAGAGATGACATTCATGCCAGTTTCAGCAGTGATGACATCTTTATCTGTTTCAGCAGAGATGACATCCATGCCTGTTTCAGCAGAGATGACATTCATGCCAGTTTCAGCAGAGATGACATCCTTATCTGTTTCAGAAGAGATGACATCCTTATCTGTTTCAGCAGAGATGACATCTTTATCTGTTTCAGAAGAGATGACATCTTCATCTATTTCAGCAGTGATGACATTCATGCCTGTTTCAGCAGAGATGACATCCTAATCTGTTTCAGCAGAGATGACATTCTTATCTGTTTCAGCAGAGATAACATCCTTATCTGTTTCAGCAGAGACAACATCCTTATCTGTTTCAGCAGAGATGACATCCTTATCTGTTTCAGCAGAGATGATATCCTTATATGTTTCAGCAGAGATGATATGTATACCTGTTTCAGCAGATATTACATTCTTATCTGTTTCAGCAGAGATGACATCCCTATCTGTTTCAGCAGAGATGACATTCATATCTGTTTCAGCAGAGATGACATCCCTGTCTGTTTCAGTAGAGATGACATCCTTATCTGTTTCAGCAGAGATGACATCATTATCTGTTTCAGCAGAGATAACATCTTTATCTGTTTCAGCAGAGATGAGATCCTTATCTGTTTCAGCAGAGATGACATCCATGCCTGTTTCAGCAGAGATAACATCCTTCTCTGTTTCAGCAGAGATTAAATCCTTATCTGTTTCAGCAGAGATGACATTTGTATCTGCTTCAGCAGAGATGACATCCATGCCAGTTTCAGCAGAGATGACATCCATGCCAGTTTCAGCAGAAATGACATCCTTATCTGTTTCAGCAGAGATGACATCCATGCCTGTTTCAGCAGAGATGACATCCTTATCTGTTTCAGCAGAGATGACATCCTTATCTGTTTCAGCAGAGATGACATTCTTATCTGTTTCAGCAGAGATGACATCCTTATCTGTTTCAGCAGAGATAACATCCATATCTGTTTCAGCAGAGATGACATACATGCCTGTTTCAGCAGAGATGACATTCACGCCAGTTTCACCAGAGATGGCATCCTTAAATGTTTCAGCTGAGATGACATCTTCATCTGTTTCAGCTGAGATAGCATCCATGTCTTTTTCATCATAAATAACGCCAGCCTCTGTTTTAACGGAAATGACATCAGTTATTAATTGTTCTGTCATTTTGTGGCCATCTTCAACAGATGCAGAGTTTTCAGATATACCAGATATCAAACATATCTTTTCACACTTTCCGCATACACATAACTCCCCGCAAAGACCTTCACATTGGTGATTGCAACCAGGAACTTTCCTTTCACATCTTTCACTACACTTAAAATCACAGTCTTCTGAACACTTTTTCAGGCACTTTGAATGTTTGCATCTATGAACACATCGTCTGTCACAAGGTAAGCAAGTGTGACTGCAAGGAGGTGTGGGTTCCAGCCTGGAACAAGCCTTGTGATGACACTGTCCAGGACAAACTGAAGTACACGGTATGCATGGGGTGCTGCAGAAGCCGGCACATGGGTGACCACAGGGAAGTTGTTTGTTGCATTTCTGAGCACAAGCTACATGTACGGCTCCATGTAAACAGTCTGAACATTTACCTTTACACCTGTGGCCACACTGAAGTGTTGCTTCACAAAGGTTCGTACAGGGATGTGATGGGGTATTCAAGTGGCAAGGAATTTGACAACTATGCCCACATGGCCACTGGTACAGCTTTAGTGAATTGCACGGAACATGCATCCTTGTTCTCCTGCACTGATTACATTCGCCAGGACACTGGTGCTGACATTCATGAATGTAATCACACCTATGTGTACAAGTGGCTAACACTGCTGGTACAGAACAAAGTACTTGATTTTGATGGCCACACAATGGCATCTTCTTTAGAACAAGCATGCCACAGTCGCAATCCTCAAAGCACTTTTTTCTACAAGCATGACCTGCTTCACATTTTCTTTTGCATAATTCCTTGCATTTGTGCGAGTGTTTAACATGCTCAGGGTCATATCCATGACATGGCTGTCTACAAATATGGCCACATGGTAACAGACGCTGACATTGTCGTCCACAGCCTCCTTCTGGAAATTTCTCAAAGTCTTCATGTGACACCATCAGGTCCTCAAAATCTGGATGATTTTCACAAATAACAGGAAGACCGGTACCAATTATTTGTTCTGCATTTGCTGTTTTAATTATCTTGCTCCAAAGCTCACTCTGAGATGCAAGAAGATTAAAGTTGCCAATAATATATAGACCATTTTTTGCACGTGACAAAGCCACACAGACTCTGTTGTCCACTTTAAGAAAACCAACCTGATGTTCATCATTGCTCCGGACAAGAGACAGAAGAATGATATCATTTTCTTCACCCTGGTAGTTATCCACAGATGTTACCATAACTTTAGGGTCAAGATTTTGTTTCCCTATTGCCTTCCTGATTTCAAAAACCTGACCTGAATATGTTGCAAGGATTGTAATCTGTGATGCCTTGTAGTCCTGATTTAATAGGAACTTGCAGAAGGCTACAAGGAACTTTGCCTCGTGTTTGTTTGCTTTGCTCATTGATTCATCCAAATGTGTTTCTTTGTGTTCGTGCTGAATAAAGAAAATATTTTTGGACACGCCACGGATCTTTTCATAGTTTGTGACAGAAGAGTGGTCCTGAAGATCTGGATAGATATGACGCATTATTTGAGAAATCTCTGGTCGCATTCTGTGTTGTTCTTTTAACATTACATGTGGGACTTTGTTCTTGATGAGTCTCTCAAACAAGGAGATTTCAAGACCAAAGTCTTTGGCTAGCTGGTAGACTGTTGGGTTGGGTCGCAGCTGTTGATGATCTCCGATTAAGATGAGATGTTTGCAGTTTTCATTGAGAGATGTCACTATGTGAGATTCCAAGACTTCAGCTGCTTCTTCAACAACTATAATTCTACAGCCTACAGCTTGCAGGACACCCCTGAGTCTGGCGGCTCCAGAAGTTGTCATTCCAATCACTTTAGCTCGGCGTAACAAAATCAATTTTAATTCACTCCTAGCTTCTTGCTTCATTTCTTTCACAGATATATAATTGTCAGTAAATGTTTGCATTTTTTGTAATAAACTGTTTTTGTATCGCTGAACCCACAAATTGTACAATGCAAATCTTTCATCCAGCTCTAGTTTCCATACATCACTGATACTTGATTCTTTATCTTCTGTCATTGGCTGAATTAATGTTATTTTCCTTTGAACTTCACTGAAATTTAAACGTCTTCCTCTTGAAACAGTCTTATAGACAGTTGCTGCTGAATCAGTCTCCTCTACAGACTCATCGCTGATCCCCAGCATGGCCACTCTTTGTGAGATCACATTTTTGTTGTCTAAAGCAGCTCGAACACTAGCACTGAGTTTATTAACATAAGCATCCTCAATATCTACTCTGCGATCATTCTGAACTTTTCTGAATGCATAATCTGTGTGTGATGTCACAGATTTTGCATTTCCTTTGTTAAAATTTGTTAACATTTCCACATCATCCAGTTGACTTTGCAAAGGCTGGTGAAGTCCTAAAAGCCATTTTTCAAATATATCACTTAACTCCTCAGTGCCTACTTCTTCAGACATTAGTTTAAGAGCTTGTTCAGGCAACACTTGATATATTTCCCTGTCTGGCAAAATTGTTCTCTGTGCCAGTTTTAAACGGTCTTTCAAATGTCCAGCTCTATGACTACTCTGCCATCTTGCAAGATCTGCTTTTATTACACTTTCATACTCTTTCAAGTAGGTATGGTAGAAACCTGCTCTTTGAATAATGTTCATTTTTAGGGAAAATTTCCTGGTTGGAATCTTATTTCTGAACCCGAGGACAAGCATAGTCAAGTGTTTTTTTATCCTCCTGGAAAGAAAAGTATAGAGTGTGTCACAGGTAGCATTTAACCACATATTCATCAGCCTTTCATTGCACTGACTATCTGATTTCTTCGATAAAAGAGAGTAGTATTGAGTGCTTTTCATAAACTCTTTTAGATCCATCTCATCTGTAATTTCACTCTGAACAGATTCCATGTCTTTCTTTGTCTTCAATATTTTATCTGATATACTTTCCATTTCTTTTGTGTAACTATTCACTGATAATTTGATTGAAGAACTAGATCCAGGGTTTCCAGCTCTACCCATTTGCATGAGTTTTTTTAAATTAAACAACTCAAGATGTTTAGATTTGCTTTTGCCACCAACACGCACAATGCCAGAAGGACAAAACTCAAGAATGCCTTCCAAAAATTGATCAAGGGCATGATTTGTATAGCAGACGACAAGGATAGGGTCATTGCGATTCTCATCATGTCCTGATACAGCACGTCTGTTCTCTAACAACACTTGCATGACCTTCAGACCTACATATGTTTTCCCGGTACCCGGAGGTCCTTGAATGATCGCCAACTCTTTGGTGAGTGCTAACTGGGCAGCTGCTTTTTGGGATTCATTCAAGCACATCTCCTCGGCTTTTGGCCATTTGTCCATTACAAGTACAGGAACTTTACATTCTGAATTCTGTGTCAGTGAAGTTCCAAAGGAAGGTGAGTAAGGTGAATAATGTGGTGAGCAATGTCCTGAGTACTGAAATGACTGTGGTGTATACCCCGGTGATTGTAGTGTGTACTGGGGCAACTGTGGTTTGTACTGGGGTGACTGTGGTGTGTAATGTGTTGATTGTAATTCAATGGCCTCTTGTGCCATCTTGCTGTTTGTTAAACATGACAGATTACATTCAGGCACGTCTTGTACTGCACCACAAGGCCACCAGTAACGGGGCGATTGTAATTCAGGGACCATCCTTGAAAACTTTCTTTTCATCAAACATGACAGATCATATACAGGCTCATGATGTTCTCCTTCAGTAGGTAACAAGTACTGAGGTGGTTTCAGTTCAGTCTTACAGTAGACGATGTAATCTTGCAGTGGTAGTTTAGTTACCATCTCCTGAAGTCCTTTAAGGACATGACAGTAAGATTCAAAATAAGCTGTTGTTTCAGCCATAGTGTACACATCCCTAGGATTAAAACTGAGAACATCATCAATGCCCGTTTTGAAATTCACGATGATAATACCTTTGGCTAAATGTTTCTCATCGGTATTTGTAACAGTTGCAAAACAGACTGTCTTGAAGTTATCTTTCGACAGACATAACAGAGAGCCAAACATAAAACGCTTCGAATTTTCCCCTACCAGATTTTTGTGTCTTAGAATGTTAAACTGAAGTATGTGGTCAATTGTTTCAGCAGCCACTGTTCCGATGATTTTGACATCAAAGTAGAATCTTAAATCTGAAGACTGAAAATGTTCCCTGCAACCTCTGTTTTTAAACTGCTGGATGCCATGCCGTAGTGGGAAAATGAAATCTTCTCTTAACAGTCTAAAATTAATATCAAGGTAATGATGGATATCTTCATACGCTCCTTTAATTTGTACAGGTCGTATAAACGGATATGCGTCTTCCTGAAGATCAGATTCTGAAGGGACAACTGGAAGATTTAAAAAACTCTTGAAAGTTTGTTCTGATGTATTCGATTTCATGATTTCACTGTGTTTACTTGTTTCTTCTTCTCTCTTAATCATTTCTGATGCTTTCTTAGAAAACTCATTTATATCGCACAAGATTTGTTTGTTTTCTGGTAGGGGTTTAATACAATCAGCCATATGCACAAGAGATGATATGGCCTTGTTTGCATGTTCAGGTAGCTTGTTAAGAATTTCATTAAATATATTTACACAAGAAGTGACAAATTCACCACAAGTGTCCCAGGCATCTTCTTTTTGTTTTTCTGTAAAATACAAGGTCAAATGTCGGAAAAATGTACTCTCACAGAGACAGTTTAATAGCTGTTTTACTGATTCCTTTTTTTTATCTTGTGCTTTTACTGCATGACTGATTGCTTTAACAAGTGGTTCAAGCCAAATTTTCCTGTTCTCGTCTTCTTCTTTGTCTTCTTCTTCTTCTTCTTCTTCTATGTTCCGGTTTACAAATGCTTTTAGCTCCTGTCTTTGGAAAGACATTAATACAATTAACTGACCAGCATCTTCCATACTCGCCCAAGTTTTAATAAGCCGACTGTTAACTTGCTCTGGTTGTATTTCACCCCTACAATTCCTTGATCCACTTACTCTTTTGTACCATCTTCTTCTAGATATGTTTTGTGGCCATGAAGCTTGGTGACCATAATGAGTGTTAGTACGTGAAGTATTTCTTCTAGATTCATTTTGTGTCCATGAAGCTTGGTGACCATAATGAGTGTTAGTACGTGAAGTATTTCTTCTAGATTCATTTTGTGTCCATGAAGCTTGGTGACCATAATGAGTGTTAGTACGTGAAGTATTTCTTCTAGATTCATTTTGTGTCCATGAAGCTTGGTGACCATAATGAGTGTTAGTACGTGAAGTATTTCTTCTAGATTCATTTTGTGTCCATGAAGCTTGGTAGCCACAATAAGGGTTAGCACGTGAAGTATTTCTTCTGTGAAGAAAAAAACATTTTTTTTTAAAATGAAAAGATGGTGACTTTATCAGGGACAAAAACTGTTAACTTTAACAAGGAAAACAACTTGTCAAATTTATCAAGAAAACAACACTGTCAAATTTAGCAAGGAGAACAAATTGTTGGCTTTGTCAAGGTAAATAAGCTGCCATAGAAGTTGGTACATTCCTAATTGTTTAATACTGTTGTTATTGTTCATCCAACCATCACAAGTGAAGATGACCAGTCCTTTCATCCAATGGTGTCTGGATTAGGTTTTGTGAGTGTGCAGACGGCTGATAAGGCCAATTCTAGCACTGAAAGTTCTTGAGCAGTTTGGACACGGAACAGAAGCTGCATTTTTAGACCAATTTGAATTTGGTGGGTGATGTGGTCGACACTGTGCTGGCCTCCTTTACTTCCTAGGATTGTATCTGATATCAGTTTAAGGCTGGGTCAACCACAACCTTAGCATCTTCAGAAAAGTGTCTAGCCGCTACACTATGACGGCTCCCAAATAGTCCTAGTCCTTCTAAGAAAAAAAATTAAAACTCGAACACTTTCAGAATGCTGCTAGCTAGCCAAGGCTGCTAACAGTCTCCGCCTATATTTGTGGTTTGGGTTATTTGTGTCACTTTCGTGGCTAAATTCAAATATTTGTGCCATTTCTGGGCTATATGCTTCCATCCGATTCAGAACGCTTGTCCTCCACCCTGTTGTTACTTATGCATGTCTTTCCTCTTCTTTCTTGGTGTTTCCTGTTTGTTTTCTCTCCCTTTGATTGATTGATTGACTTTCTACCCCACTAGGACATCACACAAGCGATAAACACCCGATGACACAAAGTGCCACCATGTGGATGAGGATCACCGTGGAGAGGTCCCAGAAACCGCGTTCAGACAATTGGCCATATTGATGGCCTGCCTATATTGCGGTCCCTGGCAAAAGCCAGAGTGGGGCTTCAAATAAAAAAAAATTACGTCCTGAATAAAAAGGACGTAAAGAAGTAAAGAAGATCATATTAGATTATTTTGTCTCCCTTTAATTTGGCCAGGCGTATTTCATAGGCTCCCAAGAGAGTGATAAATTCGGCATATGCCAGACTTTCATTATCATAGGTCAAATGATGTCAGGCTTACATTTTCGTTGGCTAAATTCTAAAAGACAAGTTAATTGTGGCCAAATTATGCTGAGTTTTACATTTTTACTTGTCAAATAATGTAAGACCTATGTGTAAATAGGCCAAATTATATTTAATTTACACGTTGTATGACTGACATTTTAAGTTGTCAAATTATATTAGGCAACATTTTCTTATAATTAACATTTTTAGTGGTCAAAAATTTTGAACATTTTTTTACCTAGCTAAAAGATGTTAGACTTACATTTTAACAGTCCACAAAAATTTATATTTAAATTTTGTTGAGACTAAAATTTTTAGTGGCAAAATTATTTAGATTTACCTTTCTTCCTAAAATACTATCTAATATCTTTTTCTACAAGTGTTAAATATTCACTGGCATCAAGATATTTCGGTATTTAAATAATGTGGCCATAAACAATACACTGCACACTTTAAGCAGATATTTTTTTATTTTTTTTTTTTTTGTGGACATGAAACAATGCACTGCACACTTTAAATAGATATAAAAATGTGTAAATGTGGACATGAAACAATGCACTGCACACTTTAAGTAGATATAAAAATGTGTAAATGTGGACACGAAACAATGCACTGCACACTTTAGGTAGACATAAAAATGTGTAAATGTGGACACGAAACAATATACTGCACACTTTAAATAGATATAAAAATGTGTACATGTGGACACGAAACAATACACTGCACACCTTAAATAGATATAAAAATGTGTTAATGTGGACACGAAACAATACACTGCACACCTTAAGTAGATATAAAAATGTGTAAATGTGGACACAAAACAATACACTGCACACTTCAAGTAGATATAAAAATTAAATGGGGACATAAACAATATACTGCATACTTTAGTGAACTATGACCAAGAAGCTCAATGGAGGACAGAAAACAATAATGCACATACAAGTAACAATCAAACATTGTAAATGAGGAGCCGAAACAATAAAAACCACAACAAGAGTAGATATATCATGGCCACAAGTCTCCACACAAGATAGTCATGCGAATAATTATAAAAAAATAGGAAAGGTAATAATGGGGACATAAACAATATACACGCTTGTTTAGTCATCCTTTTGTTCCTCCCTGTGTTCCCCCCGTCGTTACACTTCTTAGTCAAAATTCAATTGATAAATTTCTTCTGGCTTCTGGACACAAAACAATACACTGCCCCTGATTTCAAGTAGATTTAAAAATGTGTAAAAGTGGACACAAAACCAATACCTGCAGACACTTAAGTAGATTTAAAAAATGTGTGTGCATGTGGACACGAAACAATACACCTGCACACTTTAGGTAAATCCAGAAAATGTGTAAACTGTGGACACAAAACCGGAGTACACTGCACACTTTAGGTGGAGAAAAAATATGTGTAAATGTGGTCAAAAAGTATAAACTGCACACTTTAAGTAGATTATAAAAATGTGTAAATGTGGTCCACAAAACAATACACTGCACACTTTAGGTAGAAAAAAAAATGTGTAAATATGGACATGAAACCAATACACTTTACTTTAAGTAGATATAAAAATTAAATAGGGACATAAACAATATACTGAATACATTTAGGCAGATATTTAAAAAAAAAACTGTATCTGCGACAGAAAACAATACACCTTTTACTTTAAGTATGATATTCCTCTGTGTAAATGTGGACACGAAACAATACACTGCACACTTGAAGTAGATATAAAAATGTGTAAATGTCACGAAACATGAACTGCTGCCTAAGTAGAAATATCCATTAATAATTGGGGACATAAACATTATACAGTGAATTTAGTCACATTTTTTTAAATGTAAAAATTACTGTAAAAGACAGCAAACAGTGGGGAATGGAGACTTGAGTAGAAGCATAAAAATACGTAATCTGTTTAAATCAAAACATTGATAACTGGCATCATAAGTAGATTTAAAACTGAAATCTGGTCACAACATATTGACACTGCAAATGTCAAAGTGACAGAGAAGTAAAAATGTATAAACAAGGAAGATACAATGGTCATAGACCACGAGGCAAATCAAAAAAGATGTAGAAAAAATGTCCAGAAACAAGACCTGCAAACACTTGGTGTCACCAGCTGGAAATGAAGGACAACCAGAGAGGTGAATGGAGGCGGGTGATATCTGCAGCAATGAACCTCAAGGGCTCGGATATGCTGGTGAAGAATGAAAAAGAAGCTCAATGGAGGAGAGGAGAAGAAGAGGGAAGAAAACTGGAAAATTACACATTTCAAAGTTAGTTAGGTCTCCATGTCCAGCCATCTAGTGAGAATGCAGCCAGTCCAAACTGCATATGAGACTTTTTACTCTAGAACATAGGAAGAGGTAAGGTGAGAGGAAGAACACGAAAAATATGGATAAATGTCAAAGCAGAAACCTGTTCAAAAGATGTGTTTAATCACTCAAGCCACCCGAGAAGTCGCAGTTCAAATGAGAAAAACGGCACTGGGCTAGACTGGTACAGTGAGATGAGAAAACCAACCCCTGTTTTGAGACGTCACCTTTTATCATATGAAAAGTAAAACCATAACACTGGGCTACAACAGGGTATCAGTGAGATCTGTAAAACCATGACACTGTGGCTACAACCTGGTATCAGTGAGACAACAAAACCAAGACACTGGGCTACAACCTGGTATCAGTGAGACAACAAAACCAACACTGGAAACTGGTATCAGTGAGACAAACAAAACCATGACACTGGGCTACAACCTGGTATCAGTGAGACAAAAAACCATATGTGGGGCTACAACCTGGTATCAGTGAGACAACAAAACCATGACACTGGGCTACAACCTGTATCAGTGAGACAACAAACCACCATGGTATCATCTTTGGCTGGCTACAACCTGGTATCAGTGAGACGACAAAACCATGACACTGGGCTACAGCCTGATATCAGTGAGACGACAAAACCATGACACTGGGCTACAACCTGGTATCAGTGAGCAAAAAAACCATGACACTGGGCTACAACCTGGTATCAGTGAGACAACAAAACCATGACACTGGGCTACAGCCTGGTATCAGTGAGAACAAAACACAACAACCTGGTATCAGTGAGACAACAAAACCAGGACACTGGGCTACAACCTTCTATCAGTGAGACTCTGTAACCATGGGCTACAACCTGGTATCAGTGAGACAACAAAAACCAGACACTGGGCTACAACCTGGTATCAGTGAGACAACAAAACCATGACACTGGGCTACAGCCTGGTATCAGTGAGACAACAAAACCAGGACACTGGGCTACAACCTGGTATCAGTGAGACAACAAAACCAGGACACTGGGCTACAACCTGGTATCAGTGAGACGACAAAACACGACACTGGGCTACAACCTGGTATCAGTGAGACAACAAAACCACGACACTGGGCTACAACCTGGTATCAGTGAGACGACAAAACCATGACACTGGGCTACAACCTGGTATCAGTGAGACAACAAAACCACAAATGACACTGGGCTACAACCTGGTATCAGTGAGACAACAAAACCACGACACTGGGCTTACAACCTGGTATCAGTGAGACAACAAAACCACGACACTGGGCTACAACCTGGTATCAGTGAGACAACAAAACCACGACACTGGGCTACAACCTGGTATCAGTGAGACAACAAAACCACGACACTGGGCTACAACCTGGTATCAGTGAGACGATGAACCTCAAGACACTGGGACAACCTGGTATCAGTGAGACGACAAAACCAAGACACTGGGCTACAACCTGGTATCAGTGAGACAGCAAAACCACGACACTGGGCTACAACCTGGTATCAGTGAGACGACAAAACCACGACACTGGGCTACAACCTGGTATCAGTGGAGACCACAAAAATATGACACTGGGCTACAACCTGGTATCAGTGAGATGTGAAAACCAAGACACTGGGCTACAACCTGGTATCAGTGAGACGACAAAACCACGACACTGGGCTACAACCTGGTATCAGTGAGACGAGAAAACCACGACACTGGGCTACAACCTGGTATCAGTGAGACGACAAAACCACGACACTGGGCTACAACCTAGTATCAGTGAGACAACAAAACCAAGACACTGGGCTACAACCTGGTATCAGTGAGATGAGAAAACCAGGACACTGGGCTACAACCTGGTATCAGTGAGACAACAAAACCAGGACACTGGGCTACAACCTGGTATCAGTGAGATGAGAAAACCAGGACACTGGGCTACAACCTGGTATCAGTGAGATGAAGAAGAATAAAGAAGTTGCATCTCCTTAACATGGCACTGCAGAACCAACCCCAGCATTTGCTGGCTATTGTAGTTTTCCTAGGCAAATTTACTTTCTAGACGGTCACTCTCGATACCTTTTTCGAAACCAATGCAAAACAGTTTACTGCCAAATTGCCTGCAGCTTGAATCAAATTTGGCACCCTAACATTACACAGCACATTTGTACCGTCTTAGCCACACAAACACACCGACAATGTGAAAGTACTACACCTAATTCTCCAAAATGTTTCTGAATACTCAAGTACTATTTCACGTTTTAAATTTTGAATAAACACATCTTAGCATTTTTAATTTTAACATAACAGTTGTATTTGGGTTTTTTTTTTTTGTTTTTTTTTTTTTTTTTTTTTTAACTAACAATTTTGTCATCTTTCTTTTGCACACTGAAAAATTATTTCATATTTCTGTAGTAAACATTTCTCATCATCTTTCACTGGAACACTGAAGTTCATTTCACACTGTAGCAATAATTATTTATTACTATCTTTTAAAATTATTTCATTAAACAGCTCTTACATTAGCTTCATTAAAGCTGTGATTCATATAAACAAAATGAAAGATATGGTTTGTTTGTTTGTTATATATATATTTATTAAAGCTGGCATCTATAGCCATTGCTACTGTTCAGCTCATCAGACAAGCAGTATGTTGTTAAGAGTCCTTTGAGAGGGAGTGAACAGTGCGGAGGCACAAATAGAGTCGGAGCAAAATGGCGCTGCGTGGAGTGACCAGGGTGTCTGACCAACGTTCAAGAGAAATGCTAGACGGATATACAGTCAGACTGTTACTTGTGCCATCAAAATTGTAACTCTGTGCCTTCTGCTGAAGATGGGGATGGAGCGCTTTCGGGAATGTCTCGAGTGCTGTGATGTTGATTGCTAATTCAACATTCACAGGGTCTGTGTGGTCTCAAGGCATGGCGTCCGCCTCGAGTGCTGGATGTCCCAGATTCAGGCCCCGGTGAAGGCTGGAATTTTTTTCAAGTGGACTTTCAGTAATTCCCCCTGGTCTCTAGGTAGTAAGATCGGATGCCTGTGTGTATTGTTGCACGCGTAAAAATTTGGAGTTGAAAATCTACCCAAAGTTTTTCAGGATCCTTGCCGGTGCTATGGAGTTCGTACATTGCGCTTAGATTCTTCGGACTCAGGCTTGAGTCAGAAGTAGAACAGAGCACTTATGGTTTACTACCCTTGTGTCATGGAAGTTGCCATGGCCGAGCGGGTAGACGCTCGCCATGGATCGGAAAGTCATGGGCTCGCTCCCTGGCGGAGCCGAACTTTTTCAAAAATTACCCTGGCTCCCAGCCTTGAGTGGGTACTGGGTGCAGTCCCGAGAAAGAAGGCGGCCGGTGTTATGCTGACTAAATCCACCTACAATAAAACCTAGCCACAAAAAAGCCCTAGTTAAGACTGTCAGCTAGACTGAGAGAATTGTTGCCTAACGGCCAGTCAGTTGCAGGCGCCATTGATGCGCCTTCCGTAATGAGGGGTTGTTGTTCAGTGGGCAGTAGTTCTATAGGAAATAGGGGCAAGAGATTCAGACCGGAATTAGGGATTTTGACAGTTATGAAGTTGTTTCTGAAGATTACATGACTTTTGTGTGTAAATAAATCATCTTTCACTGGGCTGCTATGGTAGCTTTGAGGGGCACCCTGGATCACTCCAAATGTCCTGGTCAATGGGGCTCAGGTGACGTTGCGACAGGCCTAGCAAGCCGGCAAAGGATGTATCAATGTTACAGAAAAATATGAGATGTAAACGGACTGTTCAAATGGTAATCCATCATGGCAGTGTTAAAGTATTCATGAAGTACTAAGATTATATGAAGAATTTACCTTTTTCTCACATATGTATCTAGCTCTTGTTCATAATCCCATTTTAATGAAACACTTGTACTTGTACTTAAATGACTCGGAGAATGAGACCCTCTGTGGCTGCTTGAATCTCTCCATCTGAAACCGAGCGGGACATATTTATAATATCACTTGAGACTGCATTTCTTGGTTTAAAACTTTAGCAGTTCCTCAAGACCCAATCTTTCATTTCTGCTTGTCTGTAGCTTCCTCTCTATTGTAAAAATTCTTGATATTTTGTTCAATGTTATTTTATTAAATCTAAAAATTCATTTTTTGGGGGTATCTATTTATCTATTTTCTTCCAAGCTCTCTGTGATTCTCTGTGACAAATCAAAAGTAGTTAACCCCATAATTTTTGCTTCATTTTAGCTGCTGAAAATGGAGAAAGAGCACCTATGGGAAAGTTCTCAGTGCTGTGATGTTGGTTCTTAGTGCAACTCTTCTTTGCTGCTGTCATTTCCAAATTCTGCTTAGTGTTCTACCCTCATCAGCCCAATGTCATCGTTATAGATCAAAGTGATGCACGGGTACATATCACAAAGATGCCCACATCTCGCAAAGAGTGAGATTTCCCACAGGCTATAGTATGCTGTAGGGGTGTTACCTTTCGTTATTTTCAACACTGTAAGCCACCACGTTCTATTTCTAAAAGTCATCAGCAGCTGGCACTGTGTGTGTTACTTGTGTTGTGCCGTTGCTCTTTATCGTTATCACGGCGGTTGACCTCAGTTTACCTTCAACATGAATTTCCTTCAACTGTCAACACTGGTGAGCAAGACAAGCAGAGTAGCACTGCTTTTCTCTAACCCCTTCCCCCCCCCCCAACTGTCAACATTGGTGAGCCCCAGAGTAGCCCCCCCCCCCCCCCCCCCCCCACTGTCAACATTGGTGAGCAAGACAAGCAGAGTAGCACTGCTTTTCTCTAACCCCCCCCCCCCCCACCCCCCCCCACTGTCAACACATTGGTGACTGTCAACATTGGTGAGCAAGACAAGCAGAGTAGCACTGCTTTTCACTGCTCTAACACCCCCCCCCCCCCCCCCCCCTAATTTCTAAAAAAATAGTGATGGTTGCAGAAGAGACGTAATTGAGACAAAAATCCTATCCTTTACTATCACACACAACTTACCCCGTGTCATCCCTATCTATATATTTCTATTAGAAGAGCCTCCCCCCATCTTGGTTGGCTGGATATTATTTGTTCCTCTTCTAGACTTGTCCACTGTTGCTGGGTTTTTGTGGCTATTATTTTTTTACGGGATGAGGTAGCCAACCCCCAAGCCCAATCCTACACTTATGATAAACCTGGTAGGGTGCAGTGTTACTATTGTTTGCTTGCCATAAAGGCCCTAGTAATGCTTGCAGTCATTCTACGGATCTATGAAGAGTTTGACATACCTGTTGGATATGACTATTACACTTCTGTGGGCATTTGTAGACCGGGTTACCCTGTCCAGTTAGTTTCTGAGGGCATGGTACTTCCAGTCTAAAATGGGTGATTAGGTAGAATGTTAAGGTTCGAAGTTTTTTTTTTTTTCTTTGCTAATGCAGTTTCCTTATATGGACCATAGTCTCTACGTTTCTCAAACTTGTTTTCGCTGCGGCACCCTTCTAGGGCAATAATTTATTTGAGGAAAACCTACACTTAAAGCAGTTTGAATAATTAGGAAATGAAGAAACAACAGTGCACATTTAATGTTCAGTTGTCTTTAATGTGACGAATGAAACTGTTTTGATGAATTTTTCATTTTTTCCTTGATGTTTATGAGAAGTTTAGTTGACTGTACCCTCAAATCACTTGAAGATTGCTCCTGCGTCTGTTTTTTAATGTAAGCGTACGTTGAGAATGCACTGCAGCCTTGCTGATAGCGTTGTTTTCTGAATACACCTGCATCCAGACCTCTCCTTGGCTTCCTTCACGGTATTTCTGTTTTAAACTGTTGTCTTCACTGATCCCTAGCAGATTTTGGAAAAATTCTCGATTATTGCCTCGGCACTCCTGACTTATGCTCACGGCACCCCTGAGTGTTAGGGCACCCAGTTTGAGAACCACTGGTCTACAGTTTCGCTTGGTGCAGCCCTGTGAGCTTTCTTTTTCTTGTGGAATTCCTTTCATTTGCGTAGCAGTTGTGTTGTTGTATTCAATATGGCTGGTAGTGTAAGCTGGTGAAATATCTTATGTGGTGGCTCCATGTGTGTGTGGCCAACTTATCATGCCCGACTACTTCCATCAACGACAAACTATACTTCTGGTGGCGATGTTGTCTTTGGCGCCTCTAGAAACTGCCATATGCATTTATGCATGTGCATTTTTCTGGACTGTTCTGAGACTAACTGTTTTTCCACCAGTTTTTTTTATGAGGCAGTGAGGGACATTTCATTTGATTTGCACTGGCACAAGGATAGAGCAAGTATGGGGAAACCCGATTGTGGTGATATTGAAACCTCGACTAAGACTAAGACTTAAAAACGACTAAGACCACTGTACTGAAACTCCATCATGCCCTGAGCATGAAAATAACTTTAAAATATATTAGTTGCTGAATCTTTCTTTTAAAATTGGAGTGAGGAAAGTCCAGCTCAAAGGTCATGTAAGAGCCTGCAAAAGGAATCTGGCTGCACCCTAAAAAGTAAAATGCATCCAAATTTCTTGTAAAAAAAACAAGCTAACTAATTGGTTGGTATGTTTGTACAGCATGTGAATAAAGTTATAAAAGTCCATAATGGACTTTGGCACAAAAAGCTCTGAAAGTTTTTGCTTTCTATTAAATAATTTATGAAGTATTGGGCATATTCGTATGTACATCTTCTCCTCGACTAATGACCTATGTGACTTACAACCATCCGGCACTTATGACACTAATAAATAAATAAACAGAAAAGTAAATAAATAAAGATTATGCTGGAATGGTCAAGTTCCAGAAACTGATGCAACAGAGTAAATATTATGAATTTGTCACATTATGTACAATAATTATACATACATAGATTGCATATTGTGCTTCATCTACACATTTTATAACCCGCTTGAATGAAAATAGTGTTGAAAAATATCAAAATGATTTATGATGAATTCAATTTAAACAGTTTAGTCAGAAGGGAACTAGGTCATAAGTCAAGGAGACCTGGTTAGTTCAATGTTAGTCTCCCCAGACCTTTATACACACTAGCTCACTTCTGATTGGTAGTTCCTAAGCCCCGTAACCTTCGCACACGGTTAGGGGGGTGTTCTGCAATTCCGTTGATATCGCATGTTGTATATTTCAGCATGCCAGCACTTTTAACACTTCAAAAACAAGGAAAATCTGGATCTAACACAACCACCCTCCCCCCAACCCCCAGAGAGTGCTGCAACCTATGTCACAGGCATATTCTTCCTCGGAATGAAAACGTAAGTGCAAGACATCGCAGAAACCAAACAACAAAATGGGACACACCCGTAACCTTCAGGAAAGTTGACCAGCCCAACAAACTTGTGAATGTAAACTGACCTACTCTATCTGGGTAGACTAATGTCAAACTAACCGGAGACCCTGTAGTACCTTTTTTCCCGGTATCGGTCTGTCTCTTGTTCATATTGCCAATCTGATGAAACATCAGTTCGTTGTTTTTCTCGAGAATATGGCCATCTGTTGCTCCTTGTATCTCTCCATCTAAAATACGGCAGGAACATGTTTAGAATCACTTACATCTGTGTAATTGTGTGTTTTAAAAATTATTTCTCACTAATAAGAATGCAGCAAGACCAAACTGCATATGGGACTTTTTACAGTAGAACATCTGGGAGGAAGGTGAGAAATACAGAAAACTACAACACTAGGCTATAACTTAGTATCAATGAAATGACAACAACAACAACAACAGAAGAATTATTTTAATTCCAATAGATTTAACAGTTTTCCCAGGAAATCCAGTCAATGGAGCACAGTTCCTCACAATGGAGCACAGTTTCTCAACTAACTCAAACCAAAAGTTTTGAAGACATGCTCAAGATTGGTTATCAGTTATGCCTGCATGTTTTGTTTTTTCCTACCTTAAATTGCAGTGCACAAGTTAACCTCTATAATTTTAGTATGACATTCTGAGTTGAAACCTATACCTACCTAATGCAATTTTTTTTTGAGGGGGGGGGGGTGGGGGGGAGAACTTCCCATAAGTAAACAGTTCCCATCTTCAGCAGCCAGCACAGAGTTCCAATTACAATGGTGTCTTGCCTTCCCTATGAACTTTGAGTGTCAATCCAATTCCCTGTTCAATCCTCGCTGCTTCATTTCCTTCAGATTTTTTGCCACATAATTCTGAGATAGGCCTATAACTTCCTAATGAATTTTCTACTCATAATATTCTCATCATATAAGGGCTTCCAGCCAAAATGGAGGAAAGGCTTGGCATAATGTTTAGCTTTGAAGTTATGTTTGCTTCCGACAGCGCTTTGTTAATGCAGTTTCACATAAGGACGGTAGTCTACAGTTTTACTGTCTGAGCTACTCAGTTTAGTGCTTGCTTGCAGCCCTGTGAGCTGTGTTTTTCCTATGGAATGCCTTTCATTTGTGCAGCTGTTATGTTATTTTGTTAAATATGTCTGGTGGCCGGGTCACCTGTGAGCTTGTGAAATAACTTATGTAGGAGTTCTACGTGTGTATAGTAACCAACTTATCGTGCCCGACTACTTCCATCAACAACAAACTGCATTTCTGGTGACGATCATTGGCTTTGGCGCCTCTAACAAATGTAATACGCATTTACTGCATGCACATATTTCTGGATTGTTCTGGAACTAGTTGTTTATTCACCAGTTTTTCATATGCGACAGTTGGGGACATTTCATTTGATTCGCACTGGCACAGGAATAGAGCAAGTGTGGGGAAACCCGATTTTGGTGATGTTGAAACCCCGACTAACTAACTAACTAACTTACTAACTCATTATAAGCTGATTTATTTTTCCTCCATCTCAAGTGAAGATCACCACTATGCAAGAAACTTCAGGTGATTCGATGCCAGCTTAAAGATTTTGCCTATAAGCCCAAAATTGTTTCATTGGTATGGAATGATCCAGGGCATTGGTGTCTGTAGGTAAAGGGCCTGTTTATACTGGTATTTCTAGTCTGTCTAACTGTTCAGCTGCCCTTTTTTTTCTAGATGCCTCACAAGTCGCTGCGCCTCTTTGGATTGTCATTCGCCATACAGTCCGGTCTTGTGCAGTGTCAGGGTTTACACTTAAGGCTTTCAGTGATTCCTTTAGCGTGTCATTGAAAAAAGTCCTTAATATATATTTAAGTCGATACCTAGTTTTAGAAAGATTTTTAGGTCAGAAAACTATACTTGTACGCTACAGTTTATGGTAATCAATTTAGTTTCATTTGGTTTCATTGCTGTTTTCTAAAAAAAAAAGGTCCCTTCATCTCTTAATGGACCATACATTTTCAAGCAATTCACATTAAACTACTCATAGACCTGTTCACGAGAAGCGGCTGGCCGAAACAGTTAGAATACTAGGCTCTTAAATGGAAGACCAGGGTTCTGTCAGGGCAAAAATAAAATCCTAACCTGCACAGTCTTTGGCGACAGCATTAAACATCTGGCCCTAAATCCTCATGGATAAAGCATCCCACCCCATCCCACACTGCAAAAGTTGTAATGAAGAGTAAAGGACTATTTGCCATGCCTTAATGTGTAGTTCATCCACTTCTGGACTTTCCCTACAACTTAAGTTTTGCATGCATATTCGTTTTACAAATCTGACTAATTGGTATGCAGACAGTTGGTTCCTTGCCTTTCAGACAGACGCACTGTGACTTTGAAGGAAAAAAACCCTAAATGTTGCCTCTTATGACATGCTTCTTACAGTAGACAGCGATTCTATTCTTTGTTCTCCAAATGAAGCCTCCAAACCAACACGGGGACCTAATTATTTTATTATCTTCTTTTCTATCAAGAATACCTTGGACAGCCAAAAAGAGCAACCAAGAGGTTTTGAAAGAGGCGGGAGCCCGAAGACAACTTATCACAGACATCAGAAGGAGAGAGTCATCATTTTTCGGCCATGTTATGAGAAGAGGGAAAATAGAACATGTGACCACTGGAAAGATCTGTGGAAGGAGGGATAGGGAAAGACAACGAGAGAAAATTCTTGACAATCTTGTTGCAATGGCATGGAGGTGTGTCAGCACACGAACTGATACATGCTGCAGGAGATCGCAGATAGTGGAGAGGCATGATCGCCCACGCCAGTCGGCAAGGCACCTGATGATGATATGTTTTTATTTGTCTTCTTATTGCTATTTTCACAAATGAATATCTGCTCACCTGTATCTGAGGCCGTCTCGGTCATCAGCGCTGGTTTCATCTGTTAAAGTGTCACGTCTTCTTGATGAAAACTCATTTTCCATGGTAGATCCTGAAAAAAACATTAACAAATGAAGTTTATCATCAAGTGCCTATGCGACTTATGAGGCCGATCATGCTTTTCCATATCTTGCGATTCCAGTTAAACACGGCTTGCTTTCACATTCCCGTCTTAGATGACAAACACTGCAAAAAATATTCTTCAGTCTCACTCACTCACTCACGCACTTACACTCTCACTCACTCTCTCACTCTCTCTCACTCACTCACTTACTCTCCCACTATCTCACTCTCACTCACTCACTCTCTCTCTCACTCACTTACTCTCCCACTATCTCACTCACTCACTCTCTCTCTCCCTCACTCACTCACTAACACACACACACGCTCGCTCGCTCGCACGCACGCACGCACGCACGCACGCACGCACACACACACATAATACATGCATGCATGCATGCACGCACGCACATACGTACGTACATACATACATACATGCATGCATGCATACATACATGCATACATACGCATACACATACATACATACATACATACATACATACATGCATGCATACATGCATGCCTGCCTGCATGCATGCCTGCCTGCATGCATGCATGCATGCCTGCCTGCCTGCATGCATGCATGCATGCATGCATGCATGCATGCATGCATGCATGCATGCATACATATGCATACATACATGCATGCATACATGCATGCATGCATGCATGCATACATACATACATACATACATACATACATACATACATACATACATACATACATACATACATACATACATACATACATACATACATACATACATACAAATGGACACAAGAACAGATAAACAGAAAGGACCCAAGCAAAGTTAGGAAAAGATCCCCCCCCCCCCCCACACCCCCCCCCCCCCCCTAAAAAAACTCTACAAATATACAGACAACTGTTAGGCACAAACACTCCTTTTATCAAAAGTTCTTCTACTCACGGCTCTTGAAATGACAGTAACACAATTTAATGTCTCCTTTCCTGTGTTAAGTTCTGTAAGATTCACATCTTAGTGGTTTGAATTGACCCCGGTCAACCAGCTATAGGGACACTAGACGGTTAATGAAGTGACCAGTTGCCTACCGTGGGTAACTAATAACAACTATAGCAGCAAGCTGCGTTAAACTAGTCTTGTCAGAGAAGCCGTTGGGGATTTCAGCGAATCTCAAAATGTGAGTTTGGCGACTCAAATATCACCAGAATCCTATAATGAAAAGTAGCCTTCATCTTCTTCTTTTTAGTGTTCACAGGCTGTAACCTTTGGCTGAAACTGCTGGCTGTTCGTCCACTTCTAGACTTTGGTCGTGTTTAAGAACTTGAGTTAGATCATTGCTTTTATTTCGACAGTGGTTTGAGAGTTGACTATGTAGTAAGTAGTGATGAACTTGCCACAACCAACCAAACAATGCTGATTATCAGTATTTCATGTTCATTTATATCCGTCGCTTCTTTAAACAAACAAACAAACAAACGAACGAATATAAGTGGCTTCTCCTTTACAGGACTAAAGAACAAGATGTATACACATTTCATAATTGTAAAAGACTCTGAAATCATGCTGAGAAAGGTGAAGACATGGATGCTTCGAGCAGAGTGGCAAGCTTCACTGGGAAGGTCACGGGTAGTGAGCATACTTTGGATCTTTTCTCCAGCCTATGCTTGTGTGGTGGGTAATGAACAGGCAGACAGATTGGCTGGATCTGCGCCACTGGGTGGTGAATTGATACATGACAAAACAGATGTGGTCAGGGCCCTTTGGAAACAAGCAAACTAGTCAGAAGTGAAACACGATTATTATGGCCAGGAGAGAATGAGGCAACTGGGTGTAACCAGAGGGTCTAGTAGGCTCACTACACTCAGGGGGAAAGGCAAGACGGACATTTAACCAGATTGCGACCGGTATCATTGGTACTGGGACTCTGCGCTGGCTGCTGAAGATGAAGACGGATGGGAATGCCCGGAATGCTGTGATGTCAATTTTTGACTCAACTCAACTCCTTCATAGGACGTTGCGAAAATAACTAACCTCAGTATTGTTTGGCTGTTTGTGATTCCACTTATCATAGTTTACGTTCAGTAGTTTGCCAAGCCATCAACGGTCGGCTTTGGATGCCACTGTCGAATCTAACGCAAGGCGGTCTGCTGCCAAATCAAACGCAATTGTGATTGAACCCGATACCTCGGAATTACGAAGCGGGTTCGCCAACGCTCAAGTCTCAGACTGTCTCTTCCTTAACACGTTTAATAAATAAAAACAGTAAAATACCCTTTTTCAAACCATTGGATCACCGGGCGTGTCGTGTTAAAGTCATATTAAAAACATATATTTGTATATAGTACTATATACAAGTGTAAATCCTAATTAACCATGAATAAAAGTTTGAGAATCCCCGCTTAAATGTAGCAGTGCAGTAACGGTGTGTTGTTTCTTGGAAATTAACGGTTTCGATGCGCGGCGGTTTCGTTTTCAGTTTTAAATCAGTTTTGACTATTACTATTGCTGTCATGATGCCCCATATTTTCCCGGGTTGCAGGAAAATGAGCACGTAGAAATGAAATCAGTGTTCTTCAACTAGTAGGTGGCGGCCCACTTATGTGAAAAGTAAAAGTAGGTCGCCAAAGATTTATGCTAACTAATCATGTAACCGTCGGCCTCTGTGGTTTAGGCGTTGCGAACGCGCTTCATAATGCCGGGGTGCCGGGTTCGATCCCTGCTGCGGACGGTTTGTCTTGCAATAGTTGCGACCGTGGTACCGAGAGCCGACCATCCAGAAATTGATGGGGTTGGTTCTGCAACGTCCCGTAAAGGATAAGCAACTATTTAAAAAAAAAAAATATGTTACCAAGTTGGGGGTGTGGGGGCGGCTAGTTTGTCCTCTTTCAGGATTGCAATCTGAATAATTAACACTTCAGGGAAGAGGATAAAACAGGTACAAGGGATATTCAACATACATAACAAGTGAGCATGTAAAGGCATAAGCTAACAAACTTTAATAATTATTTCCCTGAAAAAAAGGGATCCTCGTAAAGGTATCCTTTTGATTAATAATTCTTTCTTGGCAGTTATTTCTTCTTGGCAGATTTTTTAAAAGAAAAGACGCACTTGATTATCGTGAAAAAGAGAGCTGGTCGAGTTGTCATCAGAAATCAGTCTTGTGTCCATTTTTTTTTTTTTTTTTTATTGCAATTATTCTGTGGATTTCACCCGAAAAAAAGAATATCCGCCTCTGAGTTATACAACTGTCAGATTGTTGGTCATTTGTTCGATTTCCTATATGTTTGAAAAGATTTTCTCAGCCATGTCAATAATGTATACCCAAAAAAAAAAATAGATAAATCGAATGAATGTCACTGCAGTGCTTCATCTATAAGAATTAACGCTCCATCCACGTATATCATAATTTCTGACCTCTAAGCTTTAGCTGTCACATAAGCTGAATATTAAAATTGTATGACATCGGATTTGAGAAATAAACTGTCAATCACAGTTACTGCTGCCTTCCGCTGGCTTATGAATCAGCTGTACATACATGCCGTGATCGTAACTGACTCATAGAGCATGTTGAGAAATGTTAAGACAGTCGTACTCCCTGCAGAGTGGCAAGCATCACTTCAGAGGTCCCGGGTAGTTGGCGTCCTTTAGATATTTTCTTCAGGTCATGCCGGTGTATTAGGAAATGAACAGGCAGTTATATAGCCGGTTCTATACCATTTGGTGAAATGATGTTTGACAAGCTATATGTTGTGCTGGCCCTTTAATAGCGAGCGAACAGTGCGGAGGCAAAAATAGATCATTACGGGGAGAATTGCGCTGCGAGGAGTTGCCAGGCGATCTGGCCGACGTTCAACACTAAAAGGAAGGGTGAGACGGATATACAACTAGACAGTTACTGGAGATATCAAAATTTGAATTCTTCGCTTGCTGCTAAAGATGGGAACAGGGCGCTTATGTGAGCGATTATTGATTCAACAACATTTAACATCCACAATTTTTTCCTGTGTTTCATTAGCTGTCATATGGGCTGCAAAATAATGTTTTCCTGTTTTAGCGGGCCGTGAGTGTACACAGGTTGAGAAACACTGTACTGAAGAGTTCAAGGCGCAGCAAGGTTGGGATGATCTGACGACGGTCTCGATCTGACGCTGTCGACTGACTCACTTTTGTCTCACTGAGGACTGCAAAATAGAGTAGGCATTGCCTGAACTGTGATGCAGGCTTAATTCTCAGTAGTAACAGGGTTGGGAGCCACAGTGGGGTAGCGGTTGAACGCTCGCCTGCCAGTCCGAAGGTCTTGGGTTCGGGTCCTCACTGGCCGGATTTGGTGGGGGGTGGCCTTAGGCTTCAGGTCAACCCAGCCTAAAATGAGTACCAGGACCTGTCCTATCAAGTAAAGGTGACCACATCAACAATCGAGTGCCCACTAGCCCATAAACAAAATGGAACATAGCATTGCTTGCCTAGCGTGTCACTGGCGGGAAAATTGTCGTTTCGCTTCATTTACTTGTTGTGGTACAAGTCGTGAATCTCACCCCATCTCGCTCGCCTGCGTAATTTCGTTTTCATTCCCATGGGCTGTCCTATGTTCCAGAGGTGTCAGGTTTTGCTTGCTTTGAACGTTTGACGCATTTCCATCACCGACGACAGCCACCGCCAACTCGCGTAGAAATAGAAACAACATCAATGATTCGATACTCACAAACCGTTGCCTTCGGCGCTTCTCCTGCAGCCCTTCTTGCTTGTATATAGGCGCCTGAGCTACTCACAACACATTTGAGAAGCGACAGTCTTTCACAGTAAAGAGGTGCGACAAGAAATCTGCGCAGTTTCGACTGGGAGACGGTGTCGACCGCGTCGAACGAGCATGAGCGTTTTTACCTCGGTGTGTATAAAAAGCGAAGGAAGGCATCTCAAAACACCCCTAGAACATAGGACAGCCCGTGGAAATGGCCAGGATATCTCGCGCGAGATACTTCCGTAATTATTACCCTGTTAGTAAGCTTTTATTCAGGCCGCTTATGTTTGCTTAGTTACAACTTTGTCAAAAATTGTTAAACGATTTCCCGATAAGCTGTGCAACTCTGCACATGCGTGCACACTTTGTGTTTGATCATTTTATCATCATCATCTTAAACCACTTCTGCCGTTAAGCGTCGTGGGGAGGAATAATTTGCGATCCAATGCACGTTGGCTGCCACTGGCTATTGTCATGCCGTGAAGGCGCTGAGTGTCTTTAATGTTGTCGATCCATGTTTTTCGTGGCCGTCCTCTTGCTCTTGTAGCTGATTTTCTTATATGTAGTGCTTGTGATGGTATTTGATCTTGCTGCATTCTAAGGAGATGGCCAACCACTTGATCTGCTGTTTCTCGATGAATCTAGTACAAGGTGTCGTTCCCACAATTTGCCTGATAGTTTCATTGTTCACTGGATCTCGTATGGTTAGGTTGACTGCTTTTCTCAGGCACCTCATCTCGCAGGTGGTGATTTTGCGTAAATGGGCTTTATGTGTCCATGTTTGGCACTGGTAGCTTATTGTTGGAATGAATATGTTATTAATAATCTGTCTCTTTGCTCTTTGGATGTCTTAATAATGGTGACATTTGGTATATAAGTGCACTTACTTTCTGACATCTGGTTTCTATTTCTCTGTCAATTCTACCATCTTCTGTGATTATACTTCCTAGATTTTTAAACTCCCTAACTTGATTCAGAGCAGAACCACTCAGCTGTATGTGTAGTGGAGCAGGGGTTCTACTAACTTGCATTGTTTCAGTTTTGTTTACATTGATCTTCATGTTGTATTTACTGCATGTTCAGTTTAACCTGTTAATGTGGTCTTGCAGTCTATGTTCTTCAGGGTAGAATAAGCACTGAGGCTTTCAGTTTTGTGGGAAAAGATTTTTCACTGGTTAGACTGCATACCCTGGTGTACCAATTGGAGCTGTGAGATAGGAAAACCATGCAAGAGCCACCCGTCATTACATCACCCAGAACAGCATGGGAATGGTAGCTTGATAACACTTGGAGACATGCTCAGGAAAAAAAAATGTCCTAAGGCCATTTCAAGGTATTTTTGTGTCAGTTTTTCCAATCTGTATAATTCAAATATTTTGGTCCCATTTTTAATTTTCCAGGGTCATTCACAATCTTGAAGGACTAATTTCTGTTCCAGAAAAACTGTGAGACCTCTACGGAACATTTTCAAACACACTTCGCTGAACAAATTTCAATTTAGATGACAATGAACTACAGAGCTTTGTTATAGAACTCACCAATGCATTCACTTTGCAATAAAGGAGCATTTCTTTTTTAAGTATCCAGAAGCCACGAATTGTTAACCCTTAGGATCGGTATTATGGATATCGCAACCCTTTAGCCTTGATTCCATGATAAATACCGTAAATCTTGTAGAAATGTGGATTTTCTGCCTACCCCTGGGCGTGAACCCGGACCACAAGGAGTTCATCACCCGGTCACCGTGCAATCAGGTTTAGCCAACTATGCTAGCGAGCCGGGCAAAGGAGCATTTAAAAAAAAGAAACGAAAAACACTAATGAATCCAGTGGTTAATAGAAAAAATTCACCCATCAGCCACTTTGTATCATATCTCGGACTCTGAGCACATTGTAAATAAGGTAGAGGCATTTTCAATTGCATACACTTGGCCAACTGTAGATTACTGAGATTTGCAGAAGCGACTGTGATAAACCAATTTAGTCCAGATTTACGCAGATGAAAAGACATGCTTTTGCATTTATCCTAGTTAAACACAGAGTTTTTGAATGTTGTCGATTTAATGTTTCAGCTACAAGGATTCATTTATTTGCTTCATTTTAATCAGTTGTTACTATAGTAGTAGGTACCTGGTAAATACAGCGTAATTTATCCCTGGCAATAAATTGTGCAATCTGTTGTTTGCGTCTTCTTTGTTCAAATTCACAACTGGAAAACATTGCTTTGAAAACAGCTTTTGTTTAATAAAGGAGCCAACAATATATTTACTATAAAACATCATTTGTTTAATGAAGGAGCCAACAATCAATTTACAAATCCTAAAAACATGATACAGTACATCATATTTGAGGAGAATATAAAAGGTGGTTTTAAAGAGAAGATTTACATTTGGAACCAGGTCACAAGTTTACAACCAGGCAGTATGACCTGATTTTGAATCCCAGGCCGTATAAACCATAGTGCAGGGGTTCTCAACATTCCTAATGCGGCGACCCTTTAATCCAGTTCTTCTCATTGTGGTGACCCCCAGCCATACAATTATTTTTGTCGCTACTTCTTAACTTCAGTGAATATGTGTTTTGAGATGGTCTTTGGTGACCCTTGTGAAGGGGTCGTTTGACCCACACACACAAAAAGGGTCGCGACCCAAAGGTTGAGCACCGCTGCTCTAGTGGATCAGTCACAATTATGACGATCTGAACATGTATGCAGAATGGGAGAGAATCAACCACCGTTGGAGGCTACTAGGAGCCGCGTTAGCGCAGTTGATAGGAGGCTCGCTTTCAAATCCAGCTGCGACTCGCTGCAGCCACAGTCGGTGTTCAAAACCGGGCGGTTCCCGGGGTTCACCCAGCCTCTAGGAAATGGGCACCAGAGTTGACACTCTGGGGTAAATGGAGGAACATCGCTGTAGCTACAGAGTTACGTGCGAACAGCCACACAGACGGACAGTTTCTTATCAGCTGTCCGTACTGGTATCAGAGCACTTATGGTTTATAACTGTGTGCAATGATGCTGGTTCACATCTCCTGACTTTACTTTACCTTTTTATTGGAGGGCAAAAAAACTAAGCAAACAGACCTCTAGAACGACCCACGGCTCACTAGAAGACTAAAAGAAATGTTGAATTAGGAATCGACATCATAGACTCTAGACACTCCTATTAAGTGACAGTCTTTGACTGACAGAGGTGGAATGGAACAAAGCCAAAATAGAAAAACCGCAGACAGAGAAGTCTGGCAACCTCTCTGGCAAAACTCTTCACCCCAGGGTAGAAGAGGATCGACTAAGAAAAAGTCAAAATGACTTGGTCATTTGTTGACATGAAGGTCTTTGGTTTGAATCTGCCCTAAAGTTGATTTTTTTTTAATAACAGATGTCCGCTTCCAGGCTGACCCAAGCATGGGAAGTAAAGGTGGTGGTTGGCCACAACGCACTCGAGTGTTAACTGGTCTATGAAAACATTGCTCTAGCAACAAAAGCCAGTGTGCTAACAGAGTGAAAAAGAGCCCTTTACTTCTTGTTCTGGGAGCAGTGAAAGTGTTACAGCTAGACACTCGCCTGCAGATCTGTAGGTAATGGATTCAAATCCGAACAGAGCCTGATTTTTTGGGGGGGAGCTTTTAGGTTGACCCACCTTTTGAAATGGGTACCAGGTAAAGTCCTGGGAAGTAAAAGCAGCCAGTAAAATGTTGACCACCTCATCCACTAAGTGCCGACTGGTCTATCAAATACAGCTCTAGCCCTATGTGCCTGAACTTGTGGAAAGGGGTCCTTTTTTCCCCCAATTCTACTTACTTGGTCAGCTCTCTGTAGAGAGCTGACCAACTGACAAGAGTGACGCAAAGAAACTGCATTTTTGAATGAACGGTAACCCTCCAGGTTCCGAAGCCCTATTTTTTTTTGGGGGGGGGGGGGGGGGGAACCAATTGCCGCCCCCCAAAAACACATGTCGAAAAGTTGACCTTTCCTTCTAAGTTGGAGTGTAGATGCCTGGGAGATAAGGAACCAACCATACAAATAAACTAGATCAGTAAAATAGATGTATGTGCATCAAGTAAAACTGAATTACTGGAACAAGACTAAAGTGCAAAAGTGGAAGAACAACCAGATCTTTCCGCTGGAGTTTACAGTCAGCTAACTCCAAGAACGAGAAGAGAATGAATGAAACAAACTTTAAAAAAAGAACTCAATACCTTTAATATAGAAAGAAAAAGACTTCACCACTATGCCAAGCAGACCCTCATTATTTATAAGTTTATTTCTACTAGTACAATAAAATGAGAACAATCCCTTGAATGAGAGTTGAGTTGAGTTGATCAAGAACTAACATCACAGCTTGTGGAATTCCTCAGCATGCTTTCTGAGTCAGTTACAATCACGGTTGTGTGTGGGTAATTTTCTCTAATCAGTGGAAAGCTGAAGTGACCAAGTCCACTCTTAAACTGGATGTTGTGGTATCATATGCTATGCTCTTCTGCACCAAACATCGACTATTAGCATTTCCTAAGAGCCTCCAAGCAATTTTTTTTTGGTCTCTTGACACTAAATCATCTGTATAAATAATCACTCTCTGAGCGAGCATTATCTTGAATTAAGTGCTAAATTTCCACCTCTGTGGCACCTGCTGGCCATTCTCTGCACTCCCAGCCCAATGTGATTATGACTATACACAATATGACTGTTCTGCTGGCACTCTGACCCACTCTTCTCCTTGCTTGATCTTCTCCAGGATGCAAACCTGTCTGTTTTTTCTGCCTAAGCCATCCATGACTTCTCTCTTATCAGCCACTGACCCTTAACTGCATCCAGACTTTCATGCTAAGGGTGATCTGTGTCGGCAGGTACTCTGAGATATGACTTTATCTGCAGCACCTTCAGGATGCAAACCTGTATGTTTTTTCTGCCTAAGCCATCCATGACTTCTCTCTTATCAGCAAGACCCTTAACTGCATCCAGAGCTTCTTGCAAAGGGTGATCCGTGTCGGCGGGTACACTGAGATATGACTTTATCTGCAGCACCTTGTGCCTACCTGCAACAGTTGGCAAACCAAGGATGTATCACATACACATTACTGGGTTGTCTTTGGTACAACCCAGAATGACCCGTACAGCTGCGTTCTGTATGCGCTCTAGCTGAACCATCTGACATTAAGCAGTCCTAGTTCGTAATCAATCACTGAAAGGATCAGGTGCTGATGTAGTGTGAAAAGCATTCTCTGCTCTATGTCCACTGGAGCCACAGTTTTGAATAAGAGATAAAGTAAAGTAAAGGTCCCTTTTTTTTCACGCATTCAGGCGTATTGGGAATATAGGGCTAGACCTAGATTTTTTATAGACCAATAGGCAGTTTGGGGTTGATGTGGTCAGCATCACACCGGCCGCCTTTACTTCCCAGGACTGTACCCGCTGCCCACTCAAATCTGGGTTGACCTGTGAGTCATTTTTAAAAAGAAAGTCCAGCTCCGCCAGGAAGCGAACGTCTAGCTGGCAACGCCACGGCGAATGAGAGATAGCATACATCTAAATGAGTGGGGAACCCACTGTCCCTTAACAAGGATGAACAAGACGACTAATTAATACTTTGTTGAAACAGGATGTGTTGGCTGCAAAGGTGCAGATATCACAGCCTAAAACTGTAAATCACAACACAAGCCAATACATTGTTTTTTTAGGAAAAAGCAGATGAAGAAGAAGGTGACTGCAGATGAGCTATGTACATAAGTAAAGGACCCTTTTCTGCTCCATCAGGCACATTGAGCATATAGTGCTGGACCTACAGACCAATCAGTACACAGCGAGTGATGTGTTCAACATCACACCGGTCGCTTTTACTTCCCAGGACTTTACCTGGTACCTTTTTAAGACTAAGTCAAGGTCATTTTCAAAATAAGTCTGGCTCCTTTCTGATTTGAACCCACGACCTTTGGATTTGCAGGCGAGCATCTAGCCACTACACTTTGGCCGCTTCCAGTGGAGCTATGAAAATGTTATTTAAAAAAAAAAAAAACTAAGAATACTCAGCACACATCAGCTTTACAAATCACAATATAATGTTAAGATATACATTATATTTCATCATGAATGAGAACAATGGATAATGAAACAAAGCTGCAGCATATATTAATATTTAGCAACTATTTCACAATATGAAAACAGTGGGTATAGAATTATCTCATACAGTTAGTTAATTTCATTTTCACTGCAGCTGTTTCAGAAAAATTTAGACACACTGTTAATATACAGTGTTTGAATAAAAATTATTTTTTTTTTTCGAACAAACAAAACCACTGATGTAAAAGTAGATATGTATATTTAATGCAGACTGCCTTGCATTTCACTGTATGATTTATTCTATTTTACCAAACCCATCATACTCAAAATCTATTGCAACTCTGGGAAAAAGATTTGACATCACAGCATTAAGGACAGGTCTATATTAGCTCCCTCCTCCTTCTTAACAGCCAGCGAAGTGTCTCCACATTGAGCGTACCTGTTCATGAACTTGTGGGTATTGGATAGCTAGCCATCATGAATTTGTGGGTATTGGATAGCTAGCCATTGTGAATTTGTGGGTATTGGATAGCTAGCCATCATGAATTTGTGGGTATTGGATAGCTAGCCATTGTGAATTTGTGGGTATTGGATAGCTAGCCATCATGAAGTTGTGGGTATTGGATAGCTAGCCATCATGAAGTTGTGGGTATTGGATAGCTAGCCATCATGAATTTGTGGGTATTGGATAGCTAGCCATTGTGAATTTGTGGGTATTGGATAGCTAGCCATCATGAATTTGTGGGTATTGGATAGCTAGCCATTGTGAATTTGTGGGTATTGGATAGCTAGCCATCGTGAAATTGTGGGTATTGGTCAGCTAGCCATGGTGAATTTGTGGGTATTAGATAGCTAGCCATCATGAATTTGTGGGTATTGGATAGCTAGCCATCATGAATCTGTGGGTATTGGATAGCTAGCCATCATGAATCTGTGGGTATTGGATAGCTAGCCATCGTGAATTTGTCAAATGCTTGTCTTGCGTTTTCCCTGAGCTTTTTATCTCTGAAATCACCACCATTATAGCGCCATACCACCGCAGGTCCTCGGATTACCAGTTGCTGCTGACTGACTGATCAGTTCCCTACACCTCTGTCAGTCAGATGCAATGGACTGAAGGCTTGTATGTTTGAGGCCTGTTCTTTCAGTCAATTTCTGTACCCAGCTCTGGAACTAGTAGTAATGAACTCAAGCCCAGCTCAGTCCATCTACACACTTGAGCACCTTTCACTAATGCTTGGTTAGGCTGGTCCACGTTGCTCAAGGTTACAGGGGTGTCCCGGTCTACTGCTGTAAACTGCACTCTCTCGTGGGACCTAGGTTCAGTGTGCGGGGGAGGGAGTTGGGGCCAGTGGTCGCCTGTAGGAGCATTGACAAAGCTGACGTCCCTGCCACTTACACCTGCGTATCTTACAGGTTAAGGTGGAGACTGAATGTCTGATCACAGTGTACTGGCTGGACTCTATCAATCATAAATCTGGCCAAGGCTGGGCCTGAGTTCATTACATGTACCCCAGCTCTTTGGTTTGATTCTTGTCCTTTTTCCGTCTTCTGAACCCTGCAGTAATACTGGCATGTTATATACATCTTTAATTTTTATCTAGTAGTGAGTAAATTGTTATCCTTCTCTAAAATAGAGCACAAAGGGGATATAGCCATATATTGTTTCAATTAAATGCGAGGTAACATAATTCATGCATGAAGTTTGCATAATAGTGGTTCCATTGGTTTTACTTTCTCTAACCAGCCAAACAAATCCTTCCGTCAAGCAAGGAATGAGGAATTTAGTGTCAAACGATGCAGCATGAGTACACCTTCAATCATAGGGGTCATGAGAATACAGAAATATCATAAAAAATTGGACCACCAGAGAACCAGAGAGACACCAGGTGTACAATACCAAAACAAGCAAATGTCACTTCAGTAGTGGGGAAAAAATGGCAAACAGGGGAAGACCCCAGCCCATCAGTAGAACTGCAGTGATAACGGGGTAAAATCTAGTTTTATCCCAAAGAGCAAACTGTCACAGAAGCCTGTGTACACAATACTGAAAACTTTTTTATTCAATGCATGTACAAGTGTAATTCCTCTAACACAGACATCCAGGCTATCAGCAGAACTGCAGTGGAAAATGACACAGCCAGTTTGGTCTTCAAAAAAAAAAAAAAAAAGCAGAATGTCACACTATCCCTTGTATACAAAGCTGAAAACTTTTTAAAAAAATGTTTCTTCAATTCATGCATGCAAAAAGTGTAGTTCATCTAGCAACAGATGCACTCAGCCGATCAACTGTCACAAAGAAAAGAGCAAGTTTTTGTCTTAAAGAGCAGAATGTCTCAGTTGCCTTCGTGTCCAATACTGAACCCTTGCTGACCCAAACAACACACCATATATGCTCAGCTTATGTCTATATGTACCAACACAACACAGGATGTGTTTTATTTATTTCACATTTGGTCTGGGTATGCAACTGGCCAAATGTTTCAAATAAAGCACAGTATATATATCTTTGAAAGCCATACACTGATGCCAATTTCACCGTGATTATTGTGCCAAACTGGGTTTCAATTCTGAAACTATCTGGGACTGAAAGATTTAAGCCTTTAAGAAAAACATAAAAGTTTGTTCCTTCATTCAGTGCATGAAAAAAATTTAGTCTCTCCAGCAAACAGATGCAGTACAAAGAAGGTGATCTTAGAGGTAAACAAAACTAAGACGCAGTACAAAGAAGGTGATCTTAGAGGTAAACAAAACTAAGACGCAGTACAAAGAAGGTGATCTTAGAGGTAAACAAAACTAAGATGCAGTACAAAGAAGACGATCTTAGAGGTAAACAAAACTAAGACGCAGTACATAGAAGATGATCTTAGAGGTAAACAAAACTAAAACACAGTACAAGAAGATGATCTTAGAGGTAAACAAAACTAAGACGCAGTACAAGAGAATCTTAGAGGTAAACAAAACTAAGATCAGTTCTTAGAGGTAAACAAAACTAAGACGCAGTACAAAGAAGGTGATCTTAGAGGTAAACAAAACTAAGACGCAGTACAAAGAAGATGATCTTAGAGGTAAACAAAACTAAGACGCAGTACAAAGAAGATGATCTTAGAGGTAAACAAAACTAAGACGCAGTAAAAAGAAGGTGATCTTAGAGGTAAACAAAACTAAGACGCAGTACATAGAAGATGATCTTAGAGGTAAACGCAGTACAAAAGAAGATGTGATGCAGTACAAAGAAGACGATCTTAGAGGTAAACAAAACTAAGACGCAGTACACAGAAGATGATCTTAGAGGCAAACAAAACTAAGACGCAGTACAAAGAAGACGATCTTAGAGGTAAACAAAACTAAGACGCAGTACAAAGAAGATGATCTTAGAGGTAAACAAAACTAAGACGCAGTACATAGAAGGTTATCTTAGAGGTAAACAAAACTAAGACGCAGTACAAAGAAGATGATCTTAGAGGTAAACAAAAATATTCATATGGGGAACCTTTAAAGCCATAGAAACATTATATATGATAAACAGACAGACTTGTATTGATCAGCACTCACAGAAAGAAGTAGAACAATAGAAGGACACACTAGACAGCATAAAAATCAAATGCCTTAGTTACCACATCAGGAATCAAACCTGTCTTCTCTAAATGACAACAGCGCCTCACTGCAGAAACAAGTGTACTAAGACGCATGACCAACTAGCATTCACTGGGGTACAGAAAGTTGTGGCCAGAGCTACTGTGACACAAGCTAACTGACAGTGGAAAAGAAGCTGACTTCTCATCCAAGTCAAAAAGTACTGGATGAAGAAATAGAACACAATGCGGCAGTCGGTACCCCAACATCTGCACATAAATATCCCGAAAAGATATCAAACCACACAAAATGAACCAGCCAGCTTCACATTCTCACAAACACAAAAAACAAGTGAACCTGCGGCTAGTCATGTCATCAGCACATGACATGAACATACGATACCACAAATACAAACAAGAATACATAAATCACTTATTTTAAGTATCTCAGAGAAATCACATGTCTGTCTGGCTAGCTTAATCTCTGACATGTGTGTGACCTCTTGAAATAAATACTAGCCTGTGAACTGCAAGGGCTGTAACTCAAAAATATTAGATAAAACTGTTGAATGTCAAAGCAGAAACATAGTTACTCACTGCTCCCAGTGTAAAATACATTTTTGCATTTTGGCTGGCTTAAAGGATATGGATACGCAACAAGAGAAAGACACTTGGGAGTTATGCCCCATGTGGATCCAGCCCTACCTAGAGTCTAAACAATATAAAGAAGCCTTCTATTGCACTTGTTCAATGATACAGTTTATAATACTGTGGGCATGCTTTATTTGCCAGAAGTTAGACTCTTTCTTCCTCCTTTTATAGAGATCAAACAGGGAAAATAACTGTGTTTTTGTTAACAACAAAATAGCCTAAAAATTTGCCTAATAATAGATTCACAATTTATACTGTCAAACATATCATAGTTCTCCTTATACACAATTTCTCTCAGCAAAATCTCATGAACAATCACATTCTCAAGCCAAAATCTCATGAACAAACATATTTTCAAGCCAAAATCTCATGAACAAACAAATTTTCAAGCCAAAATCTCATTACACACACATACTCAGGCCTAAACCTCATGTACAAACACATTCTCAGGCCCTAAATATCATGTACACACATATTCACAAGCCAAACTTGGGAGTCCTGCGGGGGGTGGAAGCAGGTGTGCCGGGATCCCTTTGACCAGGTGTTACAATCTTGGAACTGTAGCAACAAAAACCAAATATAAATATAAGTATGCAATAAAAACAAAGTGCCAACTTTCACAGTTACAAATGAGACAGAATTGATTAGGAGTTAGTTTGTTAGTCATAGTTCCTTATCCATGGCAAACAGAAAACCCCACTATTGCTCCATTCCTTTGCCAGTAAGAACTACACAAAACACTTATCCCTGTCATGCTTGAAGAAAAAAAGCCTGAACAGATTACAGTCCTGGCAAATCCAACAGTATACACACTTAAATGCACTAGGCAGCCACCAGAAGTGCCAACACCACCAGTCACCCACATGGATTGCAGTCCATATTGTTGATGGAAACAGCAATCACAATAAATCAGCCGTTGCACACACATTACTGCATAAGACACTACCAGCTCTGTGGTATCAGGCCACTTGCTATTTTATAAATATGCAGTTACGACCAAAATCACACAGAGCACATTCAAAAAGCATTCCACATGAAATCCACAGCTCACAGTGTTGCAACAGACACTGGGTAATAGAACCAAGTATGGGGGTCCCCTATCTGGGGAAACTGCATCAACAAACCATGGCTAGAAGAAAGTAACACTCCAATGTTTTTAACGGATGGGCCACCTATCCACCACACTGGACTAAAAGCCTAGAATTTACTGTGGTTATCATGATGTATTGGAAATCCCATAACTGACAACTCTAAGGATGTGTGATATGTCAGTCATTCACATTTATGAGTCATAGCTGAACCAGTTCTCTTTCTCACTTGCATAGCAGCTAGTTGCAAGTCGTGTAGTCATGAATTACAATTTTCGTAGAGAAGTTATTATAAAAGAGGTATTCAATATTTGCGTGTGGCTTCTTAAAATATTTAGACAGTTTTAGACTGACTCTAGTGCACTTCAATATGTGCAACATTTGTAGCTCCGGTGATGTCTAGACGGTGTTCAGTCTCCAGCCACGTCTTCTAAATCGTGCCCAGAGTTACAGCTGCAGCAACGACCCGTTATTTTATGTGCTGGATTTTCCTTATCTTCTCAGCGCCATTTTAAGCCTCATGGTTACACAAAAACTTTAAACTTTTCGGAACATTTTAAGATGTCACCTGTGTCCATTCATTACTTCTTTTAAAATAACAATTTAAAATCCTGGTAACCATTCTTGATGACTCTGTACTTACCTTAGTCACCCAAAGGCATGACATAGGGCCCTTAAGTTAACTTTCCTTCCTTACAACATGAATATTTAACAAAGTTATGCATTCTGGCATACACACCTGGATCCCCATTCCTCTTCTTCTTTTTCCATTTTTTATGCCTCAATGGAGCAGAGGCCCTCAACTCAAGTCATCCTATCTTTTGCCACAATGTGTAACTCATCCCATGTCCTCCCCTATATTTATTTGTCCTTTCACTCTCTAATTCCCTCCTCTGTGCATTTTTTTGGTTTAGCTTTATTTATTTTTTTTTGTCACTGGGAGTTCCAGGGCAAAGACATTCTAGTTATATATAGTTATGTTAGGTTTTCTCAACGTGTGTCCTATCCAGTGGCAGCATGTTTTTGGTTTTTTTTTGCATCACCTGATTCACTGGCATTTTTAAAGTTCATGTCCATCCTTATTAGTGTACCAAAATTTATAAACTGAAATAAGACCCTCATACTGTGGACTGAAATGTAGCACTTATTAATAAACAGTCTCAGTGCAATGATAATCACAATTCTTCTTCCTATAGTCTGTGTGGCATTGATAGTCTTGTCTATTCACAACCTTCTGACTCATGTGCTTTCAATCACTTCTAACACAGATGATCCTCCATGCCACAATGTCAAACTGTTCAGCATCTTCTCTCTCTGTCTCCCTCTGCCGCTTTCCGCTTCCAATTTCCCTACCATCATGAGGTACTTGTTTTCTCCTTCTCATGATGTGACCAAAGAATGTAGGTTGTTTCCTTCTGATTTGGGCAATAGGTTCTATTTGCGAGTCAGCCTTTTTCCAAGACATCATCATTACCTTTTTTTTTTTAAATGTGTCTAGGGTATTCTCATCATTTGTTTATAAAACCATGTTTCCACCACTTCCAAATAACTTTTTACTAATTGTCCACCTGTCCATAATTAACTTCTGTATATCAGGATAGGTCAGCTATGTGGCTAAGCCGATGCGAACGCTTCGTAATGCTGGGGTGCCTGGTTCGATCCCAGCTGCGGGCCATGCGCCTTGCGTTGGTTTCAACAGTGGTATCAGGGTGCCGACTTTCCAAAAAGCAATGGCAAACTACTGGATGTAAATTTGCCTAGAGAAACCAAACAACAGCCAGGGGCTGCTGGGGTTGGTTCTGCAACGTCCTGTAAAGGATACGCAACTAACCTTATATCAGGACAGAATTTATACAGCTCTTGAGAATTCTCTTTTTTTCATCTCAAATGACAAAGAAAGATTGCAAAGGATATTGTTCCTCTGGTAAAATGCTGTGAACAAGATTACAAAAACACTACAAACACTAACACACCTTCTGACAGACATGGGTGTTCTGCCCTGCTGCTCTTTCCTAGCTTTGATCAGTTCCTCTGCTCTCTTCATCTCATCCTCCATGGCTTGCATTTCTTCTACTTCTTGCCGCTTTCTTTCCTGTTAGTTGAAAATTAACATGCAACATATTTATTTTGCAGACTCATGACATCAGTATTGATCATATACAAAGTCTACACTGAATTAATAAATCAACTAATCAAGAACTCAAATCACTGCACTTTTTCTTCTTAGCGTTCACAGGCTGTAAACTCTGGTGCAAAGTTCTGGTTGTCTGACCAATTCTGGACTCTAGTATTGTTCTGGAACCTGGCGCACACATTCATTTTACAATCTAACTTGTATGCCGACTGATAGTTCCTCACTTCTAAAGCTAAGAGTTATAGTATTAGACTTGGAATATTCCCACAAGCGTTCTGTTCCACTCTACAGTAGCTTTATGCTTACAGTCTGTACGCTGATGGTTCAGTGTGTGTTGGAATCTTTCCCACTGTATCACACGTTCTGTTCCCAGCATTGACAACTAGTGTAGTCAGTTGCACATTTGTGAGCTGACTAAGACTGTGTTGTCGTTCAGATGATGCAAGGATTTGCAGTCTAAAGTTAGATAAGAGTTAGACAATATGTTGAATTATTTAGAATGATGTAGAAATGATAGAATAATAAAGGTAAAAGTAACAGAGCTCAACATGTTGTATCTACATCAGACATTCTCGTGTGGATTGTAACCACATTCTGATACAGTTTGTTCATGTTGTCGTCATGGCCGTGATTGTAGTGTTAATGTGCTTTGAGTGTGTCAACAATGAACTATGTGACAGCACTCATAACTCTTGGTACTTATCAAGCTCAGGGAGTCGGAGGCGAATATGAGAAGTACAAGTGAGCACATACGTCAGTGCAAGTTGAATTACCTTTATACACACGTACTCTGACCTTGCCATCCGCCTTTCGACCCCTGAAAATTGTGTTAATTATATTTTCACACTGCGGCTCAAACCCTTTACCATGGCGATCCCGATTTTTAAAACGTTGGCCCCTGACAAAACTTAGCTGAAAAGCTCAGCTGTAAAGAACATGCATCTAATTTTTTTTTTTTTAAGTGAAGAAAAGACTACAGAAGTCTAGATTGTTGATCTAACTCCTTACACCTAGGAAAATCTCCAGAATTATGAACAAAACTAACAGGATATGAAGTGAGCTACTAGTCCTCCCACAAATTCCATCAGAAACTGTTTGTTTCTGTGGCTACTAATATAGCCCTGAATAGTTATTAGTGATTAGAAAAGATTATCATTACAGCACTCCGGACAGATCCATAGGTTCTCCAATCTCCTCAAAAGCACCACAAGTGTAAAACGTCTGATGACGCCTGTACTGTGTTGGTTAATGAAACGTCTTGTCCCTTTTGAAATGTTCATTTCTTGCAGCTCCACGCTGCACCCCTATATCCATCAGTCTAGACAGGGATATGGAGTCATGTCCTTTGGCGTGCTCCTAGGTATGGTAAGTGCAGCGCATGACATTGATAACATCACTTCTGTCTAGTACTGGGCCTGCCAGAGCAACCACAGTGTCAGCAAGATAATCTGCACGCTAGTTTCCTTGATCACCCGCATGACCTGGCACAAAGATGAAGGTAAGGGTAGCTATTTGTGACGTGCTTAGTGTTGCAATCCATTCCTGCCTGATAAATCCGGCTTGGATTTTTTTAAGCATATTCATCAAGTCACTAAGAATGCATTTGTGTGTGAACTTTTGAGTACCAAGCCAGGTTAATGTCCTTGTTACCGCCATAGTTTCCATAGCCCTTAATGACATCATAAATGTCTAAGGAGTTACAATGCACATCATCATTAATCTATTTTTTTTTTTTTTTAACGTATCCAGAAACCATGAGTTGTAAACCCTTTGGCTCGGTACTATGGATATCGCAACCCTTCGGCATTGATTCCATTATAGGTACCGTTAATCTGGGAGAAATGTGGCTTTTCTGCCTACCCCCGGGAGTGAACCCGGACCACAAGGAGTTCGTCACCCGGCCGCCGCGAAAGTCAGGTTTAACCAACTTCGCTAGAGAGCCGGGCTTCATTAATCTATAAAAGAATAATTGTAAAAGAAGACACCTGAGCTTGACGCCTGTACTGCATGACTGCCCTAACCACTCCTGGCAGAGGTTGAAGATCTGCCCAACGGAGCTGTATTACAAGACGCACTGTTCTGTCAGTGACCCAGAAAGTCCTAAGTGTTTAGCATGGCTGATGTAAAAGGTAAAGTCGGGAGATGTGAACCAGCCTCATTGCACACGGTTATAAACCATAAATGCTCTGCCACCAGTACTGACAGCTGATAAGAAACTGTCCAACTGTGTCACCGTCCGCACAAAACTCTGTAGCTACAGAGACGTTCCTCCATTTACCCCAGAGTGTTAACTCTGGTACACAATACCTAGAAGATGGGTAAACCCCGGGAACCGCCCGGTTTCGAACACTGGCCGTGGGCTGCAACGAGTCCCAGCTGGATTTGAAAGTGTCAAAGACACAAGAAGTGATAGATGAAAATAAAAGAACTCTCTTACACAGCAGATAGTGCTAGACTTATATTTTTATAGACCAATTGCCACTCAGTGGGTAATGTAGCTAACATTACACCAGCCGCTTTGACTTCCCAGAACTTTACCTGGTACCCATTTGAGGCTGGGACATCCTGGCAGCTAAGGCGGAATATGAACTCACAACCTTGGGATCTGCAGGCGAGCATCTAACAGATGACAATAATGACCACAAACACTCACTTGTCTAGACTTGGAAGCATCTTTGATACTGTAAAACATAGGGCCGAGCTCTGCCAGCCAGTGGCCATCAACTGCTGTTACACATTGCATATATTCCTGTTCACAAAAGAAACCATGGTATAAATATGACTCACATATGTTAACATTATATTTTTTTTTTAAAAGTAAAGATCCCTTTACACGCCCTTAGGCACATCGGGCATATGGGAAGAGCACCCATATTTTTACAGACCAATCGGCACTGAGTGGGTAATGTGGTCAGCATTACGCCAGCCGTCTTTACTTTCCCAGGACATCCCATCCTGGTACCCATTTGAGGCTGGGTTGACCTGCGACGTCCCATACCACGATAAAAATCCACGCAGCCTGTTAACATTATAACCATGACATAACATAACTCCCATAAGTCAGCAAAATCAATATGATATATTACGACTCACATAAGTTAGCAAATAAACACAGCATAACATGACTCACATAAATTAACATAACTCCCATAAGTTAACAAGGTCCTATTCACATTTTGCGGCCCATCTACATGCTTTCTCAGTCTGGTCTACGTTAGAGGGGTGTCACATTGTACTGTTTTCTTCCAAAGGAGTCTCTCGTGGGACCTAGGCTCAGGCTGTGGGTAGAGGGGTTTGAGTTAGGGCCAGTTCTATATGTTCTGGGGTATTTAAAAGTTGTGTCATTGCGCTGATATAATTGGAGGAAAGATAACGTGACACCCCTCTGACGTAGTACAGTCTGAAAAAGCATGAATGAAAGGTCAGCCAGTGTGTAGATGGGAAAGGAAACGTGAATAGGACCATTAGCAAAATAAACTAGGTACAAAATGTTTCCCATAAGTCTGCAAAAGAAACATGGTATAACAAGATTTGAAGCATTTTTCTTCTTCCTCTTCTGTTCACTTGTAATTAAATTATATATATCTGCAATGCTGTCTCTAGTATGAACTTCACTGTCTTTTGTAATTCACTTAGCGACCCGTAAAGTTTGGCTTCCACCAGTGTCTCTCTTGGGCAGAAGTTTTGCTTGAAAGTGTTGCATTTACGACAGACTTGGAGGATGTGATCTGTTGTCTCAGATGCCAGTCCATGGTTGATTAACCTAGCGGCCCATAAAGTCTGGCTTCCACCAGTGTGTCTCTCTTGGTCAGGAGTTTTGCTTTGAAATGTGATATTTGGGGCAGTCTTGGAGGATGTGATCAAGCATTATTTGACTGAAAGAGTTAATCGAGGAAAGGATTCCCAAAAAATGCACTTGGCCCAGAGGTGCCACTAAACCGGCATCGCTGTCTGTTACATATCCCTGAGAACTGGCACTGCTTAACTGGCCAGTGCCCAACAAGACAAGGTAACAGTAATGATTCTGTCTGCACAAGCCTAGTGTTTGAGAACCTCAGATATGATTTTATAACTACTTGTAGTCTGGTAGTCTTAGTTTCAGCTTCATAGCAAACGGGTCACCCCATCTTTGCTCCGCTCCTGTGCCAACGGGAAAAAAAAACAGAATGTTTATCACAGACCCTTGTGGAAAGATTGACAGACTGCTGTCTCAGCATATCTAGCATACATTCGCATTAAAGCAACTAAAATGACTACTAAAAATTGAATGATTATTTTCAAAAACAAGGCTGCTGTAGCCATGTGGATGTCATAACTTTCTTAAAACCTTCTTCGGGGCCATGTTGTGAGTCGCTGAATGAAATTTTTTCACCAGTCTCTGCTCCAAGTGTGTTTACTAGTTACTTCCCTTGATATTTATATATCTACACACAAAAATGTAAAATGCATAAAAATAAATTTTTGATAAATAGGTGCCTACTTATTTTAAGGATACTCCCCCCGTGGAATTACCAGATTTTGGACGTGGTCTTTAAAGGGTTTCTGGTGTGACAGGGGTAGGCGAACATCTATAAGAAATACATTTTTTTTTAAAAACTGTACTCACTTTTGAGGTCATGACAAGCTCATGGTAGACGATGTAGTCAGGTGTGTAGCCCATGCCAAAGAGGGCGCTAGTAGGATGAAGGTGGCAAGGCATGCCTGTACGTGTGTTCACATATTCTCCCAAACCCTGAAATATGTTCATAAATCTTTTTCATGCCATGCATACATTTACAGTTTTGCTGAAAACAGCATAAAATAAATGTATTAGCTATATATAGACACGCATACACACACACATACACACAATTATCAGGGTGTTTTTTTTTTTAACAACAGTGATGCCTCAGTAAATGAGTGACCTAGCTATACTAAAATTTTGTGGCTGTACTAAAAATTGGTGGCTGTACTAAAAATTGTTGGATGTTCTAAAAATTGGTGGCTGTACTAAAATTTTGTGGCTGTACTAAAAATTGGTGGCTGTACTAAAAATTGGTGGCTGTACTAAAAATTGGTGGCTGTACTAAAAATTGGTGGCTGTACAAAAAATTGGTGGATGTACTAAAAATTGGTGGCTGTACTAAAAATTGGTGGATGTACTAAAAATTGGTGGCTGTACTAAAAATTGGTGGCTGTACTAAAAATTGGTGGCTGTACTAAAAATTGGTGGCTGTACTAAAAATTGGTGGCTGTACTAAAAATTGGTGGATGTACTAAAAATTGGTGGTCAGCAAAGATAGTCTGAGCTGTTTTTGGCTTCGCCTAATCAACATGGACTCGCTAACAAATATTTCAGATGATGCATGTAGTAAGATAACATGGTGGTGTTGTGAGCTGAATTTTCTCACCAATCAGCTTCCAGAGAGTCATAGAAAGAAACGCTTTTCCAACTAGTGTCATTGAGGTGCATACTATGTGTGGCTGTGAATTTGAAAGAAGACAAAAACAAAAAGGGAAGAATGCCGACAGGCAACATTTTACAAATGCTGCATTAATGGAACATTTTTCAATCTTCAATGCTGCATTACTGGTAGAGTTTCAATCTTGGGCTACAAAGAAGGATCACAACAAAGCTGAAATGAACCAACTTTTTGGCTTGGTTGAAGACAAGTGTCTGAATTACCCTAAAGCCTTATGAAGAAAAAAAATAGAAGTTTAATCAACTTCAGACATATTTTTGCAATTCTCCTCCAGCAAAGAGACAGAGGTCAGCTAATTTAACCCAAAAAAAATTTAAAAGGTGAGTTTTACCTAGAATAAACTTTGACAATTTGGACAAGGACTTGTATCAACAAACTGTGTAAATTTAAAACGTTGTGAGTTTTTTTATTTTTTTAAATTCTACTTAACAATTCTCTTATATTCAATTATGAAGCTCTCCAACTTAACCTATGGTGAGTTTTTTGCCCTTTGATAGTGTGCTTTTTATTTTTACTATTTTATAAAACTTGAAAGTCGAGTCAAGTCGATCATTCGATAGGTGATGTGATGAACATCACCCTGGCCAAATTTACTTCCTAGGTCTTTATTTGAAACCCAAGGGAGCTGCGTGGTCTCGAGGCATGGTGTCTGCCTCAAGTCCTAGAGGTCCCGGGTTCAGGAATCGGTGATGGCTGGAATTTTTTCAAGTTGACTTCTAGTAATTTCCCCTGGTCTCTGGGTCGTGAGATTGGACGCCCTTGAGCATTGTTGCACACATAAAAAAAATCCCTTGGCAGTTGGAAATCAAAAAGGGGAAGTCTTACGGCACAACCTGAGCAAAATTTTAAGTTAAAAATCTACCCAAAATATTTGAGGATCCTCGCTGGTGCTACGGAGCTTATGCACTGCACTGAGCTACTTCAGACTCAGACTTAAGTAGAACAGAGCACTTATGGGTTACTACCCTTGCACCGTGATGTTGATCCATGGTTCGAATCCAAAAACCTATTTAAAACCAATTTCAGACTGGCTGAGCTGGTGTCAAGGTCATTGCTTATTTTTTTAAAAATATATATATATATCAATGTGGATTTGAACCCTAGACCTTCAGGCAGGGAGGTGAGCATCTAGCCACTACACTAATGCAGCTCACCGCTTCTGGTCTAAATAAGTTTAACATTTACTGGCTGCTTTCTTCTTCTTTGCCTTCAGCAGCCGTAAACCCAGAGGGGAATTGGTCTACTTCTGGACTACAGTCTCCTTCCAGAACTTGAGTGTTGTGTGCACATTCGTTTCACAGATCTTCTTATTTGAATGCAGACTGTTGGTTCCTAACCACTCGGGCAGATGTGCTCCGACTTTAAAAGAGATGCATATAATTAGTCGAATTTTATTACATGTTTGTTATGGGGGCAATGGGTCTACCCCCCCCCCCCCCCCCCCCCAAAAAAAATTTGAACTTGAAACCCACATATGGAAAACTGAAGAGTTTGAAACAACATAGTCAAAAGACTGCATACCTTCAACCTGGCAGCTTGGTGAAAGTAAGCAGAGCAGATGCACTTCCTAATGACGTCCCATTCTGCCCCACAAGAGACCAGTTCCATTTTCTGCTGCTCCACAATCTCTCTCAGCTGTGACTGGACTTCTCTGACCTGGGGGTATAAAAGATAGGGATACACTATAGCAAAACACATGGTCAACTTTTGTTGTTGTTGTTGTTGAAAGGAGTGGAACGGAACGGAACATGAAAACCTGTGTTCTTACTCATAATGGATCATCACAGGTTACATCTGGCTGGTGCAGCAGCCATTACGGGTGCCCTAATTGCAACTTCTCAGAAGGTTGAACAGGGCATCTGATACCTGCCTTGTTGGTCTGCCATCCAGATTGAGGTCTTTTAAATCTCAGGACTGCAACCTTTAGTTAGCAGCAAACCAACTGATCGATTGATTTATGAAAACTTGGCCCCAAGCACATACTGAGATTTTGGCCTTGCATTGGTTTCCATGGTGGTATCGAGAGACTGTTCAGAAAGCAATGGCAAACTCGGGAATATAAATTTGCCTAGAAAATCCGCAACAGCCAACAAATGTTGGTTGGTTTTACAGAGGACACGCAACCAACTTATATTATTATGTCGATTATTGAGTCAAGCATTTATGACCTATAGTGCCTCTTTTAAACTCCTTCATACATAAGAATGTGTTGTTTATATGCTCAAATTCTTGCAGTAGAAGGATTTAAAGTAACAAGTGATGTGACTAAAAAAGTTTAAAGACATAAAACCATACAGGAGCAAAGAGCTGAAGGTAAGAGCAAGAGATGACAGTGATACAAGTGGGATAACAAGATCAGTGATTAGTGAGGACCAATATCATAGCACTCCAGACAGATCCAACGGGGCTCCAGTCTCCTACTCAATAGCTCCACAAGAGCAGAACCACTGATTGCACCTGTTCTGTGTTCATTATTCAAACGTCTTGTGCCTATGGTGAAATGTTCATGTCTGGTTGTCCCAGGTGTTGAATGTTGAATTAAGAATCAACATCCCAGCACTCGGGACACTCCCATAAGTGCTCAGTCCCCCATCTTCAGCAGCAAGCGAAGAGTTCCAATTCCGATGGTACCAGTAACCATCTGACTGTTTATTCCGGCTCATCCTTCCCCTGAGTGTTGAGCGTCAGACAGATCTTCTGGTAACTCTTCTATCCAGTTAATAGTAACATTCTTCATCCAGTTATGTCTCTGAAGAATTGGAAGGCGGGGGAAGGGGGAGAAGAAGGGGGGTTGTGAGGATTTGTGAGGATCTTTTGTGGGTTCTTTCTAATGCATTGTATAAATTAATTTTAATTTCTCTAGGGCTGTTATTGACCCTATCATTTAAAATGTTATGTGGTCTTCCTCTTACATGCATCTCGCATGGCATTAACGACATTACTTTACACAAACATGATTGCGCAACATGGGAGTAAAGTCTGGTGAAGCATGTCTATGCCACTTTCGAGGCCGAGATAGGAGACATAATAAGCAACCTCTCATGGGAACAATTAGCATAAGTGCCGTGGAGTGGTTGCTGCATGAGAGGACTGAGCACCTCTGGTAATGCCTAATATGCAGTGACGTTGATTGATCATGTCTCAGAAACTGAAAGGTATTTGCCACATCACTATGGACAGGGGTTAAACAGTAGCAAAGGGAATGGTACTGGGTAAGATGGGTAGGAGTCAACCAACACAAAGATGGGTAGACAACACAAGAGATAACGTGGCAGAACAGTGCATGAGGCAGGACAGCTAGTATTACAGGCAGGCTGTGATGGGAGTTGTGTTATGTAAGGGAGCTGCCACACGATGATGAAGATGATGATGATGATGATGAGAATACATTTTTTGTTTAAATATTGTCATTAGTATTTTTTTTTAATTTTCATTTTTAATTACCTTTCTCATAGCTTTAGCATGTATAAAATGTTCATTACACCAAGTTGACGAATATCTGGAAAACAAATTCAATAATTTTATAAATTTCTTTTCAAAAAAAAGGAAAAAAAAAAACGACTATTTAAATATCTGAAAATATACAGTCTAAACAATTTTATAAACATCTGTTGCAGTTGTTGTTATTGATCCAGCGGCGCATTAGCTTTCGCCCTTTGGCCCAATGCCATGTAGTAGAATTTATATGTTTTCACAAGCTGTTCTTTTCCTCCGTACAAGGTGTTCTACCTGTCTGGTATTGGAGGGAGTAGCATTCTTCTAGTCTCGTTGAGTTTTGGGCACTCAAAGAGATGATGGTCAACAGTTTCGTAGGGGTAGTTACATAGCTGGCACTCTGGGGAGTGTTGTGGCTGTTATAATTATGGCTTCTGTTCATGCTGTTATTTAAGTGTGAGTTTCTTAGCATTAGTGGTTCTAGTCTCCTTTGTCTGTTAAGCCAGGTTTTCTGTATGTTGTTTGTAGGGTCGTCATCTTAGTGGAGACTGGTTACTTTAGTGCTTGCATGTTAAAGGTAAAGGTAAAGTCGGGAGATTTGAACCAGCGTCATTGCACACGGTTATAAACCATAAGTGCTCTGCCACCATAAGTGCTCTGATACGAACTGTCCGCCTGTGTCGCCGTTCGCACATAACTCTGCAGCTACAGCGACGTTCCTCCATTTACCCCAGAGTGTCAACTCTGGTACCCATTTCCTAGAGGCTGGGTAAACCCCGGGAACCGCCCGGTTTCGAACACCGACCGTGGCTGCAGCAAGTCGCAGCTGGATTTGAAAGCGAGCCTCTTATCGACTAATGCGACTTGCCGGATTATAAGGTCTCTGCCATTGGTTGCTGTCTTCTGTTCCATTTTCCTAGTGTGTCTGCTATTGTGATTGCTCTATTGAATCAGGTGGTTCATTCCATTGTTTGATATGTCTGTGATTTCCACTATGGCACTAACAAGAAGAAACTCAGTTGTTGTCTTGATCTTTCTCTGGCAATCGCACCATTTGCTTTATTCTGTCTTCATCCATGTCTCTATATGAGATACTCCATGCCATCATCCTACTGCTAGCTTGGAAATACTCCCTCTGTAATACTTCCGTTGGATTAATGCTGCTTTGCAGAACCTGTAAGCCGCCATTTGATGCCGTTCTTCATGCCACTTATCCAGAGTCTGTCTTGATCACTTCCCCAGGTCATTCATAATTCTTTTTTGTTGGGGGGCAGGGCATTGCTATGCCCCTCTCACCTGATCTTGGTTATGGCTTTATAGCTTGCATCTCATTAGATTTTGTTTTTTTTTTGTCTGGTGGAAGAAAGAGCTTAAGAAACAACTACCTGGAACTGATTTGATAAAAAGTTTTTTTTAAATTCTAATTTATTCTCCATGAAAGACGATCTGAAAAAGAAAAATATTTTTAAATAAAAAGGCAAAAACTGAATACATACCCATTTCTTTTCCACTGCTGGTAAACATTGAGGAATGTGAGATGGTCACTCTCTGGCACCATGAACTTCTCCCTTGCTGCATCAGAATCCTCCTCTCTCCCCTTGGGTCTGTAGAATATGGCTGGAACTGACAGCATGGACACTATCGTCTGCCAGAATACAAGAACAAAGACAGGACAGTTAACTCTTCATTTTTCTCAGAAGTTACACGGAAACAAACACTTCTGGTTAGCACCTTTCTGCCTTTCCAGGCGATAATGTTAAGATTCTTACTGTTTCTTCTAGCAAGAATTCAATGTACTGCTCGCTTGCTAGGTCCGTCGCAGTTTAAGGGAGTAATTAACCTGATGGTTCCCATCCCACCTGGCGAACCATAGCCCAAGGATCACCCCGATGCCTCTTCAAAACCTGATGCTGAAAGGCAGAACAGGATTAGAGGAGTAGAAGGAGGAGGAGAAGAAGAAGAAGAAGAGAAGAAGAAGAAGAAGAAAAGAAGAAGAAAAAGAAGAAGTAGACGAAGAAGAAGGGGAGAAGGAGGAAGAAGAAAAAGAAGTAAAAGAAGAAGAAGAAAAAGAAGAAAAAAAGAAGAAGAGGAGGAGAAGAAGAAGAGGAGGAAGAGGAAGAAGAAAAAGAAGAAGAGAACAAAGAAGAAGAAAGAAACAGAAGAAGAAGAGGAGGAGGAGGAATAAGAAGTCAGAGAAGGTGGAGGAGGAGAAGGAGAAGAAAAAGAAGAGTTATGCTGTGTGCATTCAGGCATGGCAATCTCAGCCGATTATGTCCAGGGATTAAGCTCTCTGATCCAGAAGCTTCTGCAGCATGTTTTGTTTCAAATGCTTTAGTGTAAATAAACATAGCAGGCCGGGAGAGAAAACAGGATGCATCAACACCCCATGGTCAACAAGCCAAATTAGTTTCAATAGCTACTGCAGCACTCGTCCTATCTAACTATAGTCCAATGTCAGAGGTCAACCATTGTGACCCTTCACCTAGCTATTACGCCTGCTAAAGAAAACAATGCCACGTAGACAAGATATTTTTCTAGCACACACTGCCATCATCACGTAACGCGGACAGAAACAGTGTGTAGCTGCATTTCAGCTATGTAGACTCGTTAAATAAACAAGCCGGTCGTGGGAGGGGGAGTCTGTTTATCCGCATGCACTAAGCTGTATCTGACATGCTCAGCAACACTTGATGTGGTCGGTATTCAATTATAAAACATCAAAACGAAGTGCTTACAAGGCACTGTTATCGGTGCATTGATGACAGCGATGAGTGGGAGTTAGGTTATAAAATGGGGAGGGGTGGGGGTTGTTAGTAAGGAGGGCAAAACTACAAAAAGAGGTTGGAAGTAAAGACAGTAACTGTAGAAGAGAGACTCAAGTGTTAGGAAGGAAAAAAAAAGAAGAAAAAGAAATCCCTTCGCCACGAAGACCCACCCTGCCTCCCTCCCCCCCCCCCTCCTTTTTCCCTACAAATAAATACATGCATACTTGTTTGCCCCCAGCTTCAGGATAATGTGTGTACAGGAGCTTCCACAGGTCAACAAGAGGCCCGGCACGAACATCGGACAGAGTATACACACAACGACTGTACACACCGACAACTTCCACTTCACAAGGACTCCAAGCTTGTCTTTCAGGATTCCCTTCTGCACTGGCATTCCAGACATGCTCATTAACTATCAACGTCGTTGAGATCAACATGTCCGTCTCTTTTTTCTTCTTGTTCTTCGACTTGCTCCACAAAAAGGTGGTTGGCAAGTTGTGTTGTGGCGGCTTACGACTAGACTGATATCTGCAACTTTCGGACCATCACCCGATTTCAGCAAATTCTTAATTAGGAGTCTTTTACGACTTGCTTGCTAGCCCTTTGAGTACCAGGCAGATGTTACTAAAGATCCCCTAGATGGCGGAGTTAATATTCGAAACTAATAGTAGTAGTAGAAGAAGTAGAAGAAGAAGAAGAAGAAGAAGAAGAAGAAGAAGAAGAAGAAGAAGAAGAAGAAGAAGAAAGAAGAAGAAGAAGAAGAAGAAGAAGAAAGAAGAAGAAGAAGAGAAGAAGAAGAAGAAGAAGAGAAGAAGAAGAAGAAGAAGAAGAAGAAGAAGAAGAAGAAGAAGAAGAAGAAGAAGAAGAAGGAGCAGGAGCAGCAGGATGAGGAGGAGCAAAAGGAGAAGCAGAAGACGAAGACGAAGACAAGGATGAAGAAAAGAAGCACTTACGAAGACAATGATGAAGAAGAAGACGAAGAAGAAGAATGTATGGAAGAATTCAGAAGAGATAAGGAAGAAGGGAGACGAAAATAATTACGAAGAAGAAGAAGAAGAATTAAGAAACAGAAATAAAGAAGAAGAAGAAAGGAGGAGGAGAAGAAGGAGAAGAAAAAGAAGAAGAAAAATCAAAATTGCATATGCAATAAACAATACAGGAGAAGGAAAGCAAGAAAAGGAGGCGAACAAGAATAAGAAGGCGAACGAGGAGGAGAAGAAAATAAGAAGCACAATCAAATCTGCATATGCAATAAAAAAAATACACACAACATTAAAAGCTGTTACAGTATGAAGTCACTCACATGTAAAGGCTGTCTGTAGACGTTTACCTAATTGTATGTATGGCCTAGATTCATTACGAGATAAGGCTCCAGGGATAGAATAATTACGATCCGTTTTAACATTACAAACACAGAATATTGAAAACGCGTAATGCGGGCGATGATCAAATGAACCAGGCCCCAATGTCTTTATTCTAAATGTATGGAAGTTATGTTGCAGTGATTCTCAAGAAATAAGAATGGGTTTTTTCCTGAATTTTCGTCCCAAAAAAAACAGCTCAATGCAAGTGTTTCCAAACCTTAAATTTTTATGCCACGCTCCACCTAAGCCGTCCTAATGTTCTCATGCACCCCCTGTAAAGTTAGTTGCGTATCCTTTACAGGACGTTGCAGAACCAACCGAAGCAGCCCCTTTTTTTTTTTTTTTTTTGTTTGTTTAGGCAACACGTCCAAGTTTGTCCATTGCTAGGTCGGTCGGCTAGACTGATACCACTGTAAGAAACCAACGCAAGGCGCATGGCCCCGCATGGGATACGCCTTGAAGCGTTGCCATTTTAGGGATGTCTCTCCCCCTATATTGGGGAGGGGCTCCCTACCCCACGAAATCTTGACTTTCCTTGGGGGGGGGGGGGGGGGGGGGGGGGGGGGGGGGGGGGGGGGGGGGGGGGGGGGGGGGGGGGGGGGGGGGGGGGGGGGGGGGGGTGCGGTAATAAATAAATATGCATTTATTCAAATACGAACGGGGGGGGGGGCTCTAATATATTAAAATCTTGGTTTGTTATTTAAATAAATAAATATGCATTTTTTCAAATACGAAACTTACATTTATTCTAATATATTATGTTTGTAATTCAATACGCCTGACGTTTATTTCAGCGGAGTTAACAATCTACCCAAAGTATTTCAGAATCCTCGCCGGTGCTAGAGAGTCTGAGCTTCTTCGGACTCAGACTTGAGTTAGAAGAAGAACAGAGCACTTATGGGTTACTACCTCTGTGCCATGATGTTGATCTCAAACCTCAGCGGACGGAAGGTCGGACGAACGAAATGTGACCGTCTGCATGACGGTCTTATCTATCTATGGTTTATATTTGGGGTAGCACTTATACTTAAGTGAGGATATTTATTCAGAAAATCTCTGCCTCGAAGTGACTGAACATGTAAATCAACGGGAAAACTGACAGGCATGCTAGCAACATGTCACGATGTACTGGTTAATATCCTTCCTTCGAAGTAGGAGAGGCGAGAAACCAACCGTCTGTATTTAAAAAAAAAACTAGATCTGTAAAACGGATGTGCATGCAAAACTAAAGATCTCGAACCGGAACTTTCCATCAGAGTTTACAGCCGGTAAATGCAAAGACGAAGAAGAGAGGCTGGTTTATATAGATTTTTGTGGCCACAATTATCATAAGCTGAGAAGCCCTGAATAGATTCCAGAGCAATCTCCCGCCAAGTGCCTCCATCTAGATCCAAACTACAGACAACAAACGCTTGGTCAATAAACAGGAAGACGTCTGATCTCTCTCTCTCTCTCTCTCCCTCTCTCTCACACACACACACACACACACACAAACTCTCTCTCTCTTTCTCTCTCTCTCTCTCTCAGGTGTGAGCATACATGAGCTAACACATTTACACTAAGACTTAACTACACACCCCGCGCATACATACAGACGTTGTTTTAGACAGATCCACAAAACCAAGGCTCTTCTACAAGTTATCTCCCCTATCTTTCCTCGAGCAACCGTTGACAGGTCACATGCATGTATATGGCGCACTGGACCTATTTCTTTTTAACTTCTAAGTATACATATACGTATTGGTGCTACCTCTCCTTTGGGGTAAACAAAGTCGAGCCAAGTGGGGATTATACTCCATGGGGAACATGACCCCTACAATACTGCACAGGCATTGTGCAATGGAGAGGAGGAACTTCATTTCTGACCTCAAATGGCTGACCTTTCTGTGAGACAATAATACATGATAATAACATAATATATAGCATGAAATACTGAAATTCTTCGGTTGTTGAAGTCGTCCCCTTGGTAGATGCAATTTTTCGTAATTTGAAGCCCCATTCTGGCTTTTGCCGGGGACCCTGAAAATAGCTGGGCCACAAATGTGGCCATAATGGCTAAAAGGTGTTTCTGGGATCTCTCCACGGGTGATCCTCATCCGCATCTTGGCACTGTGTGTCATCGGGTGTTTATCGCTTGAGAGATGTCCTGGTGGGATGGGTACAACAAGCAAGCAAGCAATAAATACTAAAAGGGGCGGAATATAAATGTAAATGAAAGCGTTCGAAACATGGTGAACGTGTTCGACTTTCGTGGCAATGTGACGCCGGGTTCAAATTACGGGCACGCAGCCTATCATAGAAGCTCTCCTCCGGCGACAGTTAGTCCATAGAGAATTACTGTGGGCTGCAGGGTGAAGGTGCGTCACGCGGTGGTACAGCATGAAACCAGGGCTCATAATGATTCAGACATATCGACACCTATTCGCGGTCATCCTAGAGCAACATTAAAATTGATCTAATTTTTATTTCACTGTACAAATTGAATAAAGCGGGTGATAGTACACATCCCTGTCTAACGCCTTCTTTATATTTTAAAAAGTTCCAACTTAATTGCCAATCCTTGTGGCTGCTTCTTGTTGCCAGTATGTGTTTTTTTATTATTTTCAGACCTTTACCATCAATGTTTAAGGTTTCCAAAATTCTAATAATCTCTTCATGGCTTGCTAACTGTGCACCGCTAATTATTCTAGTTGAAGTCATCTCAAGTCAAGTGTAGTCACCGGCCAACGTAGACAGAGTAGACGTTTCCTTCGAAGTAAAAAATCTGAGGTCTAGCACCTTTTCCGTTAGAGTCGTGAAGAAGAAAAATCGGAGCCTTTGAACTGAAATGCTACAAAAAGGTTCTTAGAATACTGCATACCAAGAAGAATAAAATCCTCACCTGCACAGTCGTGGCGACAGCACTAGCCATGCGGCCGTAAATCCTCAGGCTCAAAGACACCCCCACCCTCCACCCCCACGCCCTTGCCTACACCGCAGGAAAATTTTAAATTAAATATGGAAGAGATTTTTGACAGGGATGAGGAGTTTTCTGAATTCTATTCACCCGTATTATGGGAGTCTTCCGTTAGACGGGAGCAAATGATTTTCGGTCCAATATGGAGGACTAGGCATGGCAGTATGTTTAACTTAGAGAGTACTGGCAGGAAGAGAGAGACGAACAATAAAGCAACACGGAACTGGTATCATCAGCTGCTATCAGGGATTTACCCAGGAGTAGATAGGAGAACTTCTGGAATGAGTGGTTCAAAGTGCAGAAAGGAAGATGTGTCGACCAAACTAACCAACCCTGAGGACGTTAATGTCGCTCTCGTCATAAAGCTCCGCTGATAAGATAAGAGACTTCTGCTACAGTAACCACGGCCGGCTATCAGATAAAATGAAATTAGCAGATCAGTGGTCAGTGATTATAGTGTTCTTTATTACAGAAAGACAGTTGATAGTTCTCTGGACCGTGATCACAGTAAGTGATAGTAGTAGAGACAGTGATAGCAGTAGAGTGACAGTGACAGCAGTAGTAATGACAGAGATAGCAGTAGAGTGACAGTGACAGCAGTTGTAGTGTATCAGTAGTAGTCTGACAGTGGGGATTTACCCAGTAGTAGATAGGAGTAGTAGGTGACTGCATTGGTGACGAATGAGTAATTCAATGATGCAGTAAGTAGTGACAGTGTCGACTAAACTAGCAGTAACCCTGAGGACGTTAAGTAGTACTGACAGTGAACTCAGTAGTAGTGACAGTGATAGCAGAGTAAACAGTGAGAGTAGTAGTGACAGCTAGTAGTGACAGTGACCACGATGACAGCAGTATGACAGATAAAATGAAATTAGCAGTAGTAGTCAGTGATAGCAGTAGTAGTGACAGTGATTAGCAGTAAGACAGTGATAGTTCTAGTAGACGGTGATCACAGTAGTAGTGATAGCAGTAGTAGTGACAGTGATAGCAGTAGTCCACCTGACAGTCCCTCTAGCAGTAGTAGTGACAGTAGATAGCAGTAGTATGACAGTGAGCAGTAGTAATGACAGTGATAGCAGTAGTAGTGACAGTGACAGCAGTAGTAGTGACAGTGATAGTAGTAGTAGTGACAGACAGCAGTATTAGTGACAGCAGTAGTAGTGACAGTGATAGCAGTAGTAGTGACAGTGATAGCAGTAGTAGTGACAGTGATAGCAGTAGTAGTGACAGAGATAGCAGTAGTAGTGACAGATAGCAGTAGTAGTGACAGAGATAGCAGTAGTAGTGACAGTGATAGCAGTAGTAGTGACAGTGATAGCAGTAGTAGTGACAGTGATAGCAGTAGTAGTGACAGTGATAGCAGTAGTAGTGACAGTGATAGCAGTAGTAGTGACAGTGATAGCAGTAGTAATGACAGTGATAGCAGTAGTAGTGACAGTGATAGCAGTAGAGTAGTAATGACAGCACTAGTAGTGGTGGTGGTGGCAGTAATATCAGTAGTCGCGGCAGCAGTATTAGTTACGAAAGAAAAAGTCGTCTGTCCACGTCTTAGGCGTACTGGGCATACACAGCTAGACCTATACTGTATGAAGAAATCAGACGTCAGTGGGTGATATGGTCGACGTCCCGCCGGCCGCCTTTACTTCCCAAGACTTCACCTAGTGCCACAATAACTTCGGCTCCGAACCCACGACATCGGTATTTGTGAGTTAAAAGCAAAAGTAAAAGACCCTTTACCACGGCTTCAGACTTAATGGGCATATAGGGCTAGACCTATATTTTATAGACCAATCGGTACTCGATGGATGGTGTGGTGAACAACACGTCGACCAGGACTATACATGGTACCTACCTACTCAAGGCTGGATAAACCTAGGAGCCAAAGTCATTTCTTAAGAAAAAAAAGTTCAGCTGCGACAGGATCCGAATCCAGGACCTTCCTATCCGAAGGCGAGCGTTTAAGCCGATACACCACTGCGGCTTCCGCTTGTAGTAATGGTAGTAGTAATAGCGTGGGCTCTGTGTCTAAGTCGATGCGAACGCTTCGTAATGACGGGTTCGATTCCAGCTGCGGGCTATGTGCCTTGCGTTGGTTTCGACAGTGGTATCAAGAAAGCCGACCGTCCAGGAAGCTATGGCAAACTATTGGACGTAAATTTGCCTAGATAAACCACACAACAGCCATGGGCTGTTGGTGTTGGTTCTGCAACGTCATGTAAAGGATGCGCAACTAACCACTAGTAATAGCAGTATCCGTATCAGACGTAATAGTAATTCTGAAGGTGAGCGTGGTAGTAGTAGTAAGTGGTACCCAAATACCCAACAGGCCCTGCTCCTACGCCATTCTCTTCTATACTATCACCTCGGTCACCTCAGTAAGCTTGTACAAGGAACGATCAAACCTTCCAGCAAGTGCCGACGTCTCCAAGCTGTGGTGGTACAATCGTGTATTTTTTTTTTTTTTTGTTAAGGTCACAAAAAGGGAAAGAAACCAGCCGAAGAAATGCAAATTGCTGAATTATACAGGCAATAATGAGGTTGTGATCACGGAAACGGCGCGTTAACATTTGAATGCGAACGGGTTTTATTTTATTTTTTTAAATACTCTCTCGCTTTTTCTTCTTCTTCTTCCGTTTCACTGATACCAGGTTGTAGTTCAGTGTTGTGGTTTTCTGTATTTGTCTAGTGCTTCTCGGGTGGCTTGAGTGATGGATACGTTTATCTTTTTGCACTTTTTACGTTCATCCATTTATCCATATCTTTTTTTGTCTGCCTCTCGCCTTCCTTCCAGATGTTCTGCAGATGTCTCGCGCTGAAAACCATTTAATGCAACAGAGATGTGCTTTCTGACAACAGAGCAAAGAAGATCACGGAGAGATAGAAAACCAAAAGGAAGTAGTCCTCGTCAACAAAGATTAGAGAAATTAGACGTGACAAGAGAAGGAATGGACTCCAGAACTTGGTAACAACTGACAAGCTGGTGGAAAGAGAACCAGAGGAAGGCAAAACATGGATGGCTTGGCCATAAGGATGGGGCGAGGCACACACACACACACACACAGGCACACACACACACATTAATTTGAACTGTGATTCTGGTGATCGTATGAGATGGCGAAACAAGACAGCCTTGGCTTACCGGCACGGTACATGATGATGTTGATGATAAGGATCGGCATCTATTAGTAAACCAGCTGTGTGGAGCGCCACATATAAGACCTCCTAAGCACCAGCGACGACATCCCCCCCCCCCCCCCCAAGGCAATCTCCCAAAAAGCTGCATATGTGAATCGAACGACGCAGCCAGAAAACTTATATATACCATTTAAGACGCCAGGCAATCGGTTTGTTGCTTTCACCCTGGAGAATTTCCCCTCGCCTAAGTGCCAAACAATACCATGCAACCCCGAAACATCAAAACACGTTCTTATGTCACAGAAACATCTTCTTCTTATATGTATGTATGTGTAGTTCAACCCCACCAGGACCTTACAACGAGCGACCAACACCCGGTGACACAAAGTGCCAACATTCGGGTGAGGATCATCCGGGCACAAGTCTCAGAAAACCCCAATTCCAGTTGTCCAACAAAATTTCCAAATGTGATCCTTTTTCAGCCTCCCGGAGGCCTGCTATATGAAAGGAAGGTTCCTTGGCTATCTTATTTGGTTTCCTATTATTTGTGGTGTGAAGTCACACCTGGTATTCCTGTTCTTTGCCTTCCTAAGTCCGGTGTGGTACTTGGGATTTTGCGTCTGGTCTGGTCCAGTTCTTTTAGTATCAATATGTGTGCGCTTTGGCTGATGCCCAGAAACCCCGTTCAACCGATAAGTTATATTAGGGCCCCCCGACCTGCTGGGTGGGACTTAAAATAACTAAAAAATTGGGTCCCACATCGGGACTTGTATACTTTTCTTCTTCAACTACAATCGCTCTTAAAATGGCAGCTGGCACGTATTGGGGTGTTGCAGCTAAAACGCTTATATGGGCGCATGTGCTTTGGCTTCAACAGACAAACAAAAGGGGACCCATGGCATACCTATGTGAGAACCACTGCTACAAGAAGAAAAGATCAGCGCATATCAATAAGTGGTTCACATTACGTCAAATTTGTTAATGCCACTAATCTAGCTACAGACATGTATGCTCCCATATGTCGCCCAACCCCCGATTCGTGGCATGCAGTTACGCACATCGTGCCGAACCATACAGGCATGCCGCTGTGTAGAGTCAAACCACACACTTGTGGTAGACACGTGCGCCTGGCCGGCCACACGATCTAACTACAACAGTCAGTCTATTCGTGTCAGTACTTTCTGGTAGCGGTCAAATTTCACTTCTTGCCTGACAACGGGGACGCTTCGGCAGGTAAGACGGTGACAAGGTTGAGATTACATATATTATGTGAGTGTGTGCGTATATGCACGCATGTATGTGTGCGCGCGCGTGTATGTAGATGGGTGTGAGTTGGTGATCGTGCATGTATTCATGTGTGTGTGTGTGTGTAAATATATATATATATATATATATATATATATTCCTGCGTGTATATATGTGTGTGAGTATGCATGCATGCATGAAATGTGTATGTATTTGTATGTACGTATGCATGTGTCTGTATGTGGGTGTATATGTATGCATATTTATGTATACACGTGTTTGTATGTTTATGCATGTGTGCGCGTAAGTATGTATGCAAGTGTGTGTGTGATTGTATGTATGTATGTATGTATGTATGTATGTATGTATGTATGTATGTATGTATGTATGTATGTATGTATGTATGTATGTATGTATGTATGTTAAGATGTATTGACGTATGTATACATGGACGTATGTATGTATGTATGTGCGCGCCCATGTCTGTGTATGTATGTGGGAGTGAGACAAAGAAAGAAAGCTAGGGGCGACAGTTGAAGAACGACAGGGTAGGAAAGGAGGGAAGGAGAAGAAGAGACAGAGAGGGAGTGACGTGGCTACTGGAGAGAGAGAGAGAGAGTGAGGGAGAGAGAGAGAGAGAGACAGGGAGGCAGAGAGATAGAGATCCAGAGAGAGAAATAGAAAGAGCAGAGGGAGAGAGAAATAGAGAGGAGAGACAGAAATACAGAGAGAGAGAGAGAGAGAGAATAGAGAGAACTAAAGAGAGTGAAAAACAAAGAGAGAAATAGAGAGGGAAATAGAGGGAGAGAGAGAGAGTTGGAGGGACAGACGCGGCTACTGGACAAGCTGGCGCCTGGTGACGGTTGCCCCGGACAACAAAATGCCCGAAGAAGTCGTGTCTGGCGAAAACTGTCGCGGCTAAAATGTGAACAGGCACAACGCATTTACTTTACTCGTTCTGACAACGACGACGAAGAAATGCATCCCCAAGGACGCATTTTTGTGATCACGTATCTCTGGGGGGTCGACATTGTAAAGATACAATCACCATGACTGTATTTGGCACTCTTCCGAATACCGGTCCCAAATTATTCAAAGACAAAAACATCCCATTCAGAGCCTCGAGAGGTCATGTAGTTAAAAATATAGAACAGGAAAACTACGAACTATGCTTTGCTTCATTATCTTTGTACCATTATACATGTCACTTTGGACGAGCAGTTTATTTCTCCATTCCGCGCTATCCTGTGCAACTCCTTCGATATCATGGATGGAATTCAGTCCAGCATCTTTGTCCTCTCATCCACGTTCATTTTAGGGTTTCTTCTCGACGTCCTCGATCCCTTTACGTCCAATTTTACTACCTCATCTCGAACTTTTAACTGGCCCAAAATATTCCCCCCCCCCCCCCCCCCCAGTTTGTTCTGAAGCAGAACTCTGCGATATTCTTGTTCTTTTCCTTTGCTCGGAATTAGCCTGCAATTTTCTCTTCTGCAAAATCTCAAATATCTTCTGCAGATTCCCATTTGTTATTATGATTACTGCATACTAGGCATTCCCTGAGTGTGAAGTCCGCCAGTGCAGGAGCCATTGCAAGCTACCTTTCTTGTCTGTTCCTGTATTAAAGGTTGGTTATAACATCCCCTTATCTTGACCTCAAAGATGGCACAGGCATGCTTCACTTGCAGGCCATGTAGTTGGATTAGCATGAGAGATTTGTCACTTTCTACCAATCCAGCCCTTGCAGCATTGACTATCTCAGCTCTATCCATGGTGATTCCTGAATGTATTAGTGCTGTACTTGCTAGTCTGCTAGTTCACTGTTGCAGATCCTGCAAGCTTTCAGTTTAACATCTAGATCTGTTGCATCTGGATTTAGAACTCATTTTATAACAGCACTGGTGCTCACAACTCTCCATTTCTCTCTTCTGCTTCTTCTTCTTCTCCACTTCCTCTTTTACTGCTTCGGGAGACACAGGATTCTGCTTCTTTCTCTTCTGCCTGCCTCAACCATAATCACAACATGCTGCTGTAGAGTTTCTCTGATGTTATCTTTCCATCCTATTCTTGGTCTTCCCTGTGCTGTGCGTCCTTCTCCTCTTTTATGTATGCCTTGTATGGGATGGTGCTGCAAGGCATTCCTTCCAAGTGGCCAAACTATCTAATCTGCTATCTGTCCATTGCTCTCTACAATTGGTATTTTAATAAAATAAATTTACTTTTATTCTGCCTAGATGCTTAAGCTTATTGGATTAATCTTTCTCTGCTTTCCTATCCCCCCCCCCTCTCTCTCTCTCTCTCTCTCTATTTCCCCCCCCCCCCCCCCCCACCAAACGCAAATTTTACTATCCCAATATATTAGTTCTTTCAGCAGCAAACAATTCACAATATATTTCTTGGTCATTTCAAAGATAATATAATGTCCCTGCTGTCTTTGATCACAGATGTTTTAATAACCCTTTGTATCTGTTTGTTAGTTTAACTACTCCTGAATCACACAGAGAGTGTCATTAAAGCTTTGTATATGTTTGTTAGTTTAACTACTCCTGAATCACACAGAGAGTGTCATTAAAGCTTTGTATCTGTTTGTTAGTTCAACTACTCCTGAATCACACAGAGAGTGTCATTAAAGCTTTGTATCTGTTTGTTAGTTCAACTACTCCTGAATCACACAGAGAGTGTCATTAAAGCTTTGTATCTGTTTGTTAGTTCAACTACTCCTGAATCACACAGAGAGTGTCATTAAAGCTTTGTATATGTTTGTTAGTTTAACTACTCCTGAATCACACAGAGAGTGTCATTAAAGCTTTGTATCTGTTTGTTAGTTCAACTACTCCTGAATCACACAGAGAGTGTCATTAAAGCTTTGTATCTGTTTGTTAGTTTAACTACTCCTGAATCACACAGAGAGTGTCATTAAAGCTTTGTATCTGTTTGTTAGTTTAACTACTCCTGAATCACACAGAGAGTGTCATTAAAGCTTTGTATCTGTTTGTTAGTTTAACTACTCCTGAATCACACAGAGAGTGTCATTAAATCTTTGTCATTAAAGCTTTGTATCTGTTTGTTAGTTTAACTACTCCTGAATCACACAGAGAGTGTCATTAAAGCTTTGTATCTGTTTGTTAGTTCAACTACTCCTGAATCACAGAGTGTCATTAAAGCTTTGTATCTGTTTGTTAGTTCAACTACTCCTGAATCACAGAGTGTCATTAAATCTTTGTATCTGTTTGTTAGTTCAACTACTCCTGAATCACAGAGTGTCATTAAATCTTTGTATCTGTTTGTTAGTTCAACTACTCCTGAATCACAGAGTGTCATTAAAGCTTTGTATCTGTTTGTTAGTTCAACTACTCCTTTTCCAAAGGTTAAACGTCTTCTTGTTAGTGTTCACCGCCGCAAAATAAGGGCTGTTCATCCACTTCTAGACTCTAGTCTTGTTTCAGAACTTAAGTGTTGCATGCACATCTGTTTTACAGATCTGGTTTATTTATGTGGAGATTATTGGTTCCTTGCCTGTCAGGCAGATGCACTCTGAAGAAAACACCCCTACTTAGTCACCTTTTACAACATGATTGTGAGGGAGCAGTGGGTCTATCCCCCCTTCCCCCCACAACAGAGCCCCAGAACCCACACAGGGAAGAAGGGGTTAAAACAACTTATGCTGGGTGCTAAATGAGGTGAAATTTGTTCATACCTCCATTTCATCATTATGAACTGACAAGAGCAAATTATTACTTCTATATTTTCCCCACAGATTAACAATGAGACAACCCACAGTTCAACACTTCAGCAGGAATCTTCTGTTATTTGCTGTATATCTTGTACATATGACTGCAGTGCCTTCTCATGCCACCCCACAAGGAACAAGCGTCCCTCAAAGCAATGAAAATATTACCAACAATGACCTTAGTTCAGACACAATTACTGTATTACTGACAACTGATCTCTTCAATACAGAGAGCAATATTAGCTCCAGTAGGAAGGGCAACACTGCTTCACCAATACCTCAAAATAGTTCACATGAACCAGCTATGGATAACTCTATATATGAAAGCGAGTTCAGCGATGAAATAACCACATCACTTAGCAATTTTATTCCAAGGAATCCAATCATTAGAAACATTGCTCCTGACCAACAAGAAACAAAGAAAATAGAAGATACTACAGGGCAGCCCAGTAAGAAAGAAAATTTGAGACCCTTTCAACTAGACAACACAATAGATAATTTTATAAGCCACACGTTTTCTTCCCCTGACTCAAATCTCAATGAAATCATCACCAAATCATTTCATGTTGGTGATGTCGAACCAACAGCCTTTACCAAAATCATGCTGCATTTACACGACAATACTAATTCTCAAGGCGAAGATGTTCCACCAAATGCGGGAGAAACGGTTAAACTCCTAAGAAAACTGTCAGAAGATTCTGAAGATAATCGAATAGCTGAAACCAGAGATCCCAACGAAGACATCATTCTGCAAATATCATTGTCCAACAGTGGGGATTCCATGATGGTCAACTGGCTATTTTTTTCGAACAACACGGAAGTATCTGGGTTCAAGGTCAGTTACAGAATGAACAATCGTGAAGATTTTGACTCCTCCAGCCTGGATATATCTGTCCGTTCGTTTGCTCTCCACAGCCTTCACGAGGATGAGAACTATGTCATCTGTGTGCATGCTATCATCAATGATACAGCAGTGGAGAGTTCATGTGCTGAATGGTCTCAAAAATCAATGAAGATGGTTGTGGGGATTCTGGCTGGAACCATCTTCCTGATCCCTTGTATTATTGTCATGGTGCTGATCCTGTTCAAAGACTACAAGATGAAGCAGAAAGACAGGCTCCAGCTAGTCAGTGATGACATAGCAGCATGCAACAAGCAGCTGATTTCATGTAAAAACAATCTGCATGTTCACATTCAAAGTGAGGTCAAAGGTGTGGAAGGCGACAAGGCAGATGGTCAAACCTGCCCAACAGAAGCCTCTCTGGCATACAACAGCCAAAGGTCATTAAACAGGTCTACTCGGGACACTGGACATGAGAATCCCTGTGGCCATGCAGCAGATGATTCTACAGATGACGATGATGCTCACGGGCCCTGGCAGAGGCTCAGCAAACAGGAAGTTGACATGGTGTCCATTCCGCTCACTGATGAACTAATATCTACCAGTCCTGCAGCCTCCATCTCCAGTAAGAATAACATCACTTATATTATGATCAGAAGTAACTCGGCAGACCGAATCATTCATCAAAACACTGAGAATCTGTCACCATCCCAAGACTCTATCCATTTGTAATGCACTTCCATGAACTATTTGCACCATTTTTATTTAAACATAACTCTTGAATTTTTATAACGTGTAAAGGAAAGGTCACTTTTTCACGCCTCCATGTATGTTGGGCATATTGGGCATGACCTAGACTGTATAGACCAATCAGCATTCAGTGGGTGATGTAGTGAACATCATGCCGGCCCCCTCTACTTCCCAGGATTATACCCGGTACTCACTCAAGGCTGGGATGACATGGAAACCAAGGTCATGTTTGGAGTCCAGCTCCACCAGGACCCGAACCCATGACCTTCTGATCCGCAGGTGAATGTCTAGCCGCTACACCATGGGGGCTCCCTTTTATAAAATGCCTCAACACAAAATAAAACGACCATAACTACATATTCCATTAATTGTGTGTGTAAAGAGGTATTTTTGGACTGAAATAAATCAAGACGCAAGATTTTGTTTATTTAACCTCAGACAGACACACACACACAGATGCACACACACACAAAACCATTAGGCTCTTAGAGGAATGAAACCGATATCCCATTCATAAGGCAGGCCATACAGCTTCAGCCATGCCGTCCCAAACCATGTCACACTCATAAGCCATTATTTCGACTTTGCCGTCCCTTACGAACCCCCAGTAAGTTTATATTTTGTCCCTTCTGCACTGGCCAGTCCCAGACAAGCCTAGTAAATGATGTCCGTTCTGTTTGCCCCTGTGCAGTTATTAGCTGGATAAGACATGACTATAATCCTTTAAAAAAAAATTAGCATTTTTGGGGGATGGGAGAAGGGGGATAAGTGCCGTTTTTTTTAAAAAGTCATTATGACATAATAATTCTACTTTAGCCACTAATAATCAAGGTCACGGTATGAATTATGTGTGAATTAATGTGTTTGTTTTGTCTAAGAGATTATGGCCGTTTAATTCTCTGCTTCATTCATTTTTACTGATTACTTTCCTTTATATATTTCTCTCCCCTTTATATTTTTCTCTCCCCTTTATATATTTCTCTCCCTTCATATATTTCTCTCCCCTTTATATATTTCTCTCCCCTTTATATATTTCTCTCCCTTCATATATTTCTCTCCCCTTTATATATTTCTTTCCCCCTTCATATATTTCTCTCCTTTTTTTTTTAAATATTTCTCTCCTCTTCATATATCCACCCTCCGCCCCAACCGAAAACAATATTTATGTAAATAAATAATTCTCTGCTTACACTATTTAGAGACCTGTGTTTAATACCATTCCTTTATACTGTTATGTAAAGACTGTTATGTAAAGACAACAATATGTTATGTAAAGACAACAATATGAAAAGAGTTTTTATTATATAAAAATATATAAATATTTATCACCTTTGCAGAAAGCAGTAGGTATGATTATGTGTGTGTGTATGTAGATGTATGAGAGTGTGCACATGTACATGGATGCATAAAGTTTGTGTGTGCATTTAGATTTATGAGTGTGAATTGTGTGTGTGCATGTCTGAGTGCGTAAGTATCAGCATGTATGCATGTTTATATACTGGGATGTATTTATTTGTCTTCACTGCCTTTGTATTATATATCCTACACCCATTTCCTGCATTTTTCTATAAGAGCACAACATGATAAAGATACAACTGATGTATAAAAGATGAGAAGGGCCCAATGTAAGACAGGCCTGCGTGCTCCATTTGGGACCCTTGGGAAAAAGTTTCGTTTGCTCATTTTTTTTTCTCTTGAACCCACATGGCAAAAGAACCAAAAAGAGACCACAAAATATAAGAAGAAGAGAATAACAGGCAGAGAAGAATATGGCAGACCTACAAGAAATGGAATAAGAAGACCGCCTTATGAGAGTATGCTGGTTAGCCAGACCATCAGCTCCCAAAAATAATCTATTATGGTGAGACAGAAGAAAGCAGACGATCTCATGGTGGCCATAAAAAACGCTTCATAGACACATGAAAGGTATCACATAAAGCCTTCAATATAAACCCTTACACTTTAGAGACTGCTACACAAGACCATACTAGAGGCGCAGCATATTTCGAGACATCTAGGAAAAAGGGGGCAGCTGAACAGCGAAGACATGCCAGAAAGATCTGTATAACAAATACTGTTCCCTGTCCTCACTGGCCAAGATCCTTGCAGACGCCTACTGGGCTTATAAGTCACCACTGGACTCATGCCTACAAGTACTGTTCCCTGTCCTCACTGGCCAAGATCCTTGCAGACGCCTACTGGGCTTATAAGTCACCACTGGATTCATGCCTACAAGTACTGTTCCCTGCCCTCACTGTCCTAGATCTTTGCAGGCCCCTACTGGGCTTATAAGTCACCACTAGACTCATGCCTACAAGTACTGTTCCCTGCCCTCACTGTCCTAGATCTTTTCAGGTCCCTACTGGGCTTATAAGTCACCTCTGGACTCATACCTACAAGTACTGTTCCCTGTCCTCACTGGCCAAGATCCTTGCAGACGCCTACTGGGCTTATAAGTCACCACTGGACTCATGCCTACAAGTACTGTTCCCTGCCCTCACTGTCCTAGATCTTTGCAGACGCCTACTGGGCTTATAAGTCACCACTGGACTCATGCCTACAAGTACTGTTCCCTGCCCTCACTGTCCTAGATCTTTGCAGGCCCCTACTGGGCTTATAAGTCACCACTAGACTCATGCCTACAAGTACTGTTCCCTGTCCTCACTGGCCAAGATCCTTGCAGACGCCTACTGGGCTTATAAGTCACCACTGGACTCATGCCTACAAGTACTGTTCCCTGTCCTCACTGTCCTAGATCTTTGCAGACGCCTACTGGGCTTATAAGTCACCACTGGACTCATACCTACAAGTACTGTTCCCTGCCCTCACTGTCCTAGATCTTTGCAGGCCCCTACTGGGCTTATAAGTCACCACTGGACTCATACCTACAAGTACTGTTCCCTGCCCTCACTGTCCTAGATCCATCAAGGCCTGTACTGGGCTTATAAGTCACCTCTGGACTCATATCTTCAGATACTGATCCCTGCTCTCACTGTCCTAGATCTTTGCAGGCCCCTACTGGGCTTATAAGTCACCACTGGACTCATACCTACAAGTACTGTTCCCTGCCCTCACTGTCCTAGATCCATCAAGGCCTGTACTGGGCTTATAAGTCACCTCTGGACTCATATCTTCAGATACTGATCCCTGCTCTCACTGTCCTAGATCTTTGCAGGCCCCTACTGGGCTTATAAGTCACCACTAGACTCATGCCTACAAGTACTGTTCCCTGCCCTCACTGTCCTAGATCCATCAAGGCCTGTACTGGGCGTATAAGTCGCCACTGGACTCATGCCTACAAGTACTGTTCCCTGTCCTCACTGGCCAAGATCCTTGCAGACGCCTACTGGGCTTATAAGTCACCACTGGACTCATGCCTACAAGTACTGTTCCCTGCCCTCACTGTCCTAGATCTTTGCAGACGCCTACTGGGCTTATAAGTCACCACTAGACTCATGCCTACAAGTACTGTTCCCTGCCCTCACTGTCCTAGATCTTTGCAGACGCCTACTGGGCTTATAAGTCACCACTGGACTCATGCCTACAAGTACTGTTCCCTGCCCTCACTGTCCTAGATCCATCAAGGCCTGTACTGGGCGTATAAGTCGCCTCCAGACTCATATCTATAAATACTGTTCCCAGCTCTCACAACCTAGATCCACCGAGGCCCCTACTGGGCTAATATGTCGCCATCTGGCCTCACAGACAACTAACTCAAGTTTCATGACGGATGAAAGAAAGTGTGGCCTTCATCACTTGTAATGGACAAAACAAACAGTTAGTTAAGAGTTAGGTTAAACTAGAAGGAGCGCAGTGCGGAATAAGAAAGTGTTTGTTACATGAAGAAGAGTTTTTTGCATTAAAACAGAATATTGTGAATTGTGTGTTTCGTCGACATTCAAATTAGGAGGTAGTATGGAATGCTGAATAATGTAAAGCCTTTCTGTGTGCAGGCTACTATATCCTTTCAGACAGGCTTTCTATTATCTCCAATGCAAAGAGAACTCAGACCGCACAGGCAAAAATACACAGATGCTTGTATAACATATATATTTATGGGGCCTATAAGGGATGCAAAGATCTAACATCATAAACTACCAAGCATGCCCTAGGGGACAACTATGGAGGGCTGGCATAAGACTGGCTTCATTACCCCAAAGAAAACTATATCTGCAAAATCCAATCAATGATGGACTAGTTTACAATGGTAGCTCAACACAACATAATCTATGACTGGAAAGCTCACAAAAGAGAAAGGTAAAGTCAAATTGATTTAAAAACCGACATCACAGTACTTGTGACTCTCATAAATGCTATATCCCCATCTTCAGCAGCCAGTGCAGAAAGGAACAGATGCATACTAGTGTTTTTCTACCAACTTCTTCATTAAAGATAACACTGAGGTCTTTATTAAAAAATGTATTAATGTAATTTGGTTGAAAGCCTGTGCTCCAACAGGGGCTGAAAATCAAAAGGAAGTGGGACTTTTTAACATTTAAATTAAACTTAACTAGTCACAGTTCCAACTACATGGTAATTAGGTCACCACAAACTTGCTCTGTTCTTGTACCAGTGAAAACTCCACAAAATACTGATCACTGACTTATTTGAAAATTGGTTGTCAATGGAGGCAGCAGTCACAACCAATTAGCAATTAGATATGCAAACTGCATAAGGCACACTGCCAGTTCTGATGCAAATCAACCACCGCCAATTTATAAATAAGCAGTTCACACACAAAAAACACAGACAAAAAAAAGGTATTCCACATGAAATCAACAGTTCAAAGTAACACACCAAGCACTCAACTCAGTTGCTGGGCAACGGAACCATGTACTTTCCAGTTCAGTTATGAGGTAATTGCACCAGCAAACAATAGCCAGAAGCAAAGAACCTTCAAATTTGAATAGACTGCTTATCCAAGTTACATGCAGGAAGCAAAAGTCACAAAGAATAGAAACCAAATGTAACAAGAAGTTACCAAAACATGCAGTTCTACAGACAAAACAGTCAACTCACCAAAACACACACATTTCTACAGGCAAAACAGTCAACTTACCAAAACACACACAGTTCTACAGACAAAACAGTCAACTTACCAAAACACACACAGTTCTACAGACAAAACAGTCAACTTTCCAAAACACACAAAGTTCTACAGGTAAAACAGTCAACTTACCAAAACACACAAAGTTCTACAGACAAAACAGTCAACTTAACAAAACACACACAGTTCTACAGACAAAACAGTCAACTTTCCAAAACACACACAGTTCTACAGGTAAAACAGTCAACTTACCAAAACACACAAAGTTCTACAGACAAAACAGTCAACTTACCAAAACACACACAGTTCTACAGACAAAACAGTCAACTTTCCAAAACACACACAGTTCTACAGATAAAAAAAATAAACTTATCAAAACACACAAAGTTCTACAGACAAAACAGTCAACTCACCAAAACACACACAGTTCTACAGACAAAACAGTCAACTTTCCAAAACACACACAGTTCTACAGATAAAACAATAAACTTATCAAAACACACAAAGTTCTACAGACAAAACAGTCAACTTACCAAAACACACACAGTTCTACAGACAAAACAGTCAACTCACCAAAACACACACAGTTCTACAGACAAAACAGTCAACTCACCAAAACACACAAAGTTCTACAGACAAAACAGTCAACTTTCCAAAACACACAGTTCTACAGATAAAACAATAAACTTACCAAAACACACAAAGTTCTACAGACAAAACAGTCAACTTACCAAAACACACACAGTTCTACAGACAAAACAGTCAACTTACCAAAACACACACAGTTCTACAGACAAAACAGTCAACTTTCCAAAACACACACAGTTCTACAGATAAAACAGTCAACTTTCCAAAACACACACAGTTCTTCAGATAAAACAATAAACTTATCAAAACACACAAAGTTCTACAGACAAAACAGTCAACTTTCCAAAACACACACAGTTCTACAGACAAAACAGTCAACTTTCCAAAACACACACAGTTCTACAGATAAAACAATAAACTTATCAAAACACACAAAGTTCTACAGACAAAACAGTCAACTTACCAAAACACACACAGTTCTACAGACAAAACAGTCAACTTACCAAAACACACACAGTTCTACAGACAAAACAGTCAACTTACCAAAACATCAGCACTGCATCCCATGTCTACTGACACAATCAACATCTTGGAGAGAGCTGGGTCCAAGGGGAACTCTACCATGCTTCTGCCCAAGGGTGTCAGAGCACCGGTGTTGTCCAGTGCTCCCAGGATCCACAGCTGGTACATGGAGTTGAGAATGTTGTCCTGAAGGGAGATCAGAAGAGAGTTAATATCTTGATAGTTTACTTCTGTCTTGTGTACGCACCTTGTACGGGTGAAGTCAGTGATTTATAGTGGAAGCTATCTGGCTTGCTGGCTCATTAGTCATAGGTTCAAGTCCTGATCAAGATGAACTTTTTAACAGTGATCAGAGACTGAAGGTCAACCCAACCTTAAATGTAAGGTGATTATCACCAGGATAGTCCAGTTTTTTTTTTGGGGGGGGGGAGGGGTGTCCTGGCTGTACCATCGGTACCCCCCCCCCCCCCCCCCAAAGAAATAGGGCAATTGTCCCACTTCATAAAAATCGAGGAATAAGCATACGCAATATAGCTGTATCAGGGAGCCACCACGGTTTAGCAGCTAGATGCTCGCATGTGGATCGCAAGGTTGTGGGTTTGGGTCCTGATAATGCCCGGCTTTTTTTTTTGGTTTCCTTCTTTTCAAAAATGACCTGGGCTCCCAGGCTGACCCAGTTTTGAGTGGGTACCCGGTACAGTCCTGGGAAGTAAAGCCGGCATGATGCTGACCACATCGCCCACCAAGTGCCGATTGGTCTATAAAATGCAGGCCTGGCCTCCCAATCCTCCTGAAGGCGTGGAAAAGGGTCCTTTACTTTACTTACTATAGTCATATCTTTAGACCTTATTAGATTGCAAAGTCTTAAACTCTTTGAGTCCCAAGAGATTTAGCATCAGAAGCCCAAGGGGTAGTCAAAAGAGACATACAATCGGCACATCTTGCGTTCATCCGGTTTCTAGTTAGGAACCTATGAACGTATGATTCGTTCCTTGGGACTCAAAGAGTTAAGATACTTTTAATGCTTTAAATGTGTTGACAGCTGATGGGGAAAATATGACGTCACACAATTTCTATTTTAAAAGCCATTTGCATGGGATAGCTTGGGGTGAACACTAAAGGTCTGTGGAGTTCATATAAGGTTGGAGTGTAAGGTTGGGGTGTTAGGTAAAATGACTTGCTTGGGATGCCCCCTTTTGGCTCAAGATATGGTCATGCTACACAAGTGGTTACCAGCTGATGTATATATAAAGTAATATCAGTGTCTTTCTGTGAGGCTAAAACATTGGGCTCTTATGCAGGAGACCCGGGTTCGACCCCAGGTAAAGTGATGGAGTTTTCAACAAAATTAAACATCATAACCTGCACAGTTCATGGCGACAGCCCTAGCCAGGTGGTTCTGAATCTTCAGGTTCAATTCCCCCCCCCCCCTCCCCACACCGTCTACACCCCCTAAAAAGTAGTAAAACAGACAGTAGTAACAGGTTTTTTTTTTTAAATCAGTTTCTTTCCTTATATTTATATTTACTTTTCTAACTATCTAATTATCAACTAACTTCATTGCCCCAAGTTATCCCATATCTTTCGAAGGAAAGCGAAATGAGAGCATCACAAAGAAGCATGAAATCTGTTGCTCCAGCAACAGTTCCCAAGGTTTTCCATAAAAACTGTACGCATAAAATTAATGAAACATCCATGAAACAAACTCACAACTTTCAGAGTGGAGGGCAAACTTTGCCCTGGAGACCATAGAAGCACACAGAGCTGGTCACACAAGCCTTCTTCTTCCTCTTCGCATTTACCGACTGCAAATGGTGGAAAGCTCTGGTTGTTTGTCCACTTCTAGACTTTCATCTTGTTTCAGAACTTGAAATTGGCCCACAACATCCATTCAACAGATCTGGCTTATTTGTTAGCAGACTGTCGGCTTCTCGCACTCGGAGGGGGAAAACACCCTTAATTAGCAACTTTTACGACACGCACAATATGAGGAGGCAGTGGGTCTATTCCTCCCCCCACCACCCAAATGGGACCCCAGAACCCACACAGGAACTATAGAATGAACCCACAGCTTTCAGAGCATGAGGCAAAAGGCTTGACCACTTCGCCATGGAGATCATGGAGGCACACAAAGCTGTTCATATAATTCAGGTGTAAAACTTTACCTCGGGTGGTGGATCCATAAAATGAAAATGCAGCAAGTCCTGAACTCCGAGTGACTTCAGCAGTAGCACAACATTGGCCAGGTTAGTTCTCTGAATCTCCGGCACCGTGGTCACCAACAGCTCATCTTTGTACTGGCGCTGAGTGTACAGTCTGTAGGCTTGGCTGTAAGGAAAGATCAATACTTATAATCTGGGAATCAACTTTACAATGTGAATTAACATATCCACAGTTAATCGTTATCATCTGCCTGGTATCACCGGGGCACTCATGGGAAGCAAAGAATAGTGACACTGCCCCTACCAGGCATGTCGTAAGAGGCGACTAAGGGTAGTGTTGGGCTTGAGGTTGGATACCTCATCCTGTAAAAACAATAGCCACAAAAAACAACCAACCATGGATAAGTTTTTAAAAAAAAAGTAAAACCCAGCCAACCAAGATGAGGAAAGGCTTTTCAAGTAGAAGAAGTGTGGCACGGTGTGGAGAAAGCCGAAAGGAGTCCGGATCGTCGACATACCTCTTCTCAGCAAGGAACCTCCAGAATTGGCACCTGGAATGTTACCGGAGAACAGCATAACTAGAATGTCTTTGCATTAGAACCCACAAGGGCATAGGAATAAAGGGAGGCCAAAACAACATGGAGAAGAGAGCTGGAGAATGAAGTTAGAAAGATGGGAAGAGCTCCTAGCAACAGCAAAGAAAAGAACAACTTGGTGTGAGTTGGTTGAGGGCCTATGCTCCATTGGGGATAGAAAGGCAGAAGAAGGATCGTTATCATCAAGTGTCTTGCTGACCCAACGGCGGCACTTCTGAGGCACCAAAATATCAATAAGTGCACAAAAAATCAGCTGACAAATGCGCTGTTTGTACCAACTTTGTGCTATCAGTGCCAGACATGGACAGTCCAATGAAAACATAAACTCACACTCACAACATGTGAGATGAGATGTATGAGAAATGTTTAGGGAAAAATGAGAAGAGAGAGAGTCACCAACGAAGAACTAAGAATAACGGTTGGCACAATACCAGTAAGTGATTTTAAAGCACATCAAAGAATCAAATGGTTTGTTCATCTGGTCAGAATGGAACAAAATCAGCCAGCAGCTAGAGTGTATGTCGCATGACAGAATCCACACACCTACCGCATTAGGCAGGTCCACAGTCTGAACACCCCCAATATCGTCATTGTAACTATGATATAGGATAGGTCGACTGTAGTTATATAGTTCGTTTGTTGTGGGGGAGTCCAGATAAGAAAAATCCCTATAATTCCCTCTGATATTGATTCTTTTAGGCTTTTAGTGTCGATTTACACGTTAGGACACATTTTCTACGCCTATTTAAAATAAATTGTCTGACCACTTCACCGCATACGTGAGCAGGATTCTTACACCAACTGCTGTAGTTGGGGACTGTATTTTTATGGGTCACTTCTCTATGGTCCGGTCTATGAGGCAGACGATTTCCTTTTGTGTTGCCACTTGACCGTTAAAAAGACAGGATTCTTTATTCTCTTTCCATTTATCATGGGATTTCTGAAGATCCAACGAGCGTCCGTGGTCTAACTGAGTGCTTCCACCTACCACCACCTAAGAAGCAACTGACGTGTGGTGAATTGCTGTTGCTGAATGGGTAGACGGGACTAGAGTCGACGTCTTCCGATCTCGAGTTGATTGTCCTTGATCAATTCCAGAAGCCGCATCGTTCTTGTGTAATCGTTCTGTGAAGTGAGGGGGTCTGAAACTCTATTCCGGCATCCTGAGGAGCTACAAGATCTAAACAGATAAGTCAAAGTGACATTCAAAGGCAGCTTGATTCCAAATGGGCCTTTATAATCTGTCCCACACCTCAGCTGTGATGATACCGGAAAGAGACGTAGATTAGGAGGAAGACTCTTTCTCTGTCTTTGTTCTTTAGAGAATTCAACAATCTTTCATTTGATTCTTCGTGCTACTTTTGATCTTTCTTGTTATGAAGTTTTTAATACAGTTAAACTATAGTTCACCAGTCTTGCTGTTCTTAGCTAAATCACTGTGGTGAATTAATTGTCATAGTCAGAAAGGTATTCACGTCTTGTCATATTCGCTGTTGTTTACTTGTTTGACTGTGTTACGTTGGTTACCAGTCTGGGGGCAAAATAGTGATGAGGACGTCTGGCCGAGAGGTACCCAAGTGTTCATAATAACCCTATGGAGTCAGAGCTCGAGTCACCTCATCCCTGAGACAGGTTGAATGGAAAGTTTGAACCGAGGGTTAGACCTCTAGACGAACGAGAGCCACCATTCAAAACACTCCTGTCTCAGAGCACCTGAGGGATTTGTGAAAATATTCCGTAAGTAAAGGTGCACGACAAAACTGCCATACGACAGTGTACAGCAAGTTACAAGGACAAGAGGTCGACCAAGAAAGAGACAGGTGTAGGGGGTAAAACAGACAATACAGAAAGGCAGTATGACATTAACACAAGCTACACAACTAGAAAAAGACAGGAAACTATATCTTACTGATCTCTGTGACACTTTACGCCAAAAGAAGCAAGATAAAAGAAGAAATCTTGCCAACTAGCACAGGCAACGATGCTTCCCCACTTTTCAACAGCACTTACTGATTTGAGTGTTAACACCTTCCTGTGTCAAAAAGCTGTCAATAAAGGTTTTAATTTTTCACCATCTCTTTTTCCTCATATCTTTCCAGCTGTCACATTTATGTTCTAGGTTTTTCTGCTCTCACAATATGGCCACGAAATGATAACTGCCTCTTTCTGACATACATGATCAGTTGTCATCAAGTCTCCAGATACCCCAAATTATTTTCTTCTTTTTCTTCGTGTTCACCAGCTGTAAACTCTGGCGAAAAGTTGGGGTTGTTTGCCCACTTCTGGACTGTAGTCCTGTTTCAGAACCTGAGTTCTGTGCGTGCATACAGATGAGTCCAATATGTCAAACGAATGCACACACCACGGGTGTGGTGCCTGTTATAGCCAAAACATTGTGTGTGCATCCATTTGACATATCGGACTCATCTGTATGCAGACTGTTGGTCCCTTGCCTCTCAGGCAGATGCACTTCCACTTTGAAGGAAGCTCCCTTTGAAGTCGACTCTTACGACATACTTTTTGTTAGGCAGTGGGTCTGTTCTTCTTTTCACTACATAGGACCTTGGACTCACAGCAAAGGCTGAATTGAGAATCAACATCACAGCATTCAGGACACTCCCATAAGCACTCCATTCCCATCTTCAGCAGCAAGCGAAGAGTTCCGATTCCGGTGGAACCAGTAACTATCTGACTGTATATCCGTCTCGCCCTTCCCTTGAGTGTTATGCGTAAACCACTTAACTCACATGGAATTTGTCTTTTCACACAAACTCCTGATTTTTCAGTCCTTTGGAAAACTGCATTAATGAGGTTTTACTGAATAAAAGAAGTAAACGATCCCGTTTTCAAGCCAGTGGCAGAGAAGGCTTTATGCCAAATTTAAATTTTTACAGGCCAATCAGGCATCAAAGAGGGATGTAGTTAACAGGGCAGCTGAGCAACAAAAATAACACTAATAGTTAATCTGCCAGTAGGACAATCCAGTTTAAAGCCCCCAATGGAATAAGCGCATGATCAGAGATTGCTGAAAAAGAATCTGACAGCCCAGTAATGGCCTAAAGGGGCACTGTAAATAGACACATGTTCTAACTGGCACTGTAAAGACATACCCAGGTCCTGTTCTCCCAGCACGACCTGACCTCTGGTTTGCATTAGCCTGTAAAACGGAAAGACATCAATGAAATGCTAAGAGCAATGGGATGTTAGTAATGGTAATGATATGTGAATTACTTGGTTAATTCACAAATATGCTTAGATAATTCACACCAATTCATGGATAATTCACAAATATGACGGTCAAACAAATAACCTAACAGGGCCTCAGTCATATGCAAATTGCAAAGTGCCTGCCGAGGAACAAATTGTGGGCAAAACTAGGATTGCCTCCCTATAACGGGTCAATGTTATCGAGGGCGAACTAATACTGTAACAGGGTCTCAGCGATACTATAATTGCGGACCTGTTTCTGCGACTATGCCGCATTGCCAACAGTATTCGCCGCACGTAGCGACCCAAATTGGGGGCTAAACTAGATGGCTGGGACTCACGAGCAAATAAATTGGAGGAAGTTGCAGGAGATGCGGTAGCTGCTGCTCGTGAGTCCCAGCCATCTAGTTTAGCCTCCCATCCACGCCGCGGATACGCTCAGCGATGAGTTTAATCAGAAGAACACTATCGCTAACCTGCGTCGGAGCGCGTGGACTCCCCGTCATTTAGCTATTATAGTGTGTATTGTTGCGTTTCTCGAAACTGTCAACAGACAGTAATCCTAGCTTGGCCGCGATGTGTTCGTCGGAGGAAGTCCGCATTTTAAACAAGACTGAGGCCCTGTTAGGGTATTTGTTTGGCCACCATAATATGGGGATGAAGTTCGAAGGACAGCCTGACTAATTCATAGCAAATGTGCCTAAATAATTAACAAATAAGCCTAGATAATTATTAAACACTTATTAAATTAACAAAAGTGCCTAATTAATTCACTACTACAACTAGTTCATTCACAAACACGCCCAGTTTGTTCACAAATACAACCAGGTAATTTACAAACATGCCTAATTATTTTTTTTTTGGAAAAATAAATATCTTCCTTGAAGTTCAGGAGTGAAGAATGATAAAAAGAATTACAGTTATCGAGAAGTAATCGTACCTGACTAATTGGGAATATCTGAAGGGCATCCATACCAATCTTGGGGTTGTAAACTTTCAGCTTGCAGTAGCCTGAGTCTATCACAAACATGATGCCATCAACTGCAGAGGTAGAGGAGTAAAATATAATTACATATAAAGATAATGTGCTGTCTCCACACTGAAAGTTGGCTAGGAGTATGAAGGAGGAAGAGAAGGAAGAGGATGAGAAGAAGAAGAAGAAGAAGAAGAAGAAAAAGAAGAAAAAGAAGAAGCAGTAGAAGGAGGAAGAAGAAAGAAGAAGAGGAAGAAGAAAGAAGGAGAAGAGGAAGAAGCAGGAGGACGAGGAGAAGAAGAAAAGAAGTAGAGGAGCACAAGAAGAAGAAAAAGAAGAAGAGGATGAGGAATAGTAGGGGAAGAAGAAGGAATGTTAATACTGATACCAACAACAAGTAGCTGGGGGGAGGGAGGAGAAAAAGGGGAAAGAAGAAGAAGAGGTAACCTTCTCAGTGGACACTGGCAATGTTAGGTCTAAGATGTGACGACAGTGAGTTTCAAATTCCACAAATTACCTGTAAGTGATGTCTCAGCAATGTTAGGTCTAAGATGTGACGACAGTGAGTTTCAAATTCCAGAAATTACCTGTAAGTGATGTCTCAGCAATGTTAGGTCTAAGATGTGACGACAGTGAGTTTCAAATTCCACAAATTACCTGTAAGTGACGTCTCAGCAATGTTTGTGGCCACCACACACTTGCGGACACCATCTGGAGCTTTCTGGAAAATCTTTGCTTGCAGGTCACTGGGCAGCTGAGAGTAGATTGGTAGTATAGCTAGTGGTGGAGCTTCTTCCAGTTCACCAAGCCGTTCTAGGAAAAGAAAACAGTTTTTAAGTACACAAGAGACAGAGTTATTAACAATCTGCTTTAGCTCATCCAGAACCACACACATCTTGTGCCATATCTACTTATAAAAATGACTTATAAAAATACTTATACAAATAGACTGTTCTTGCCTCCAAGTTATGAGTCTCAATGTCAGGAACAGCCCTGACAGATTTTAAGTTTTCTGTGCACATGACTTTAAACTAAATAGAAGAACATTATCAAAGTAACAACTAGATTCATTCATACACAGACAGATCACCAACAATGCAACAGAAAATGGAGATGGGGGAAATTGTTCTAGATCTAAAAAAAAAAAAAAACAGATCAAAGACAACACAAGCGGGTTGCAACTGGACAATTTTCAAGTAATTTCAGAGAAGAGAAAAAGGCCTGGAGAAGTGTAACAGAAATGCTTTTGTCAGTGACAAATAGAGAGCTACACAAATCTATTTTCAACCAATGGAAAATCAGATGTGGGGGCAGTCAATGCTCACATGCTGGCTGAATGCAAACATGCTGGCTTAAAGTCCACAAGATGATGTGAATGTCCATATGCTGGCTGAATGTCCATATACTGGCTTGAAGCCCACATGCTGACTGAATATCCATATGCTGGCTGAATGCCCGCCCATATGCTGGCTGAATGCCCACATGCTGGCTTAAAGTCCACATGCTGGCTGAATGCCCATATACTGGCTTGAAGCCCACATGCTGGCTGAATGCCCATATGCTGGCTGAATGCCCATATACTGGCTTAATGCCCACATGCTGGCTGAATGCCCATATGCTGGCTGAATGCCCACATGCTGGCTTAAAGTCCACATGCTGGCTGAATGCCCATATACTGGCTTGAAGCCCACATGCTGGCTGAATGCCCATATGCTGGCTGAATGCCCACATGCTGGCTTAAAGTCCACATGCTGGCTGAATGCCCATATACTGGCTTGAAGCCCACATGCTTGCTGAATGCCCATATACTGGCTTGAAGCCCACATGCTGGCTGAACGCCCATATACTGGCTTGAAGCCCACATGCTGGCTGAATGCCCATATACTGGCTTGAAGCCCACATGCTGGCTGAAGGCCCATATACTGGCTTGAAGCCCACATGCTGGCTGAATGCCCACATGCTGGCTTAAAGCCCACATGCTGGCTTAAAGCCCACATGCTGGCTTGAAGCCCAAAGGCTGGCTTAAAGCCCACATGCTGGCTCAATGCCCACATGCTGGCTGAAAAACAAAATCAAACATCTTTCCTCCCCCCAAAAAATCTGACCTGAAATAAGTTAACAAAACAAAAACCTTCCCTCCAAAAAGATAAAAGAAAAAATCTGACCTGAAATAAGTTTACAATACAAAAATCTTCCCTCTAATAAGATCAAAGAAATAATCTTACCTGAAATAAGCTCACATGTGACCTCAATATCTTCCTGACCAGGCATGAAAATTAATATGTCACCTGTGGAAATTGAGGTCAGAATTAATGCGGATGAAAAACCAGACGATTCATATGCTTCTTTTTCTTCTTCTTTTTCTTTCATTCTTTAAATAGATTATCTGTATCTGCAATGCTGTCTCTAGTATGAACTTCACTGTCTTTTGTAATTCACTCAGCGACCCGCTAAAGTTTGGCTTGCACCGATGTTTCTCTTGGCCAAAGGTTTTCCCCTCGACGTGCTGTATTTTGGACAGTCTTGGAGGACATGATCTGTTGTCTCAGGTGCCAGTCCACATCTGCACATGGCTGATTCGTTGATTAAAAATTTTGTGTACATGTAGCTGTGAAGTCGATTGTGTCCTGTTCTAGAATAATAACCTGCTCTGGTAATCTTCTTGTGCTGGTTTTGGTGGCCTTCTGTTTGGTCTGATTATTCTCTTCTTCTGTTGATAAAAGACAGATATATCAGACTGTTCTTCATTTGCACCTTCCTTAGCTAGTTTATCAGCTCTTTCATTTCCAGAAACTCCACAGTGGGATGGTTTCCATTGCATAGTTACCTTACACCGGTAAGGGTTTATATGCAAACTGATGGAATTGGGCCTTCTCCTTATAGCCCATGCTGTGTTGTGTTGGTACTCATCATGTCTATCCACAACCTTCTGTCTTTCTTTTTATCAGTTCTGACAAAAATAATCTTTTATGCTCTGATGTCAAACTGTACAGCATCTTCATTTTCGGTCTCCTTCTGCCTTGTTTCCTCTCCAACTTTCCCACCATCATGATGCACTTGAGCGATCTCCTCCTCATGACATAAGAACACAACCTTCTGTCTTTCTTTCGATCAATTTTCGATAAATTCTTCGTGCAGAGTGGCATGCTTCGCTGCGGAGGACACGGGTGAGGAGTATTGTCTGGATTTTTTCGCCAGGGCACATGGGTGTGTTGGGAAATAAACAGACGGACAGACTGGCTGGCTCTGCACAACATGGTGGAATACTGATACATAATAAGGCAGACGTGGTTAGTGGGAGAGTGTGTACAGTTCGGAGGAGCAGATGGGTCACCACAGTCTGGTGAGATTGATGCAGGGGGGAGTGACAAGAGGTTCTGGCAGATGCTCGAAGCTCAGAGGAAAGGCAAGACTGATATTTAATCTGAACTCTTCGCTGGCTGCTGAAGATGAGGATGGAGCGCTTATGGAAATGCCCCGAATGCTGTGGTGTCGGTTTTTGAATCAAATCAAATCAAAATCAAATCGATCAATTTTGACACAGATGATCTTCCATGCTATGTTAAACTGACCAGCATCTTCTTTCTCTGTCGCCCCTTGCCTCTTTCAACCTCAAAAAGAATGTCTCCTGATTTGGTCAATCAGTTTTCTCTTTGTGAATTAGCTTCTTTCATCTTCATTACTCTTTATCTGTCATAACTTGTCTATAAAATCCCATCTCTGCTGCTTCCAAATGATTTTTCACTAATCATCCAACTGTCTATGACTTCCATGTATCAGGATAGGATTTATATAGCTCTTCAGAATTCTCTTTCTTATCTCAAATGGGTCTAGGCTGGTAATATTTCCTCCAAGAGTTCTCTTTCTCATTTCAAATGGGTCTAGGCTGGTAATATTTCCTCCAAGAGTTGCAGGTATTTACTTACATCCACACTGACTTCTCTTTCTCGTCTATTTCTTTTGCTTTCACCCTTAAAATGGCTATGGTATGCTGTGTTGTGGTTTACAGCACAGCTGCAATATCTGTACCCTTCAATCTAACATATCCGAATTCAGAAGTTCTAATCAGTTGCCTTTTTTACAATATGCTTGTTGGGGGTTGTGCTTCTGTCCTCCACAAATATAGGTTTGGAGCCCAATTAAGGAATTTAATACATCCTCTCTGTAGCACAACGTCTGGGCAGTATTGTAGACACCATATGTTGCACATGCATCATGATCCCTTGACTTGCCTTGTTTACTCCAAAAGAAAAGTCACACCAGTACATTTGGAACAAAGCAGGCTGCAGAAGCTGTCGGATGAGAAGAGCAGTGCTCTACCTGTCCAAACTACCAGCTTAAACAAAACCTGTGATATCAACAATTACCTGGCAACCCTCCAAGATGGACTTGCAAAGTCTGCTTGACCGCTGCATCCACATAATCCTCCTGTGGATTTTTAGCATACATGACATCAACAGGAAACGTTCGGCCAGGAATAGTGTAGACAGGAACGTTGCCAAAGAACAAGGCAAACTTGGATGCATCCATGGTAGCAGACGTTACAATGAGCTTCAGATCATGCCTCCTGGCCACAACCTTGAAGAAAAAGCCAGAATTCTATTGTTATGAAGAAAAACAGAAAGCTAGGAACTCGGCTGAGCATACCATACAAACTTTCAAACATAACTTTGACTCCCGGGTCAACTCGGCCTTGAGTGGGTACCGGGTGCAATTCCAGGAAGTAAAGGTGGCCGGATGGATGCTGACAACATCACCCATCTTGTGCCGATTGGTCTATACAAATATAGGACCAGCTCTATATGCCCTACACGCCTAAAGGCGTGGTAAAGGGACCTTTACTTTGCTAGAATTCAAACGGTCCTCATCATCAGCAAAGCCAGTTCTGCTTGAGTTAGACACAGCATCTTAGTTTAGCATCAGACTGTCTTCTTCTTCTTCTTCTGATTTCTTCTTCTTCTCCTTAGCGCTCATCGACTGTTAACTCTGGTAGAAAGTTCTGACTGCCTTGTTATAGAACTTGAGTTGTTGGTGTATATCCACTTTACGGATCTGGCTTATTCGTATGCAGTTTTTTTTCCCCCACTTCTCAGGCAGATGCATTCCAACTTTGAAAGAAACATTCTCAACTGGTTGACTCTTACTACATGTCTGTTGAGGGGTCATGGGTCTATTTTCCCTTGCCCCCTGCCCCAAACCCCACTGAACTCACATTGGGAGTATCTCGATTTAAAAATAAGACAAGATCCAAGAAAGGAAACCATAATGTAAAAGAGTGCTATCAAAGGCAGAAGAGAAATGGCAAAGAGAGAAAGAAAGGAAAGAAAGAAAGAAAGAAAGAAAGAAAGAAAGAAAGAAAGAAAGAAAGAAAGAAAGAAAGAAAGAAAGAAAGAAAGAAAGAAAGAAAGAAAGAAAAAAAGAAAGAAAACAAGAAGCAATGTAACAGTAATCAGTAACTTACATTGCGAAGTAAACCAAACAACACATCCGTATTCAGCGAACGCTCATGAGCTTCGTCCATAATGATTGCACTGTAGTTGTCCAGGTCTGACTCCCTGAGAGACTCACGCAGCAAGATACCATCTGTCATGTACTTGATTAATGTTTTCTGTGACCAGAGAAGAAAACTTTATACGTTATTTTTCTTTACAGGCAGTGCTACTTTAACAATGGAGGATGGCTGTAGTGGATATATGCACCCACTGTTGTCTTTTAAAATATCAGATAAGGTAATCGCAGTTTAAACTTCATAGCAAATGAGTCAACCCACAGTTGCTCGGTTCCTGTGGAAAAGCCTGAGTGCAAGACAGCCTAGCATATGACATCACAACATCTAGCATGAGAATGGAGGTGGAGGTGGTAACTGCAGCTCTCCGGTGGCTAGAGATCAAGATGCATTCACATGTCGTAATGGTAGCAGACTCTGAAAGCATGCTGAGAAAGGTGAAGACAGGGATGCTTCGAGCAGAGGGCAAGCTTCTCTGGGAAGGTCGCAGGTAGTAAACACACTTTGGATCTTTTCTTCAGGCCATGCCGGCATAATGAGTAATGAACAGGCAGACTGATTGGCTAGATCTGCACCACTGGCTGGTGAATTGATAAGCGACAAGGCAGATGTGGTCAAGGCCCTTTGGGAACAAGCAACGGAATCAGTAGAGAAACAAGATTATTGTGGCCTGGGGAGAATAAGGCACCTGGGTGTAACCAGAGGGTCTGGCCGGTTCACTACACTCAGAGGAAAGGCACGACGGACATATAACCAGATTGTGACCGGTACCATCAGTACTGGAACTTTGCGCTGGCTGCTGACGATGAGGACAGAGCACACATGGGAATGCCCCGAGTGCTGTGATGTCAATTCTTGACTCAACTTAACTCCTATGCCAACGAAAACAATGGAAAATGTCTATCAATGTCCCTTGTGACAAATATTGACACAAGACTGCAGTCTTAGCAAATCTAACAGAGCATACACGCACATTAAATACAAAAGGAAGCTGTCAGAAGTGCCAACACAAATAGTCTGACACTAGAAATGCAGTCCAACATTGGAAGCAGCATTTATAACAGATCAGTAGTTGCACATGCAATTAATAGCATTAGGCACCACAAGTTCTCTACCAATAGGTCCCTTGCCATTTTCTCTGAATCTGCAAGGGGCACAGTCGAAAATTTCCCAAATTAACTTTACAGCTCACAGTATCACGCCATGCACTCAGAACTGGGTGATAGAACTATATAATTTCAGTCTTCATATGGAGAAAAATGCACAGATAGCTATTGTCAGAAACAAAAACTTGCCACAATTAAAAACTGTAAACCTGTCTATCCACAACACTGACCTGAAAATTCACGGGCTTATGCCTATTTTTTTTTAATAGCATTCACAAGGCAAAAGGCTTAACTCAGAAATAGAAGAAGAAGAGCTGCAGAACCTTCAGAGTGCAAGCAAAGAGCTTAAGAGCTTAACCACTTTGCCACACAGACCCTAAAAAATACAAACACTATTCATAAATACTGCTGTAAAAACTAATTACAAAAATTCAGTCAAGTACCTCCGATGTGCAGTCCTCAAAACGAATGGCGTACCCAACTTCCTCTCCCAGTTTGATATTCATTTCCTCAGCAACACGTTTAGCCACAGACATGGCCGCCACTCGTCGAGGTTGTGTGCAGCCAATCATACCCAGCCTAGTGTAGCCATCTTCATGAAGATACTGCGAAAGAAATATTTTTAATAAAAAAATTCAAAAGGCAACTTTAGGGTATGTATTCGCCGTGTGGAGCCCCATTGAGGGAAAGGGGGGGGGGGGGTTGATCAAATCCACAGCCCTTCTAAAATACGATAATTAGGGGTGTTTCCTTCAAAACCAAAGTGCACCTGCCTGAGAGGCAAAGAACAAACAGTGCCAAAAAATTAGACATATATATAAAAATTGATGTGCATACAAAGCTAAAGTTCTGAAACAAGACCAGAAATCTGACAAACAACCAGAACTTTCCACCGTAATTTAAAGCTGCTGAATGCATGAAATAAGAAGAGATGTAGCAGAAGAAGAAGAAGAGGAGGAAGAAGAAGAAGAGAAGGATGAGAAAAGGGAGGAGGAGGAGGAGAAGAAAAATAAAAAGAGAAGAAGAAGGGTAAACGCATAGGGATGGAGCACTTATAAGTACGTCCCGAGCGCTATGATATCGGTTCCAAATTCATAACTGAATCTTGCCACACACATCTCTCTGCTTTTCTCTGACATGCAGCCGGACACAGGTGACAGAAATTACCTGAGTTAGCTGTGTAGTTTTGCCGGAGCCGGTCTCACCAACAATGATGATCACGTTATTGTCTCTAATCACGTTCAGCAACTGGAAATGTGGCAAGCAAAAGCATTCTTTAATCTTTAAATTTTTTTTCTTTAAAGGTCTGTAATAACTGACCGTATGGCACAGAGACATGGACAATGAACAAACAACTGGAAAATCATATCAATTCTTTGGAGATGTGGATATACAGAAGTTTAGGTCGTATTTCATGGAAACAAAAGCTATCAAATACAGAGGTACTGAGGAAATTGCGAATGAAAAGAGAGTTGCTAGGTGAAATAAAAAAGAGACAAGTGAAATATTTTGGCCACATTAAAAGACATAACAGTATTGTAAAGATCATCCTAGAGGGAAAGGTTCAAGGTAGGCGAGCAAGAGGCAGACAGCGTTACAAGTGGGAGGATAACATCAAGAGATGGACGAACAGCAGTATGAGTGAGTGTACATCAAGGGCAAGAGACAGGGCTTGTTGGAGATCCATTGCAGCCAACCTTCATTGTGGAGACGGCACCTGATTTATTGAATAACTGACTGTAAAAACTAGAGTACATTGTGACAGTCGGAAAGCTGGAGGGGAGGAGAAGCAGAGAGTGACAGGAAGATCATCTGTGTCAGAGCTGACTAAGATTACACGCGACAGAAATTTGTGGCCAGACATGACTACCAACACCACACAGCATAGACTCTAAAGAGCAGAAGAATAACTGACAGGAACGAGCAGGCTTCAAATGAAATTGTTAAGTGTGATACAAATTGCAATAACAATGTCATTGTTTTGTAACCTGTCAATATTGTTGTTAAGGTTGCCAAGAGAGCTAAACATGTGACATCAGGATGCAAATCTTCTTCTTCTTCTTCGCGTTCACCAGCTGTAAACTCTGGCGGAAGGTTCTGGTTGCTCGTCCACTACTGAACTGCAGTCCTGCTCCAGAACCTGAGTGTTGCGTGTGCATCAGTTTTACAGATCTCATTCTCTTGAATACAGTCTGTTGGTTCCTTGCCTCTCCGGCAGATGCACTCCGACTTCAAAGGAAGCTCCCCAATTAGTCGTCTCTTACGACATGCTTTTGGGGAGGCAGTGGGTCTATTCTTGTTTTCCCCACAATGGGGCCCCAGGAGCCCACACGGGGGAGGATGCAAATGAAAACAGTTATATCATAATGACAGTTTAAAGATAGCCGCCCCACTTTTGACGTGAACTAAAGAGGACAATAGACAGGCTACAAGACAAAAAAGCATGATTATTGTAACGTCCATCACTGTTTCAAGATTTCCATTTGAAGCCCCTCGATTTAATATAAATGTTTAGCAGCAAATAATAGTATAATTTTACCGTCTTACATGTCAATTTTTTGTCTTCTTACTGTTTCACAGAGAAGCAGCTGGCTAAGTGGTTAATATCAGGCTTTCATTTGGAGACCCACATTAGAATCCTCTGTTAAAGCAATGGATTTTGTCCTTAGGGGGCACACACACAAAATCCCAACCTGCACGCCCTTTTTTAATTGCCTTCATCGATTTTTAACTCTGATTAAAAGTTCTGATTGATCTGGCACCTATATGAGCTTTGGTTTTGTTCCACAATTTGAGTCTTCTGTGCACACCTATTTTACACATCTAGCTCATTTGAACGAACAAACAAACAAACTTTATTTTCAAAGAGTTACAAATTAGGCACACAGGCCCGTCTGACATTCAGCCCTTCTAATCACTCATTTTTCAGAGTACCAATGCCTGTTATCAATAATGCATGATATGGAAATAATAAAGAAATATGCGTTATAGAATAATGCATACACACATCATGTGTACACAATCTGACACACACACATGTATATATACTCTTACATTCTCATACATGCACACTCATATACAGACATACGTAATGAATACATACATGCATCTACATACATACATATATACACAAACATAAAACAAACACACATACATACATGCACAAACATAAGACACACACACTTACATGCACACACACATTCCATACATATACACCTACACATCATGCATACGAGCAGTTCCCCCCCCCCCCCCCCCCCTCCAAAATCCCTTTAAAAAAATGAGACCCAGGATCACACAAAGAGAGTCACTCCGTCATCTGCCATTCTCTCTATATATACTCCAATCATTGCAGTTGATGAGTATGCATGACGCCAGTAACTTAAGTTTATTTAAACAGAGTATGAATTTGGTAGTTGCTTCTAACTCTAAAATCTGCAGCGATTTGGCATTTTTGATGGTTCCAAAAGCCGCATTCCAGACAGGTTTTTTTTTTTAATTCACTGATAAATATTTCAGGCAAAACAGTCAGCTCTGGCTGTTTCATTTACTGATTTTTCTCATTCTTTTAGTAAATTAATTTATTCTTGTTTTTAAAGTTAAAAACTCTTTTGGTACATTTGCAATAACAAAGATAAACATTTCTGACCTGATTCCGGACAGCGAAAATGGGTAAAAACTGCCTCTGTTCCCTGTATGACATCTTCAGGGCAAACTCACTGACAGCCTCATTTTTATCCTTCATGACGTCAGCAAACTTGTGATCATCTTTGTAGTGGGATTCATCCACGTTCTGTGTATAATTCAAGGTATAATTATATCATTCATCTGTGTATAGTTCAAGACAAATCCGGAAGAAATATATAGTCCATCTATGTTTAGTTCAAGACAAATCAGGGAGAAATATATAGTCCATCTGTGTTTAGTTCAAGACAAATTAGGGAGAAATATATCACTGTTTTATGCTTATTTCAAGACAGATCATGGAAAAATAAATCATTGTTCTACGTAAAGTTCAAGACAAATCAAGGAGAAATAAATCTAAAACCATTGCTCTATGTAAAATTCAAGACAAATCAGGGAGAAATGTATCTTTGTTTCATGTATAGTTCAAGACAAATCAGGGAGAAGTATATAATTCTTCAGTGTTTCGTAAAAAAGGGGTGAGATAAGAAATGAAAAAACATTTGTATGCAGACTGTTGGTTCTTCATCTCTCAGGCAAATGCACTCCGATTTTGAGGCAAAGACACCCAACTAGTTGACTTTCATGATATGCTCACTAGGCAGCAGTGGGGACCCAGAACCTATGTGGAGTGCGGGGGTCAATCATTATTAAAGACAACAGAAATTTAAAAAACTACTCGGAAGAACTGTTGGTCAAACTCCCGACAACCTAAAACAGACTGATTCCCAAATCTGCCTACAACAACGAGACAACCTGAAACACACTGATTCCCTAATCTGCTTACAACAATGAGGCAACTTAAAACAGACTGATTCCCTAATCTGCTTACAACAATGAGGCAACTTAAAACAGACTGATTCCCTAATCTGCTTACAACAATGAGACAACCTAAAACAGACTGATTCCCTAATCTGCTTACAACAATGAGACAACCTAAAACAGACTGATTCCCAAATCTGCCTACAACAACAAGACAACCTAAAACACTGATTTCCAAATCTGCCTACAACAATGAGACAACCTAAAACACTGATTTCCAAATCTGCCTACAACAATGAGACAACCTGAAACACTGATTTCAAAATCTGCCTACAAAACTGAGACAACCTGAAACACTGATTCCCAAATCTGCCTACAAAACCGAGACAACCTGAAACACACTGATTTCCAAATCTGCCTACAAAACCGAGACAACCTGAAACACTGATTCCCAAATCTGCCTACAAAACCGAGATAACCTGAAACACTGATTTCCAAATCTGCCTACAAAACCGTGACAACCTGAAATACTGATTCCCAAATCTGCCTACAAAACCGAGACAACCTGAAACACTGATTCCCAAATCTGCCTACAACAATGAGACAACCTAAAACAGACCGATTCCCAAATCTGCCTACAACAAGGAGACAATCCGAAACACACTGATTCCGTAATCTGCTTACAACAATGAGACAACCTGAAACACACTGTTTCCCAAATCTGCCTACAAAACCAAGACAACCTGAAACACACTGATTTCCAAATCTGCCTACAACAATGAGACAACCTGAAACACTGATTTCCAAATCTGCCTACAAAACCGAGACAACCTGAAACACTGATTCAAAAATCTGCCTACAACAATGAGACAACCTGAAACACACTGATTTCCAAATCTGCCTATAACAATGAGACAACCTGAAACACACTGATTTCCAAATCTGCCTACAACAATGAGACAACCTGAAACACACTGATTTCCAAACCTGCCTACAACAATGAGACAACCTGAAACACACTGATTTCCAAATCTGCCTACAACAATGAGACAACCTGCAAGTCTAAACTAGTTACCTCATCATCTTCCTTCTTCTTGATGCCCATGATGTTGCCAATGTTGGTTCCTGCCAACTCCCATTCTTTCTTCTGAGCCTTCTTTCTCTCTTTTTGCTCTCTGTGCAACCTCACAACAGCACAGCCCTTACGAGACACCAGAGCCATGTCTGAGGTCGCATCCTGTCAACACAAAGTTATAGTATTAGTGGTCATTTACAAGTGTGTGTCATAGATAAAGTAAGAGATCAAAACAAGGCTTCATATGGCAACATCCACGTCTGAGGTCGCATCCTGTCAACACAAAGTTATAGTATTAGTGGTCATTTACAAGTGTGTGTCATAGATAAAGTAAGAGATCAAAACAAGGCTTCATATGGCAACATCCACGTCTGAGGTCGCATCCTGTCAACACAAAGTTATAGTATTAGTGGTCATTTACAAGTGTGTGTCATAGATAAAGTAAGAGATCAAAACAAGGCTTCATATGGCAACATCCACGTCTGAGGTCGCATCCTGTCAACACAAAGTTATAGTATTAGTGGTCATTTACAAGTGTGTCAAAGATAAAGTAAGAGATTAAAACAAGGCTTGATATGGCAACATCCATGTCTGAGGTCATCCTGTCAACACAAAGTTATAATATCAGTGGTCATTTACAAGTGCATCATAGATAAAGTAAGAGATCAAAACAAGACTTGATATGGCAACATCCATGTCTGAAGTCATCCTGTCAACACAAAGTTATAATATCAGTGGTCATTTACAAGTGTGTGTCATAGATAAAGTAAGAGATCAAAACAAGGCTTGATATGGCAACATCTATGTCTGAGGTCATCCTGTCAACACAAAGTTATAATATCAGTGGTCATTTACAAGTGTGCCATAGATAAAGTAAGAGATTAAAACAGTTGGGATGTCCCAGATGAATACGATGTGGAAAAGCAAAATCAGCATCGAAATAAGGTTAATATATTCAAATCACTGGTGCTGTCTATTTTCTTACACAGATGTGAGAGTTGGACTATGGAAATGGCTTTCGAATGTAAATGTTTCGCATTTTACAAATTAGTTATTTAGAACACAAAACTAATAAATATGTCAGAGACGAAATATACCAAATTTGCAGGATATCAGGTGCCTTTCTTGGCAGTGGTGAAACGTCACATGCTAGCTTGGTTCGGGCACGTGGTGAGACATGATTTAATTGCAAAGACTGTACTTCAAGGAACTATGGGGGGTAGTCGAAGAAGAAAAGGTCAAAGAAGAATCTGGAATGACAACATCAAGAAATGGACAGGACTGTTATATTACACTTGTTCAACAAGCAGAAGACAGAGAAAGATGGCTGGTTTTGTGTGCTAGTGCTGCCATGGATACACCCCCACGGCCTAACGAGTCAAAGGTTATGTTATGTTATGTTATTTTATAAAGTTGTAACTGTGGTCACTGAGATGATAGTATATACATAGTTACAGCATTATTAGTTATTGTAACCCTTTCTCCATGCAAGACAATTTTTTTTAAAAATCTTGTTCAACATTTTGTTTTTTAAAAACCACATACTTATTATTCTCTTAACTCAAGAAGAAATATACAAGTGTTCTGTCTATAGTTCTGTCTAAAAAATACACAACTGAACCTTTTCTCCTTACAAAAATCTATAAAAAATTTCCTTTTCCAAAATTTTGATATAAACACTTTCTTCTTATTCTTTCAAACTCTAACTCGTGACGACCCACATAAAGGTAGACACAAGTCACAGGAGACACCTTGGGCATGCGGCAAGAGAGCTGGTGAAGGACTGAGTTTCTTTTAGCCAGGCTATCATGGGAGCGGCATTCTGCAAAGGACCTGTGACACGATTATAACAAGCATTATGTGCCCAATAAACCTTCAGAGGGGAAACAGGATCCTCTGCTTAAGTTGCTTTATTTATAAGACCGACTTTTCCCTAATTTAACCTTTTTTTTTTAAACCACAACAAAAAACGTTACCTTTTCCCTGTGTGGGTTCCGGGATCCCCATTGTAGGGAAAACAAGAATAGACCCACCCACTGCCTCCCTAACAAGCATGTCGTAAGAGTCGACTAATTGGGCGCTTCCTTCAAAGTCGGAGTGCATCTGCCTGAGTGGCAAGGAACCAATAGTCATACAAGTGTGCAAGATCTGTAAAACAGATGCACACGCTAAACTCAGGTCCGGGAACAAAGCCAAAGTCCTGAAATGAATTAACAACCAGGTCTTTCCACCAGACTTAACAGCCGGTGAACGCAAACAACAACATTATGGTCAATAACACACGCTTAATGATTAACAAAAAATTAGAACAAAACTCACTCTGAGAGGTATCACAGGCTCCGGCTGTTTGGTAAAAACTATTCGACCATCTAAAAATGGCGGTACGATATTCAGAACTTGCAAGTGTACCCTGGCCTCGTTTTCATCATCAAAATCCTCATCAAAGTTCACCCTGGCTACAACACCGCTGCGAAGCATTCTGTTAGTCTCCCACAGCTCGTTATCCTGTAACAGACACGTTAACGAAATTACAAAAATTTACAGCTGAAAAGATCGACTTCATTGCACTGGGTTTGTATCTCATATGGTTCGTCCTTCCTCAGACTAGCCGCCTGCTGAGAGCATCATTCAAAGCACAAACTCTGTAGCTCCGGGGACCAACCCCAAGGATATCCATCCAAACTGAAACTCATGAACCAATTGGCAGTCCGTGAAGCAAACCCAAAGTGCAAGCCAATGGCTTGACCACTCCACCACAGAAACCCCTATATATTAATAATAAGCACGCAACATAAGTACTCTAAAATTTATGGACAATGTTGGAATAATGTGAGCAACTGAAACATCCAATGTCTTTTTGGGGCCCAATAGGGAAGCAAAGAATAACAGCACTGTTTCCCTTGCGGATGCTGTGGCTCCATTGTGGGTGGAAAAACAAGAGATATACTGTCCTCTAACAAGCCTGTTGAAAAAAAAAAAAAAACTCACATCGGGAGATGTGAACCAGCGTCATTGCACACGGTTATAAACCATGAGTGCTCTGCCACCAGTGCAGACAGATGATAAGAAATTGTCCGCGCGTAACTCAGTAGCTACAGCGACGTTCCTCCATTTACCGCAGAGTGTCAGCTCTGGTACCCATTTCCTAGAGGCTGGGTGAACCTCAGGAACCGCCCGGTTTCGAACACCGACCGTGGGCTAAAGTGAGTCGCAGCTGGATTTGAAAGCAAGTCTCCTATCGACTGTGCTAACGCGGTGTAAATCACAAGTAATTAAGGATGTTTCCTTTGAAGTTGGACTGCATCTGTCTGAGAGGCAAGGGATCAGCAGTCTGCATAATAAACAGGCTAGATCTGTAAAATGGATGTGGATCTGAAACCAGAAATTTCAGCAAGAGAATGTTCCCTTTCAAACTCACAGGAGGTCAGCGTGAGAATTTATCAGTCGATTATATTCATCACCATCAAGTTGGTTCAAACGCCATTTTGTCAACTATCAGGTGGCCAGATACACTCTGAAGTAGACTGCTTGAGTAGATTCAAAGTTAGTTAGTTAGTTAGTTAGTTAGTTAGTTAGTTAGTTGGGTTATCCTCATTGCACTCCGGACATGTCCATAGGTGCTCAGATCCTCCCCTCAGTATGAACCCCAACGTCCGATGGCTAATAGTACCAGTTCTATGTTGATTAACAAAGTCTTCTTGCGTAGCTGGTGTGTGTCTCGTTTTTGCTGTGCCGATCTTAATTCCCAAGTCTGCCATTCTGGCGAGTGATGTGGATTCACTGCCACCAAAGTCCTCTATTCTTCCCATTTCTCTGAGGGCATTGATAATATCAGCATGATCCATAGGCTGACCGTCGGTAGTGATAGCGGATCCAGCCAACTGTCAGCTCTTTCATTTCCATCGAACGCCTGCGTGTCCCGGAACAAAAATAAAGGTGACTCCACGAACAGTGGACTTCTGTAATGATTCAAGCCATTGTCTTCGCACTGAACCTGCCTGAACCCTCCGGATCATATTCATTGAATCACTGAGTATACACACGCGGGTGTATTTTTGTGTTTCAAGCCCAGGCAAGCGCTTGTGTCACTGCCATCACCTCCATCGTCATGCTGCTGGTTGTCATGGAGAAGGCGCCGTTGGCTTCTTTGACTGTTCTGCCCGCTGAGCGTGCTGTAAATGCCCATGCGCTTCTTCTTTGGGCGTATAACGGATCCGTCTGTATAGATTATTGCATCTGCTTCGTCTGAATTTTCACCCATGAGAGCGTGACCTCTGCATTAACAGCAAATCAGGATTATCTTCTCTACATCGCCTGTTGAGTTGTGACAATACAGGAAAAGGTACAAATAAACGCCTGAGGCACAGGTATCACTCTGCACCAGGTTGATGTCGGTTAGGCTGCATATTTGCCTAATAAACATCTTCTGCCCGACCTAGCCACGATTTCCCCCTCTTCAGTCTGTCGCCCTTTTCACTAAAAGCGCGATTGATGCAGTGGGTGTTTCTTATCCTGCGCATATTTTTGAGATATGCCCGAGCCCTCCACATCCTGATCCTTTGGTTCATTGTTGGAAAGTAAGTAGATACCTCATATTGCTCCACAGGATGTTGTCTCTAGTACATCCCAAAATAATGCGCATGGCTTCATTTTGCACCTTTTCGAGTCGTTTAATCTGGGTAGCACTGACAGTGAGAACTGGTACACACATACACATTCAAAACAACTTGCTACCCACCCAAGCCCTAAACACAGAATGATTCAGAATTGTTTCATCCTTCTAATCATCTGTCCATTCACATGCATTTGTGAAACATCACTCAGTTGTTCTCATGCAGCACAACAGATAATGTCAAATCTCATGTTTGTCTTTTCTGGCCAGTGGCACTATTGAGCTCTGCTCTTACACACGCTTTGTGGTAAACTAGTTGTTTATTTAGCTCATATGTCAAACATAAATCATTGCAATATAGGGGGCTGGTGGTCTTGAGGCATGGCATCTGCTTCAAGAGCTGGACGTCCCGGGTTCAAGCCCCAGTAAAGGCTGAGATTTTTTTAATGTGGACTTATAGTAATTTTCCCTGGTCTCTGGGTAGTAAGATTGGATGTCCGTGTGTATTGTTGAGTATGTTAAAAAATCCCTTGGCAGTTGGAAATCCTGAGTTCACAACACACAGACGCCCAAGAAAAAATCAATCGACTCAAGAATTTCTCAGAACAAATTGGACTCCAAATTAACACCGCAAAAACAAAAATTCTAGACCTTACCAACAGTTCAGTTGATATCACGCTGAACAACAACATCCTTGAAAAAGTCAACAGTTTCACTTATCTAGGGAGCAAGATGTCATCTACAGGAGATACCGCACCAGAAATACCATTTAGAATAGCACTGGCATCTAGTGCCTTCAATAAACTGTCCAACATCTGGAAATCAAAGACACTTAGCAAACACACAAACTCAAGATCTTCAATTCTTGTGTGATTCCAGTACTAAACCTATGGATGCGAGAGCTTGAAATCAACGAAAACTCTAGACACAAAATTAGACAGTTTTGAAAATAAATGCCTAAGAAGAATACTAAATTTCAAATGGTCAGATTTCCGAACCAACTACACAAATAAGACAAGAATCCAGGCAAGGAGTATGTGTCTTAATTTTATACGCTGAAAACTATGTCGGCCACGCCCTTAGAATGGATAACAAGAACTTCCTTACCAAGCCCTCATGTGGACACCACAGGGAAAAGATCTCGCATGGAAGACCAAAGGAAACCTACGTAGAACTATCATCAGGGAAGGCTCACTCATAGGCCACTCAAACATCCAAGACCTACAACAGATTGCAACGAACCGCCATGCATGGAGAGTCATGACCTCTGCCCTATGTGCCGCACTTGACACAAGAGGAAAGACTAACTAACCAACTAACTAAGTTGGAAATTGAAAAGAGTAGCCTAAAGGCGTTGCCTGGGTTAAATTTGGAGTTAAAAATCTACCCAAAGTATTTCAGGATCCTCGCCGGTGCTACAGAGTTCATGCCCTGCGCCGAGACTCTTCGGGACTTAAGTTGGAAGTAGAACGAAGCACTTATGGTTTACTACCCTTGTGCCATGATGTTGATCCATTGTTTAAACCTAAATCCTAATCATTACAATAGTTAATGGTTTTTTAAAAACAGTAAACCGACCTTATTTATTTGTCTTTGCTGTGCCGACATTCGTTTCTTCTTCCTTTGCTCCAGCTCCTCTTCCTTCTTCTTGGTGTACTCCTTAGATGTGCCCGAGAATGGGTTGTGCTCATCATCATAACCTTCGTCCAGATTATACCATTCCCTATCCAATCGTTTCTGCTCATTCTCCCATTCAAGTCGATCCTCTTCTGACTCAAAATCCAGAATATTTTCTTTCCCTACAAGAAACAGAAGTAAAAATGAAAAAATTTGAATTATACTTTTGCAGTCACCCTTAAAAAAGCGGTCAGTACATTATGTTGTTGTTCACAGCTAAGCTGTGATATCTGCATCTTTCAGCCATACACATCTGATTTCAATCAATCCTTAATTAGTCGCTATTTACAATATGCTTGTTAAAAAGCAGAGGATCTAATAAGATTTTGTTAACCGCCCCAAATAATGAGTCCTCGGTAACCCCACCATGGAACAGATAGCAAATATGTATCAGGAGTGTTCGCTGAACATGATCATGCCATAGTCATGCGATAAGTACTGACCTATGAATAAAAGAGTGTGTGCTCATCGTCCCATGATGCATAAGTTCTGTTTCTGACCACAGAAAAATGGCTGGGTTGATTTAAAATCCGCCTAGTGGCATGACTCAGTTTCTTTCATATGAAGGATGTCAACTAGTAGATATTCACTGAGAATGCAGGCAGCATACGGGTGACATATGTGTGTAAAAATAAAAGTGAAAGACCGACCACGAATGTTTTGGAAACGACGTGAGTTCATGACATATCTTCCACACTGTTGTAATCTTATTGTCCAAGAGTTAAAGTTTCTTCTAGTTTCTTCTAGTGGTCACAGCGCAGGTGAAAGGTTCACACAGCGGCCACAGGTCGTTACCTAGGATACGAGCTAATTGAATGCTGGGCGTATAGGACAAAGACCCAGGCAGTTGAGAAGTTTCCATTGTCCAAGTCGGACCTGTGGAAACATTGTGTTGAGGATATTATAAAAACGTTTCTCTTTATGAGGTTTTGGATTAACCGTACTTACGGGAGACAGTTTAATGTCTATTTATTTCTTATAATAGCAGGAGTCCATTGAGAAAAGAGTGTAATTCTTTTATATCCTCTGAGTAGATAATAGAGAGTTATTATCGTACGTTTTATTGAATAATCATCATCATCTTGTGACGTGTAACTTTAATGCCATTAAAGTTTATGTGGCCTGTCACAAGCGTTATTGTTTACTAGTAAAGATAACAACTGTATTAGATGATGATGGGCCAAATGTGCCAGTTATAGTAAGCAGGACTTCACTGTAGCACATCCATCAAGGAGATATCCAGCGGAATGTTTGAATAGGACCCTAGGCCTAGGTTCTTGACATATCTTACAACAGAGTGTACAACACACACACACACAAAACAATGTCAAAACTGATGTAGCAGTACAGAGCACACATTCACTAGCAACAGAATTGTATGTGTCAACTGGGAAAGTTCTGAAGGTTATTAGCAAGAAACTACAATATCAGAAGGTGTGTTCACAGTTGGCACCGTGGATGTTAATCAACCTCCAAAAGGAGAAACTCATGGTTCAGTAAGCAACCACAATCTTTTTTTTTTTTTTGCGAAGGACATTCACTGCCTACCTAAGCAAAGGGGTGCTTGCCTTAATGCTTATAGCTACTTCTCTGGCCAAGCCATGATGCATATTTCATTCCAAATAAATGCTTTGTTTAATTTTGTTACACCTGTTGAGGATTCTTTCAAGCTTTTGCCATAATGCAGGTGGTAAGGGTTTCAAATAAAACTCCTTATATTTACACAATGATGAATACAAATTCTCAAGTAAAGTATAAAGAACCCTTTTCAGAACACTGCCACATCAGGCATGTCTTAGCACCTCAAAATTTATATAAACCACTGGCACAAACAGTGATATGGTCAATATTACGTCAGCTGCTTCATATTTTAGATCGTCTTTAAAACTATTTTATAGACTGGGCCAATCTGGCCACCAAAATCAACAATTAAAATTTTTTAAACTTCTCAGTTTAGGTGTAATTAAAAAAAAAAATTAACTCCATGTCATCTTCTTCTTATTCTTTTTCTTCTTTCATTCGCCTGAAATAAGTTGTCTATATCAGCAATTTTGTCTCTTGTACAAATTCCACAGTCGTTGTTAGTTCATTCAGTGGTCCATAGAGTTTACGTTCCACTGTTGTTCTTTCTGGCCAAAAGGTTTGCCTTAATGTGTCAAATTCGATACAGTCCTGGAGTACATGCTCTGCTGTCTGGGGCACCTTTCCACAGGTGCACATGGCTGATACACCATGTCATCAAAATTGACTTTATTGCCAAAATTTCAGTCCATAGGCTAGTGACAGTTTCATGATTATTCCATTCTATGTTTGTCTATCTTCTCTTCTTCTAGAGTCCTGTTCTGCCTTTCAGCTTCAGGCTCTGAAGAGGCATCGGGTGCAAGCCTTAGTATGTACTACGTGCTGGTATTTACGATCCTGGATATTCCATTCATCCATTGCTTGAGTGGCTCACATCCAACTCTGCTTCTATTATGTCTAAGTGACAGGGCTCTCTGTGCTGCACTATCTGGTGGGATTCTTGACATATGTCCGAATCACTGATCTGTTGTCTCCTTGTCTATGCTTAAAACTACATTTTCAGAGACCAGTCAGCATCTGATCAGTAATGCAGTCAAAATTATGCCGGCCATCTTCACCTTCCTAGATTCTTTCTTGGTAAGGAAGGGCACTAGTCACTCCAAGACAGGCAGGAGCCACCATAAGAGAGGGGCTGCAGGAGCCACCATAACAGAGTGGCTGCGGGAGCCACCGCAAGAGAGTGGCTGCGGGAGCCACCGCAACAGAGTGGCTGCGGGAGACACCATAACAGCGGCTGCGGGAGCCACCATAACAGAGTGGCTGCAGGAGCCATCACAACAGCGGTTGCGGGAGCCACCATAACAGAGCGGCTGCAGGAGCCACCATAACAGCGGCTGTGGGAGCCACCATAACAGAGTGGCTGCAGGAACCACCATAACAGAGCGGCTACAGGAGCCACCATAACAGAGCGGCTGCAGGAGCCACCATAACAGAGCGGCTGCAGGAGCCACCATAACAGAGTGGCTCCAGGAGCCATTATAATAGAGTGGCTGGTTGCCTTCTCCCTGGCACACATGAAATCCACATCATGGTGGAATTTTATTACTGACCTTGGCTTTTAGGTCAACTTATCCTGAAATCCACGCCTAAGGATCCTAATTCCCTTGCCATGTCCCTGTTCACATATAAAGGGCTATCTGTTTCAATGAATTCCTTTCTAAAATTCAGAGCAGTCCAGGAAAGTATCACGTACTTTATAAAATTACTGACGTTTATTATAAACTGGCTGGTTCTGCACCAGTTGGTGAAGAATTGATGTATGACAAGCTAGATATTGTGGGGGGCCCCTTTGGGAGCGAATGAACAGAATGAATACACAAACAGATCATTACGGTCTGAGGAGAATGGTACCACTGGGAGTTACTATGGGATCTGCCTGATGCTTAACACTCAAGGGAACAGTGAAACGGGCCGTACAATCAGACAGTTACAAGTACCATCGGAACTAGAACTTTACGCTTCCTTCTGAAGATGGAGACAGAGCAACAATGGAAATGTCCCAAGTACTGTGCGGTCAATTCTTAATTCAACATTCAACAAATGGGCATCATCTTACCTGGTTTTTCATTGTCTTTTGGTGTATACTGTATTTTTTTCTTGTCTTTCATCCATTCGTTGTACTTGTAAGTTGGTGTTGCTTTAGGTGTGAAATCGTCACGTTGTTTGGATCTGGAAGATGGGTAAATTATGCATGAAATATATTAGAATAGGGCATAGAAATTGACAAGCAAGTCTTCATTTGACACTTCAGGTTAACCCCTTTCACCCATCTTTTCTCCGGGTGTCATGCTGGTGGATAGGGAAATGAACAGGCAGACCAACTGGCTGGCTCTGCACAACTTAGTGAAATACTGATGCATGACAAGGCAGATGTGGTTATGGCCCTGTGGGAGAACATGTACAATTTGGAGGAGCAAATGGATCACCACAGTCTGGTGAGAGTGATGCGGTGGGGAGTGATGAGGGGATCTGCCCGATACTCAACGCTCAGAGGAAAGGCAAGACGGGTGTTTAATCATAATGCTACTGGCATCATTGGTGCTGAAACTCTGCGCTGACTTCTGAAGACGGGGACAGAGCACTTACAAAAATGCCCCGATTTCTGTGGTGTCAATTCTTTAATCAACTCAACTCAACCTCAAAAAGCCATTATTTAGACTTCTCAGTCCGTTACAAATTTTTAAGAAGTCAATATTTTGGTTTTGCTGCACTTTCCGGTCCCTGACAAACCTAGTTAATCGCATTAATTCTGTTTGTGTCTGTAAAGTGTTTACAAGGGCCTGATATATTATAATGACCCCCAAAAAAATTATTTTCACCAAAAAAAAAAAAAAAAAAAGAATTTTGGGGTACTAACAGGGAATCTAGATTTTTAGTAATTTTGATGTCATAATCTGCCTTTAGCGGTTGCTTAGTGAATGTTGAATTCAAAATTGACATCACAGCAGTCGGGACACTCCCATCAGCGCTTCATCCCCATCTTTAGCAGTAAGCGAAGAGTTCTAATTCCTGTGGTACCAGTAACTGTCTGATCGTATATCTGTCTCGCCCTTCCCTTTGGTACTTAATTTTGTACTTAATAATGCATACTGACAGGGATCACAGCATGTGCTCCCAAAACAAAATATTTTTGGGCCCAAGGAAATTTATTCAATTTAATTCTTCACTCCATTCATGGCCACTGACCACTCCCCTATATTTATTTTTTATTTGTAATGTGCATATATTGTAATGTGCATAAATACATTTTTATTTACATTAATCAGTAATGTGTTCAAAATGGTTGTTTATTAATCAGTTAAGGAACTATCCCTTTCCTACTGTGTTTGCCTTTAAACTTGTTGGCACACTGCAATGTAATTTTCAGCAAGGCTGTATGTAAGGTCTACGACTTTCATATGTCTTAACACATATGATTTCAGCAAACATCTAATTAGTCGCCTATTACCATATGCTTCTTAAGGGGCATTCCCATAAATAAACAGAGGGGGAACCTTTGAGGCTGTTAAATATTATGAATTAATCAAGTAACAAAAGTGTATTGATCGGCACTCACAGAAAGAGTGCCGATCAATACACTTTCTGTTACTTGATTAATTCTTAAGGGGCAGTGGGTCTATCCTTTTTTCCCCACTAAAACTTGGGCTCAAGAATCACTAAGGAAAAAATTATTTTAGGAAATAAAGATGGTCAGCGCGATGTTGACCGTACTGCCCTTCGAGTGCTGACTGGTCTATCGAAATTTCGGTCTAGCACCATGTGTTGTTCATCGACAACCGAGTCACCCGTTGGCTGGCCGGTAGATGGCCTCGTCGTTAGTCCGGACAATATTAGAGTCTGTCTTCTTTGATGGCATCACTACTGCAAGAGTTTTTCAGGACTTCCTGGTGGCGAGCAATACTAAGCGATTTTAAATGGCGCAAATAACTGGGTCATAATTACTAGAAAACGCTTTTTTGTTGTTGTTGTTGCTCAAAATCGGATCGGACTATATCTTGTTGAGAAGGTATGAGCAGACTCCTTTAATTTCTGCTGTTGGCATCTTTTCATCTTTCCAGCAGATGAACTGTCATTCAGATTATAAACAACATATTCATACCAACAATGCACTACCAGTGCAAAGCTAAGAAATTATCAAAAGCTAACCTATGTTTAAAAACAAAAAAACTGCAATTCAATGCCCGAGGAAAGCCACAGAATGACAAGTCCAAAACAAAAGTGAGAAAGGATACTATCAGACTGACTGAGGAAACAACACTGTGCATCAAATTCATTGAGAAATAGAAGAAATGGTCAGAATGCAGCCAGAGCAACTACCAACGCAGGCTCTACTCAAGAAAAGAAATGATGAGAAAGCAAGATGTCGCTCTCGGAGAAGACAGGATTGATGTCATTAAAGATCTTCCAGATTGACATGGTATGACAACAGCCATGGCTACCCGTCAAGAGATGGATCACAAACTGTACCTCCTCATGAAGCTTAACAGCGAAAGTGGAAATTGGTGGTGATGATAATACTGCTATACTGTGCTATGAGAAAGCATGTGAAACACAGCCCATTGCAATCTTCTCCCCAGCACAAAGCCTGGGCAGTACTGTAAAAACTATGCATTCCTGTATAGCATGATCCCTCTCTTGACCTGCCTTGTTTACGTCAAAGGAAAGATGCCAATAGGTTTGGAGCAAAGAAGAAGCTGATAAATCAAAAGAACAGTGACCCCCAAGTCCGATCAATGGTTTTTTTTTTATTTTTTGTTAAAACTACTTACTTATAGTCAGATTTGTCTCGTCTGTCACTTCTTTCTGATCCCCGACTATGACGACTGTCTTTTAGTCTGTCACCATTATCTGTCTTCTTTGACCTGTCACCAGAGCGACCTTTGTTCAGATCGGGGGTAGGAAGGTCCCAGGCGGACTTTGGTGTTGGCAAGTCATCATCGTCCCAAGAGGACCTCGAGGGAGTGTCTGCAATTTGAAATGAAAAAAATAGTAATGTTAGAAGATACTGAGCAGAGAGATTTCTGGGTTGTCTTCTCCTGCATCTGCCCTTAATAAGGTGGTCAGCATGTTGTGCTGTTGTCTTCAGTTATGCTGTAATATCTGCACCTTTTGGCCTAACAAATTCCTGATTTTAGCAAACTTCAAACAGTGGCATTTCATGATATGCTGGTAAGGGGGTGGGGGGGGGGCGCAGTGGGCCTATCCCCCCACCCCAATCCTCAAATGTGGCCCCCAGAACTCACAGTAAGTTATTATCGCTATTATTATCAGGGTTTTTCTCCCTCGGATAAAGAGTGCTGGTACTCACCACAAAGTGTCTAAAAAGGTGTCGGTACTCAATGTCAAGTTCTGTTACAGCAGCAGTCAGAAAAAAGATGTCTTAAAAAAGGTGTCGGTACCCAACATCAAGTTCTATTACAGCAGCAGTCAGAAAAAATGCCTTGAAAAAAGTGTCGGTACTCAATGTCAAGTTCTGTTACAGCAGCAGTCCGAAAAAGATGCCACTCGTAATTCCGATGTACCCCGATCGAAACCCACTGCTGGCTGCATGGATTTTTATCATGGTATGTGGCGTGGCAGGAAGACCCAACCAAAAATTGGTACCAGGATGTATGTCCCAGGGAAGTGAAGACGGCCGGCGTAACACTGAACACATTACCTACAGTGCTGATTGGTTTGTAAAAATATGGGTGCTCTTCTCAAATACCTGATGCGCCTAAAAGGTCAACCTGGCAGCCAGGGTCTTTTTTGTTTTGTTTTTAAAGTGTAGCTCCACTTCAGATCTGAACCCATGACACTGGGATCTGCAGGCCAATGTCTAGCCGCTACACCATGGCAGCTACCTTAACTGTAGTCAACCTAACAAGAAGGGACCAGGCCACCATCTTCAGACTTAGAACGCAACATACTCCACTCAATGGACATCTAAACAGAATACAGCCACAACACTCCCCAGAGTGCCAGCTATGTAACTACCCCTACGAAACTGTTGAACACCATCTCTTTGAGTGCCCAAAACTCAGCGAGACTAGAGGAATGCTACTCTCTCCGAGACCAGACAAGTGGAACACCTTGTACGGAGGAAAAGAACAGCTTGTGAAAACATGCAAATTCCACTACATGGCATTGGGCCAAAGGGCGAAAGCTCATACGCTGCTGGATCGATAACAACAACAACTGTAGTCAACGTGAACAGTAAAGATGTTTTTTTTTTAACAATTACCTTTGACTTTGATGTTTGGACTGGGCACCTCATCTCTGTAATTTCGATACCTTCTACTGTCAGGAGTCTCTTCCCAATCTCGAGAGCCCCGTTCTGATCTCTCCGACCTGGATGACCTCTCCGAGCCGTCACTGCGACGAGAGCTTCTCTCACTGTCCCTGTCTTATGAAACAAAGAATAGGTATACATTACTGATCGATGTTCTTGTCATTACTGATCTATGTTCTTGTCATTACCGATCTATGTTCTTGTCATTACCGATCTACGTTCTTGTCATTACTGATCTACGTTCTTGTCATTACTGATCTACGTTCTTGTCATTACTGATCTACGTTCTTGTCATTACTGATCTATGTTCTTGTTATTACTGATCAATATTCTTGTCTTAATACATAACAGGAGAATGTATTACTTATTCATTATACTGTTTAAATATACAATAACAACTCATACAATTTGTAAATGTTCCTGTCTAAATATACAACCTACTTGTCCACTTGTTCCTGTCTAAATATACAGCCTACTTGTAATATTACTGTATAAATAAACATGCTATCCAAGTTCATGTATTAACCCTACCAAACTGCTGGCCTGATATTTCGGGAATTTCCTAAATTGGCGCTATACCGCTGGCCTGATTTTTCTGGATTTGCGTAGTATGTTAAAAATATGCGTCACAGACTAAAAATAACTAGCCAAACGCCATCAGACTTCGTGGATAGTCATTGCGAATTACTTCCTATGTGTGTTGAGATTTCTTTGTGTGGTGTACTGTGAAAAATATTTGAAAAATTCTTAATGAAACGAGCGGCTCTGACAAGAAAGTGACGTAGGTCTAGGCTTTTCACAGTCCAACAGGTGATCGATACTTTGGTTAATTCAGGCTGTGAATACGTTCCCAGTTGAAGTGACACAGTCAGTGAGAGCTAGAGTGAGGAGGAGAATTATGAAAATTATAGATTTAAAACTAGATCGATAGTAGGAGAAGGGGGCGTGTCCCTTAAACAGCAACATCTTTGTGAAACAAGACTGATCCTGCTAGGTGTATTGGCACACAAAGGTGGAATATTGGCGCTAGATGAAAAGTAACCCTATTTTCTACATTGTCTCCAAGTTTTATCTTATTCTAACCACTTGTTTGCATGTAACTAATATTTGTGTACATCATGTTGGTTTTTTTCGTGTTAATGCCCAGGAGCTCGGGTATAGGGGGCAGTTAGGTTCAGGGCCTCAGGTCTGGTAGGGTTAATGCCCAGGAGCTCGGGTATAGGGGACAGTTAGGTTCAGGGCCTCAGGTCTGGTAGGGTTAATGCCCAGGAGCTCGGGTATAGGGGACAGTTAGGTTCAGGGCCTCAGGTCTGGTAGGGTTAATATACATCTTCTACTTGTCCATGTTCATGTCTAATTAAATAACAAGGTGGTTAACATGATGCTGACCCTATCATCACTTTAGTGTTTGTTGACTGGTTAATAACAAACATGGTGATATCATTCACCCAATATGCTCCAAGGCCTGGAAATGGGTTCATTACAAGTCTCCCCCCGGTTTACGACAAGAGTTCTGTTCCAACTAACAGGTCTTAAGTCGAATTTATATTTTCTTTTAAATGGTTATAAAAATTGTACATAAAACACAATTGCTATATTATAAGATCTCATCTTGATCCTATTGTGCCTTGCGGCACCTTGGTGAAGTATAATTTACGGAAAAGAGCTTGTTTGTGCTTTTGCAAATCGGGACTCCCATGGGCTTCATGGCTTGCTGTGGTATACTGTCTGCTGACATCCATGTTATATGGCCAAACCATTTCACCTGTTGTCTTCTAATGAAATCCAGAGCTGCTGCTACTCCCATTTTCCTTCGGATTTCAGCATTTCTAATCTTATCTCTTATTGTTGTATTCAGGGCCCCTCGCAGGAATCTCATTTCATTTGTTGCAATTTTTCTTTGTCACTGTCCAGGTCTGGTATTGTAAGACAGAAGTGGCAAGAAGACTGTTAAATACTATAAATGTAAGGATAATTATTGTATATACAGTAAAAAATATGTAATATGTATTCTATTACATCAGTTCCTGGAACTTTTTTACCCTACCAATGCAGTTACCTTTATTTATCTACTTTTTTGTTTGTATTTGTGTGTGTGTGTGTGTGGTAATGCAGATGGTCATAAGTCATGAAGAACGTGTGCTAGCATGATGATGACGATACTGTATAGAGTAAACTCAAAGGAAAAAAACAAAAACAAAAACCCTGCTGACAAATGGCAAACCAGACAGAAAAAGACCAAGAAAAAACAACGAGAAATATACCTGGGTGACTTGACCATGGGGTCTGAGCAAAACAAAAACAATGACTTGATCCCTAAATCCGGTGATTGTATAAGATGACAAAACAGAGACCACCTATGCTTATCAATAAGATACATCATGATGATGATACAATGACAAGTTTTCCTTTTTTTTTATGGGCCCATACCTCTCTTTCTGTGATATTCTCTATCAGAGTACCGTTTCTTTTTCTTATCTGACGAGGATACTTTTAGACCTCTCTCTTTGTCCCTGTGATGCTTCTTCACTCGTTCTCTGGCAGCAGAGCTCACTCCTCCAGGATGTGACGGGCTTTCCTCCCTTGGCTGTCGGTAATGCCTGTACATTAAAATTTTAAAAATTAGTCTTTACTGTCTGTTTGCTTCTCTACGAGCATACAACGAACAGCACTACTGCCCTAGAGCAAGAGGCAGACCGAGAGTAGGATGGATAGACAATATATCAGAGATCCTGAGGCAACACGGACTAACAACAACACGTGCAACACACCTGGCCCAGGCTAGAAAACTGCGACTCCCCACTACACTGTGAGGCAATTGTGGACAAGACAAGACAAGACAAGAGAGAGAGAGAGACTGTCTGTTTGAACATCTTTTTAGGATGGTGAAGAACAGTCCTACAAAAGTGACTAGAAAAAAAAAAACCATCACGAATAAGGTCTTTAAAAAAAACTGCCACAAACCAATTTTAATTACTTCTTCTTCTTCTCTTCCACTATTTACCTCAGCGAGGTGAACAAATTAAAAACTTGAACAAATTTAGCTTGCTGTGCATCAAGTCATGACCCAGTTTTGCGGCATCAATCAGTCTGTCTTTCTGTTCATTTCCCTACACACCTGCATATCTTTGTGACACATCCAAGTGTTACATCCATCCACTCTGCCCTAATTAATACTGCTCGGATCTCAACATTATTTTATATCAACTTCTTAGAATAGAATGAATTAAAGAAAAGTCGGTTCTTTCTTTTTAGCTGACCACATGGGAAATCCACAAGTCACGGGACAGTACAATATTTCAGGCTAAAGGGGGGAGTGGTGGAGGGTAGATTAAGATAGTTTTCAACCTAGGTTGCAGGCAGTCATGGAACCTAGGCTGCACTTTCTCGTTGGATGTGGGTGGGTTGAGGTCAGGACCAGTTCTGGATGTTTTGGGTTTGTTCAAAGCACTCACAATCCGAACAATTTTATACGTTAGTAGATCTGAAGAGATGTTGGAATGCCACAACTGGTTCGGCGGCAGCAGAGACGACAGACTATTGTTCTGGTGATGCAGAATGCCATGATGTTGCAGGAAAGCAATGCTGCGCTGCGTCTCATCTACCGATACTACTAATTCAAGGAAATTCATGGTGAAGACTGAACACAAGCTGCTAGATGGACGCTGATGCTGGAAAAAACACACAAAAACCTTGGCCTTGGAAGAAACAGAAAACCCGCTTTTACCACCCTCTAAAATACCTGACTGTCCCGTGACGTCATCAGTGGTCGGCTAATAAGAAAGAACCGAAAAGTCTAATTGATATTGAATTAGTTAACACAAAGATAGATACTGCCATTGTGAAATGGTAACGCTTCACTTATACTTCTTTTTGTTTCTTCTTCTAATTCTGTGATCTCCCTTTAAAAGGTGGTGGGCACCTTGTGTTGCGATTACAGCTTGGCTGTGATATCAGCCCACAACAATAATTGTATCAACCCCTAATTTAAAACATGTCTGTTAAGTGGGTCGATTTTTTTAAATCCCAAAATGAGGCTTCAGAACACACAAAGAGCTCTATGGATAAGGTTAGTTAGTTAGTTGCAGTTCCAACTTTATAGGGAACAAGTCACCCTAACAAGGATTCGTTCCTTTGCCAAAAACAAAACCACACAGAATGCTCACTGTTGTCCTTATGAACAAATTGAAACAGACAGCAGTCTCTGCAAAACTAATAGCACAAACAAAAAGTTTACCACTAGAATTGCAATTGACTGTCAATGGAAGCAGCAACAACGAATCAGCAATTGCATATGCAATGTTGCCTAAGGTACCCCTCCCCCATCTGCCATATTTTAAATCAGCAGGATGAGATAGCAATGTTAAAGACCAATTCTTACAGTCCCCTTTTGCAAGAAACATGGTAGGTTTTGGTCTAACTATTCTCTGACTCCCTTCTTCTTTTCTTCTTCACATTCACCAGCTGTAAACTCTGGCGGAAAGTTCTGGTGGTTCATCAACTTTTGGACTGCAGTCCTGTTCCAGAACCTGAGTGTTGCGTGTGCATCCATTTTACAGATCTGACTCATTTGTATGGCAGACTGCTGGTTCCTTGCCTCTCAGGCAGATGCACTCCAATTTTGAAGGAAGCTTCCAATTAGTCGACTCTTACGACATGCTTTTGGGTAGGCAGTGGGTCTATTCTTGTTTTCCCTATAATTGGGCTCCCAGAACTCAAACGGGGATCTGACTCCCTTGAAACATTCGGTGTCATTTGCTCTTACCTCTCTTTATCTCTGTATTTCTTCCTGCTGTATTTATCCTCATCCTCCTCCTCCACATCATCTTCCTCATCATTTCTATATGAAATCACCTTAGATCGTTTTGGAGTGAGGTCTGCCGCTTCACTTTGCAACTCTCTCTTTGCAGCACTCAGTTTGTCTAACCCTAGTAAGGACACCCTTGGCACATCGGGTTTCTTAAACGCGTGACTTGCTCCATCATCACCCGAGGGTCCCTTTTTCATTATGACAAGTCCACCAGATTCATTCCCGCTAGTGCCTTCTAGTCTATGAATGTCTTCGTCTAAATCGAAGCTAGCCATTACTGTAGCTCTGTCAAGCTTTCACTCTGAAAAAAAAAATGAAATAAATTTTATGAGGACATATGTACATGATACCTAGAATGGTAATTATCTGCTCCTTAAGTACACGGATCAGCGCCAGTAAAAGACCATTCTCACGCCACTGGAAAACTGAGCTAGATCCATATTTTTATAGTACAGTTTAATAGAATTATAAAATCAAACTAGAAGTAGATCAGCGAGCTTCACAATATAACAAACACAAACTAAACGTGAACGTTGCGGCTATAGAGCCTTCATCAGCACATACATCAAACAAAACCACACCGAATATACAAAATGACTTAACTGACATATCCCGAAGCAGCCACGCTGATGTCTTGCCAGTAAAATGAAGAGACACATGAGCTTGAGAATATATATAGCCAGTGAATTACCAAGAGCCATACCTCAAGGATTTTAGATAAAACTGCGTTGACAATGTGCACTAACTATTAGACTCGGCTCGTAACTGACAGAGATTGGATCTTCAAAGTTATTTACCACACATAAAATTGATGATTACAAAAACTGGCAGAAGCTGGTGCTATCAACAAGGACAAACCCACACTGTATAAACAAAAAATAACATATTACTTTTACCAGCTCTAGACTTAGACTGACTTAAGATACTAATATCACTCAATATTCCTTACGTCCTTCTTAGGACATAATTTTTTGTTATTTGAAGCCCCGCTCTGGCTTTTGCCAGGGGCCGCAATATAGGCAGGCCATCAATATGGCCAACTGTCTGAACGTGGTTTCTGGGACCTCTCCATGGTGATCCTCATCCGCATGGTGGCACTTTGTGTCATCGGGTGTTTATCGCTTGTGTGATGTCCTGGTGGGGTAGAAAGTCAGTCAGTCAGTCATATCACTCAAGTTTAACAGAAGCTAACAAATTATCCCATCTCCTGATAAACTCTTTACAGGAATGCAGCCCGTGCTAAGTGGTTACTTCCCAGCCGACTAATCGGCGCAGAAAACGTACAGGTTTTTAACTTACCACTGACATGTAAAAACGCAAACTGCACAACAGAAATTTCCTTTCCAGTTCTTTTTGTTTGATAGCACACGTATTATTTAGAAATGTGGTTAAAAGTATAAAATATAGTATGTCTGTGAGGTTTAACATGTTAATAAGAGTTTGAAAACAATATGGCCACTTAGCAGTATTTTACATGCATGCCAGCACGGATTATGGTTTTAAAAGCCTCAAATTTAAAAAAAAAAACATGTTTATCAGATTTATTTGAAGTTAGATGGAGAAAGTTGTGAAACCGACTTGTTTCAGTTATTTATAGTCAAACTGTCATCTACCTCATGCCAAGTGTACAACGATAACAAAATCAGCTAGTACAAAGAGAATAAATATTAGTGAAAAGGCGATTTTCTTCAGTGTCGATAAGTTCTAGTACTTTTCACTTTGTTATTTAGGAACATAGCTATAAAATTACAGGCAAACTGAGTGTTACATTTTGTTTTGGGTGAAGATACTAATTTTTGGGGGAAGTCAATTCTTTTTTATAAATAATGGTGCTCTGTTATGATGCAAAAAACATATTGGCAATAAGAAGCAGCCATAAGGATTGACAACCAAGTTGGAACTTTTCAAAACATTAAACAAGGCGTTAAACAAGGATGCGAACTATCACCTGATTTATTCAATTTGAACAGTGAAATAATAATTAGATCCATATAGGAATGCCAGGAATGTCGGTTGGTGGGCATACTGTTAACATGCAATATGTTGACCATATAGTTGTGATTGCTAAAAATGAAAAAAAATGCAAGAAATGATAAATATAATTCTAACGGAAAGTGAAAACAAGAGTCTTAGTTTGAACAGGAATAAAACAGAGGTAATGGTAATTACAAAGAAAACTGAACCTCCAAAATGCAATATCAAAGTAAATGGGACAAACCTCAAGCAAGTGGATATGTTTAAGAACTTGGGTACTCTGATAACACCAGATGGAAGATGTATTAAAGAAGTTAAATGTCAAATAGCTCAAGCAAAATGCAGAACATTTTATTATGCAATCTTTCTTTGCCAACTGAGAAGAGAAAATGAATTCTTAAAACCTATATAAATCCTATCTTGATATATGGAAGGGAATCATGGACAGTTGGTAAATTAGTGAAAACGTATTTGGAAGCTGCATGGATATAGTTTTACAGATGAATGACGAGAAAAAAATGGATAGATTAAAAAAGCAGTGAAGACCTCTTGAAAGAAACTGACTCACGCAAAAACTGACTGCACACATCAGACAGAGACAATCTACATTCTTTGGTCATGTGATGAGAAGGAGAATTCTGGAGTACATTATGACAGTAGGAAAGTTGGAGTGGAGGAGAGGCAGAGAGAGACTGAGGGAACAGATGCTGGACAGTCTGACATCATAGCATGGAGAATTATCTGTATTGAAGTTGACTAAAATTACATGCGACAGAAGGTTGTGGATAGTCATGACTACCAACGTCACATGGCATGGACTTTAAAGAAGAAGTTTAACTTCAAGTTATGATGCTCTAAAAGTTTCTCTAGAACAAGATCTAAAGTGGAGATTTAGTTTATATTTTACTTATACATTACTAATTAGTTTATGTTCATTTGTGATTTATTTTGGATATATTTTATCGAGTTTTCCTTGAACGCTGTGGTAGTAAGTAGAAAAATAATTTAATTTTACCAACTTTTCCAAACAAATTGTCTTTTTATTTAACTAATAACAGTTATTTTTTGTAGCAGTACTCTAATATTGTACTACTCCTCAACAACCAATGGTCACTTTGATGTATAATACGTGTATTTTGAACAGAAGCTGAATAAGTATAGTATGTTTGGCTATCCTCCTAAATTATCAAGGCCAAAAATTTACCCTAACAGGGCCTCAGTCTCATGTCAATTGCGGATTTCCGGGGACTATATCGCCACCGCCGAATTGCAGACTCCCGGGTGCTATGTGCGGTGTGGATTGGGGCTAAACTAGAAGTCACTGCAAGTGCGCAATTTAAGTCGCCAGATGTCTGCAATAGGCATGCGACTGAGGCCCTGTTAGGGTATATTTTCAGCCTCAATAATTTGGGACCGTTTTTCAGAGGATAGCTGTGTTTTATTTAATGTGTTAATTAAACAAAACTGCACTACCAGCTCTTGGGCCTTTGATGCTAAACACCTATGGGACACAGAGTTAGGTACGTACTGTATAAGTGGGCTATCCTCTGAATAATGGTCCCAAATTATTGAGGCTAAGATTTTCCTAACAGGGCCTCAGTCACATGTAAATTGCGGACCTCTTTAGAGCGACTTTACCGCCACCGCCGAGAGTATCCCCAGCGCCGCAGATGGGGGCTAAACTGGATGGCTGGGACTCACAAGCAAATAAAATGGAGGAAGCTGCAGGAGATGTGGTAGCTGCAGCTCGTGAGTCCCACCCATCTGTCGCGTGCGAATGTGCACCAGAACGCACCAGTACGGAGTGAGCAAATAAGACGTCAAAACAATACGTAACGTTGTAAAGGATTGTTGTCAAAGGCAGTCGATGTTTATAGTCCGAAGGAGACGGACGTGTGGATCCTTGAGGACGTTTTACCCCGGGATTCCAAGATAGACCTCAGCAGGAAGCTGGTGAATACTACATTCTCGGCAGTAAGCCGGTATACTTTCATTGCTTAATTTGGACTTGCCCGAGGACAAAGATGATCGTCTGGATCTCAAGGTCGGACTGCGACCTATCGTGAGGACATATCAATACATGGATGTAGGAGTGAGCTTTGCTTGAACGAGTTGATTATTGATTGCATACGTATTCTTGTGTTGATCATTGCATTTGTCAATACACAAATGGAACTTTTAAAGAGAGTTCTCGTTCCGCTACGTTGGAAGCTTCAGCATTCATTATGTTGTGTTACTCTTGGCCAGTGGCATGTTAAGTGTTGATGCCATTTGTTACATTGCGACACCCCTAGTCACTTTTACACTCGTCACAATGAAGCTCTGCACGTCACAATGAAGGACCGCACGTTACACCATCTAGTTTAAGTTTAGGGGAAACTCTCGCTGGTGACTTTAACTCGGCGGAAGCTTTTCCATGGTATGCAGTATAGTCACCGGAAAGAGGTCCACAATTTACAAATGACTGATTTATCACGCGTGAGCGGCGTGGGGGTATACAATCGGCGGTGGCGGAAGTCCAAGGAAGTTTGCAATTCGGCGGAGCCGTTATAGTCCCCGGAAGTGCGCAATTGACACGTGACTGGGGCCCTGTTAGGGTATATTTTCTTCCTCGATAATTTAGGACCGTTATTCGGAGGACAGCCAATTATTTTAGTGGGGGGGGGGAGGGGTGGAATAAATTTAAAAATGAGGAAAGTGAAAAGAAAAGACTACAAGAAATGGAGAAGCAGGCAGATAATTGATAATGCGGCATCATACAGCTCATACGCCGCATCATATCACAGATCTGATACTGATATGAATGACAGATACATTCATTCAGTATCACCACAGTACAGCCAGGCATCAAATTCATCAATCAATTTTCAACAATTCAGACAGGACACCGACAGCTAACAGAGAAATATCTCTTACTTTTATTTCAATTAAAATCAAACTTACAATCACTAAAATAAACACATGTATCGTTTGTTATTTTCCTAATTTATATGTCTGTAATGCGTCCCATTTGCAATGCCGTTAGACGGACGACTGAAACACGCCGAACTCCATTGATGTTTACTGTTGGAATTGTTGTTCTCACAGAGCTCTTCGACTTGGGGAGGTTTGTTTGTTCTACTTCCTTTCCACTGTGTAGAAGAGTACGAACTTTCTTATAGACAATGTGGCGTTGTTTTCATATCTGTGCCAAGCCTTCTGTCCTGTTAAGGTTAAAACAACGGATCAACATCATGGCACAAGGGTAGTAACCAACAAGTGCTCTGTTCCACTTCTTACTCGAGTCTGAGTTTAAAGAATCTCAGTGCAATGCACGAACTCCGTAGCACCGGCGAGGGTCCTAAACTACTTTAGGTAGATTTTTATTTTTTAACTCGTAATTTTGCCCGGGCTGCGCCATTAGGCTACTTTTTTCGATTTCCAACTGCCAAGAGATATTTTACGTTACACATGGACGTCCGATCTCACTACCCAGAGACCAGGGAAAGTTACTAGAAGTCTACGTGAAGCCTAGGGACCTCTAACACTCCAGGCGGACGCCATGCTTTTGTGAAGGCAGTGGGTCTTTATCCCTATAATAGAGTCCCGGAACCCACACGGGGAACCTAAGCAAATTAAACGTACCTTGAAACCAGCCAGGCAACCAGCCTTCACCTGCAGTCGCCCATACCCACGCTGTCTAGTCCAATGTGAGGAGCCGCAACAGCTGGGTGGGTCCCGGACAGGTTCGGTCCCGAAGCCAAAATCAGATTAGCTAATAAACAGCATTCTGTCTCAGTAGCTGAAATATTTTGGTCATAGCAAGCGCCATGACGGATTGGGGGGGGGGGGAGGCAGACCGTGATGAGAGCGACCTTCTGCAAAGGACCTGCCCCATGACGGTGATCATCATCCATTTTTAATGTTATCAGTTCCAGACAAGGACAATTAACAGGGCATTAGAAGAAAACAAGTAACTACAAGTGAAATGCGCTGTTTCCAGAAGGTCACCAACAACACAAGTAGGATGGGGTAAACGAATACCAGCATTGAAGAGAAATCCTGAATAAGACAGACAAAGAATGAAATGGTTCTGCCATATAGTGAGAATACAGCCAAACAATACTACATTTGAGTTTTCTTTAGCAGAACATCTGAGGAAGGAGAGATAAAGGTCAAGGAATAGATGGATAGATGGTGTAGCTGAAACCTGCAAAAAGTTGAACAAATCCACCATCCAAGCCACCCGAGAAGCAAGACAAATACAGAAAATCACGACACCGGCGAGTTTTTATAGCACTCGAGACACTTCCATAAGCGTTTCGTCCCCATCTTCAACAGAATTCCGATGGTACCAGTAACTATCTGATTTTATATCCATCTCGCCTTTTCCCTAAGTATCGAGTGTTGGCCAGATTCCCTTGTAACTCCTCGCAGTGCCATTCTCCTCAGACGGTAATTATCTGCCTGTTCCTCTGCACTGTTCACTCGCTCCCAAAGGGCCCTCACAACATCCAGATTGTCATACATCAGTTCACCACCAAGTGGTGCAGAACCGGCCAGTCTATCTGCCTGCTCATTTCCTAATACAGTGGCATAACCTGAAGAAAATATGTAAAGGATGCTAACTAACCGGGATGCCTTGCCACTCTGCACGGAGCATGCCTGTTAATGTAAAGCTTTGGGGGAGAACTAAACAAGTTTCAGTGGACCAAGAGCAGGAGAAAAGACTTTGGCGTTGGATAGGACACACGTTAAGAAAACATGAGAATGATATAACTAGAATGTTTTTGCACCGGAACCCACAAGGGCATTGGCATAAAAAAAAAGAAAAAATAGCGCACACACACACGGAGAAGGGAGCTAGAGAGTTGAGTTAAAAAGATGACGAGGACATAAGGAAGTGCTGGGTGCGATACAGAAGGACAGAACGACTTGGCGTGCATTGGTTGAGTGCCTATGCTCCACTAGGAGTTATAAAAGAAGAAGAGAAGATGAGATGAAGAAGAAGAAGAACAAGAACAAGAAAAAGAAAAGGCACTTATAAAAGGAAAACCTGGTGGCAAGGGGGTTGACAGGTTTTCTAGGCTTTGGCTAGAGGAGCCTAAGGCTTGTTTGAATGCCCATTAATATTAATATTACCAATAAAAATAGTGCCGAATGGCAACTAAATATAATAAATTTGGTTAAAATAGAAGGTATAAACAACAACCCCCCCCCCCCCCCCCCCCCCCCCCCTCAAAAAAAAGACAACTTCTAAATGGGGTTAGAGGGAGAATCAGCTTAGCCCCTTTACAAATTTGGAGCTCCTTGCGCGCGGAGAAAAACCGCGCCAAAGGGATTAAACAACGCGTTGCAATGGTCGGTCCTCTCTGTTTGAAACCTTTTTGGGAACATAGATACATAGACAACCACGGCCTGACCAGACGCACATAGGTACATAGACAACCACGGCCTGACCAGACACACATAGGTACATAGACATCCACTGCCTGACCAGACGGACATAGATACATAGACAACCATGGCCTGACCAGACACACATAGGTACATAGACATCCACTTCCTGACCAGACGGACATAGATACATAGACAACGATGGCCTGACCAGACACACATAGGTACATAGACAACCACGGCCTGACCAGACGCACATAGATACATAGACAACCACGGCCTGACCAGACACACATAGGTACATAGACAACCACGGCCTGACCAGACGGACATAGATACATAGACAACCACGGCCTGACCAGACACACATAGGTACATAGACAACCACGGCCTGACCAGACGCACATAGATACATAGACAACCATGGCCTGACCAGACACACATAGGTACATAGACAACCACGGCCTGACCAGACGCACATAGATACATAGACAACCATGACCTGACCAGACACACATAGGTACATAGACAACCACGGCCTGACTAGACGCACATAGATACATAGACAACCATGGCCTGACCAGACACACATAGGTACATAGACATCCACTTCCTGACCAGACGGACATAGATACATAGACAACCACGGCCTGACCAGACACACACATAGATACATAGACAACCACGGCCTGACCAGACGCACATAGATACATAGACAACCACGGCCTGACCAGACGCACATAGGTACATAGACAACCACGGCCTGACCAGACGGACATAGATACATAGACAACCACCGTCCCAATATGGGATGCAGTTTTTGCTGTTGTTGTGAAGCCCCCACCCTAGCTGTTGCCGGGGGCCCCACAATAACCCAGCCAAGGGTTGAACGGGGTCTGCCGGGGTTAACCACTTCCGAATGTTGGCACTTTGTGTCACCGGGTGTTTATCGTTCTGTATGATGTCATGGTAGGGATGAACATCACTCATTCACGAGATGGACATAAGAATTACCCAAATATTGCTGATTACATATCTTCTTCTTTGCGCTCCGTTTCATATGTTCAGATAAGACTATCAGGTGGGTTGCCTCGAGGATGTCATGCGGGAGGTGCTTCTTGTCTGCAGCTAATCCGAGGTACGACTTTGCTTACAGAGCTTGGAGCCTATCTGCATTATTAGGCACTACAAGCATATATCGCATACATACTTCCGGTAAATTACCATATTTTTTCGAAGGGAAGTAACTCCTTCATTAATAAAACTTAATTTAATAGAGTCGCAAACCTTCAGTTTTCAGTAACTTTTTCAATAGCTTTAACTATTAATTTTATCCAGTTTAGCCTAAATCTGTATTATATAATTTCAAAAATTTGATCTACTGGGGGACATTTTTGATATCAGATTTCAAATGTATTCTATAACGTTCAAGAAAATGCATCTAAGGAACCAAACAGTTGAAATATTTCAAACTGAGAGGTTGATTATACTTTCATAAATTTATCGAGGGGGGGTGGAGCGACCTGGCAAGTCGTTCGCCCCCTAAATCAGCTAAATAAGTTAACGATTGCGGATGTCTTAGAAAGGCTGTAGTGAATCAGGCTTGCCATATTGGCATTTTTGATGCTAGATTCCAGAAATTTGGCATAAATGAAATTGAACTGGCATAAGATAATAAACTGGCATATTTTGGCATATTTTGTTTTTTCCTGGATTTTCTTATCAAGATGTGCTCACATTTTCTTCATGGTTTCTCCGTTAGAAACACGCAGATTTGCTAAAAGCAATTTAGATCTACAGTTAACATCTTTTTTTTTTTCAGTTTGACTTTGTTGGGATGTCCTGGTACGGAGACTCGCGCCATTTCGTATTGTATTTGTTGTCTCCTAAACTGATCATGACTTCGATAAACCCAGGCCCTCTGTAATGTATGTTAATCTACTAGAATAAATGCGTAATATAAAACCAAAACCCACCACTGATACCAAGTGATTCAGACTGTTCAGAAACTACTTGAGGACAGAAAATAGAGAGGATATAGACCTAGTTCTATCTGGGATAGATATTATTACTTTTACCAATGGCCACGTCATCCCCAAAAATGGAAAGCATCTTATGACATCGCAAATAACTGGAAGAAACCGTACCCACGGCTCCAAAGAATTAGTAGCATATCAAATCATGAAAAATCCGAAAAACAGGATGAAAACTGTCAAAAAGCCAGTCACAGCTCATTACAACAATGACTCCTAGGCAAAGTAATGATAAAGTTAAAGGCAGCAGAGTAGCGACTTGCTGTAGGCATGACCTGCCATTGTGCAATACGCACAATTGATCATCTAAGTGAAATCATAAGAGCGCATTTTCAGGGGAGTACATTGGAGCATATACAGTTGCATAGAACTAAATGTAAATGCCTAATAAAAAAATAAAAATTTTTTTTATCGCCTACACTTAAGGATTACCTTATTTATGGTTTTCGGAACAGGACATATGCCATCACTATAGATGAGTTGCAAAGATTTCATCCCATCTGAGAAAATGCTTAAAGATTTTACATCCGAAAAGGTTTACGCTGTGTCTTCCACTTGTTCCAGTGAGGATGACAGTGAAGAATTGAATCTATAGCTTTTGATGTGAAACGAGTAGTGTTACACTTTATCTGGCATCTGTCTGGCATATTTTGGGCAATGGTTTGGCATAAAATGAAGTTTTTCATCTGGCAACCCTGTCATCATCATGTAGCAGGACCTTTGCAGAACGTCGCTCTCATCACAGTCTGCCTGTAAGAAACTCGGTCTCTTGCCAGTTCTCCCGCCTCATGAACTTTCACACTCAAGGAGTCACTTATATCCTGTGCCCATCTTCGTGTCGGTCAGCCCCTGCCCCTCCTTCCTGGTACCATGCCCTCTGCTATAATTTTTTCCAATCCGTCAGGGCGCTTGATATGACCAAAATATTTCAGCTTTCGAGAAAGGATGCTGTTTATTAGACAATCTTCCTTGATGTTCAGATCTGTTAAAATGACAATATTTCTCATCTTCTTTGTCCAAGATATTCTGAGAAACTTTCTATAGCATTTCAGCTCAGAAGCCCCTATTTTCTTTCTTAAGGACTGAGAGATAGTCCACGACTCACATCCGTATGTAGCCACAGGGAAGATGCATGCTCTCAAAATTCTAATTTTTATCTCCTTGCTGGCGCTTAACCATAGACTTTTAAGGCTGTTCAATCTTTGCATTGCTATGGCCATCCTCCTTTTAATTTCTGTCGAACAGTCTCCATTGTTGTTTATTATAGAGCCTAGATATTCAAAGTTTGTGACATTTTCAATTTCTTCATCATTTATTGTTATTTTTGGGTGACAGCCAGTTTTATCTGTGGACATTATTTTCGTTTTCTTTAAATTCAAGAACAGATTTTGATCTTCACCCTGTAGTGAATTTAAATTAACGCATGAACTCGCATGTCAGTAGCAGGTCCTTCATAGTTCCCTAAGGTTTGCCCTGCACACTTTGCTCCTGAGGCCAGGTTTCTTTTTGAAGTTGTATGTAGAGTGGACAGGTCTGCAGAATGTGCTTGGGTGTTTGTGGTCCTGTTTGAAGGCACACTGTGGGGATTTTACAATCTTTATTTTAGGACTGACTGCAGTCACAAACGAAAACAATTTTGCTGTTTTTAATTGTTCTTTCCTCAAGCACTTTGGCTGAATCAATAATTGCTTGCTGCTCTGCTCTGAAGTTTGTTGAGTTTTCCGGAGGCGTTTCTACTGTGATCCCATCTTGCAGCACGATGACAGATCCAGCTCTTCGATGTTTTTTCTTTTCTTCTGCTTCCTCTAACGATCCCATCGGTGTATACGCTGTATCCATTCGGTTTTGGATAACAGTTGTAGACATGTTCAAGCGTCAAATAGGGTTCATGGGGTGTCCAAACGACGCCTATACTATTTATTACACAGTACGGTCAAAGTCGAAGGGAGTCCGAATCGTCGACGTATTTCCTTTTACCTAGAAAAATCTCCAGAACTAGCACCTAGAATATTAGAACTGTGTACGATGTAGGAAGAACAATGGATGTATTAAGGGAAATGAAACATTATAGGATAAGTATTTTCGGATTATGTGAAACTAGATGAACCGGGATGGGGAAAGATATTCTAAATTCAAGGCAAACTATTTAGTTCTCAGGACACACAGAGGAAATTCTCCCCACCCTACTGATGCTGTCGAAAATAGCGAAAATGGTATTATATAATTGAACGGGAAGTTGTGGATCCTAGAATTAAAAAAAAGCGTCATTTAAAACACCGGTGATCATTATTCAAGTTTACCAGTATTTTATGAGACTACAATAGTCCCTTCTCTAACCTACATAACATGTAACACGAAAGCTAGAGAAATCACAGACTGCTTTTCAACATGCAACTTAGAGATCTCTTTGTGAGATAAAATTTTTCGTTATTTTGAAGCCCCACCCTGGCTCTTTCCAGGGGCCGCAATATAGCGCAGGCCATAAATATGGCCTAATGACTGAAACTATTTTGTAAAATTATCATAATGCGGGCCTGAAAAAGGAGTAGATAAATGCCTACGAGTAGAACAAACAGGATTCAGAAAGGGCAGAGAAACAACTGAACACATCTTCGCCATACGTAACATTTTAGAACAATGCAATGAATGGCAGAGAAGTATATATATAAATTTTGTGGACTTTGATAAAAGCTTTTGACAGCGTCCATAGAGACAGTCTTAGACTGAGTCTATGGAAAATTTTACGACATTATGGAATTCCAGAAAAAATAGTCAACATAATTGCTCTCTTCTATAAAGACTTTTCCTGCAGTATAAAAAAAAATTACAATACATCTTTCCCAGTAAAGACTGGTGTAAGACAGGATGTGTTATGTCATCTCTCCTCTTCAACCTTGTGATTGATTGGATACTAAAGAACACAGTAGACATGACAATGAGAGGCATACGATGGACTCCATTCACCATGCTTGAGGACCTTGATTTTGCAGATGATATAGCACTCCTATCACATAAACACGAACATATACAAGAAAAAAGTAACAGACTACACAGCACAGCAGAAATGGTGGGACTAGAATAAATACAAAGAAAACAAAGATCATGACAAGCAGCCAAAACCAACAACCAGTGACCATAAATAACCAAACTCTTGAAAATATAGAACATTTTACATATCCTGGCAGTGTGGTGTCTCTACCGGGAGGGACTGAAGAGGACAAACAGTCACGTCTGAACAAAGCTAGAGCTGCTTTTGGAAGGATTAGGCAAATCTGGAAATCCAACAATTACTGCAGAGGAACGAAACTCCGACTTTACAAGAGCATCATTTTGCCAGTTCTTCTTTATGGAGCGGAATGCTGGAGAATGACCAAAAAGGATGCACACAAGCTGTCCACCTTCCACCACACATGTCAACGTTGAATTATCAAAAAATTCTGGCCAGATACAATCTCAAACACTAAACTACTTCAAGTCACAAACCAAGAAACTTTAGACAGTATGATAACCAAGAGAAGATGGAAATGGCCTGGCCACGTTACGAGAATGAATCCTGATATACCCGCGAAAACAGCTCTCACATGGACACCAGAGGGAAAGAGAAAACAAGGGCGCCCAAAAACAACATGGAGACGAACGATGGAAAGTGACCTGAGTGCGTCATCTTTGACATGGAAAACTGCACTGAAGATTGCACAGGACAGGAAAGCATGGAAAGTCCTCTCTGAAGCGATTTCCGAGACCTTTCCACGGGTGATCCTCATTCACGTGGTGGCACTTTGTGTCGCTTGTGTTATGTCCTAGTTTGGTAAAATGTACTACTACTATTAATTTTCAACATGCCAACAACAGAAACACAGTATAACAGTTTAACTATCACTACACAGACACAGATACAGGCTATGAAGTAAAACATTCCCCCCCCCCCCACCCCCATATGCTCAACATTTAGAGACAAACTTCAAGCTTAACACAGATTAAAACATACAAGCAAGACAACTGACACCTTTCTCAACACATTACCTACAACCACAAAAGACACCAATATGAAATTGTCAGAAGTCTTAGCACACCAGAGACAGCTGGTATGGAATTCTACAGATTTAGCTATGTATCATCTCAAAACATTTTACTCACATCTATTATTAAACATCATTCGTTTAATCATTCATGTGACTTTTCAACACCTTAACAGGACTCCCTCACCCTTTTCTGAAATGATTCTTATATTTAACCCTCAGCAATCCCGAGACACACACGCTGAGAAAACCTGAGAACAACATAACTAGACTAGAATGTCTTTGCACTAGAACCCACAGGGGAATAGAAATAGACGCAGACCAAAAACACACGGAGAAGGGAGCTACAGCAAAAACAAAAGTGACGAAAGAATTCTTTTTCTAACTCTCAATGACAAGGATATATTGCACAAGATATTCTTAATTTTATATTCTGTTTCTTATCTCAGTTATGCATATACCCAGTTTTAACATATGGCTGTGAGCCCTGGACAATCGGTAGGCAGGCCAAACAATTTCAGAGATGTGGTTTTACAGAAGAATGCTTAAAATACCTTAGACAGCCAAAAAGAGCAACCAAGAGGTTTTGAAAGAGGCGGGAACCCGAAGACAACTTATCACAGACATCAGAAGGAGACAGCCATCATTTTTCGGCCATGTTATGAGAAGAGGGAAAATAGAACATGTTGTGACCACTGGAAAGATCTGTGGAAGGAGGGATAGAGGAAGACACAGAGGGAAGATTCTTGACAGTCTTGTTGCATGGCATGAAAGTGTGTCGGCACACGAACTGATACATGCTGCAGGAGATCGTGGATTATGGAGAGGCATGATCGCCCCTGCCAGTCGGCAAGGCACCTGATGATGATGATGACGAATCAGCTCGACCGAAATAACCTAAATGTTCAAGCATCTTCTGATGTATATTAGTAAAGTAAAGGTCCCTTTTCTGCGCCTTGAGCATACTGGGAGTGTAGGGTTAAACATATATTTTAATAGATCAGTTGGCACTTGGTGGGTGATATGGTCAGCATCACTCCGGCCACCTGTACTTCCCAGGTCTTCTGATGTATATCCACTCTAAAGTTACAGAGAATTGTATGTTATAATGACTCCAAAAGCTTCACTGCCAGTGAGTAGAATAGTTCCTGCTTGGGTCTCTCATGCAGCACAGATACGTCATGGGATCAGTCAGGTGCCATCTCCACAAAGAAGGCTGGCTGCAATGAATCTTCAGGACACTCTGTCTCTTGTCCAGGTTGCCCATCTCTTGATGTTATCCTCCCACTAGTATCGTTGCTAAACGTTTGGTCGCTTGTCTTCACTTCTTCCTTCTAGTACAGCTTTTATGTTATACTCCATGTGGGTTCCGGGGCCCCATTGTGGGTAAAACAAGAAAAGACCCACTGCCTACCCAAAAGCATATCATAAGAGTCGACTAACTGAAAGTTTCCTTCAAAGACAGAGTGCAACTGCCTGAGAGGCAAGGGACCAACAGTCTGCATACAAATACGTCAGATCTGTAAAATGGATGTGTACACAACACTCAGGTTCTGGAACAAGTCTGAAGTCTAGAAGTGGATGAACCACCAGAACTTTTGCCGGAGTTTACAGCCGGTAAACATGAAGAAGAAAGATAAGTGTTATATTTTTGAAATAGGTCAACTTTTTTCACTTGCCTCATTGGCTACAGATTTAAACGAAATTCTGAGATTACTCTGTGAAAAAGGTCACAAAAACATACTACCTTTTAGACATATTGTGTATGTATCATTCTGAAATGTGTTCTTATTTTGCTTGCTTTAATTCATTTACATATTTTGCTGCTATAATGTAATTATCTCAGCATCATTTCATTTTCTTGTGTGTTGTGTTTCTCATTACTGTTTGCTGATAAAGGCTTGTCACTGCCATTTCTTAGTTCATTCAATTGTGCTGTGTAAACAGATGATGGAAAAAAAGCTAATTCTAAAGCAGATTAGGAAAAAAACAAAAACTTGCTGAAATTGTATGTACTGAGCCATTTCTTGGATGAAATGGTGCAGGGTAATTCAATTTATGATAACACAAGTTAAAAAGACACACAGAAACCAAACATATTATACAAACCAAATATAAGTCTGACATAGGTCTCTCACTAAATATCTTTATTTTCACTTCTATATCATCTGACAAGAAAACAACAATAACAACAACAATAATAATAATATCTAGAGCATATTAAGTCATTTAAGGTAGATCATGCCATTTGATTATGTCTGAGTTGCTCAGATTTGTAAATAAGCTCAGATTTATGAATAAGCTATACTTTACACACCACATTTTCTTTCTGCTGTTTAAACATGGGCTTAAAATTGATTAACCAGCAGCATAATGTAGATGATGCAACATATGCATTAATGATATGTTTTCATTGTTCAGCTGTATTATGTAACAATTTATGCACACTCACACATGATAAGGATAGAAACTTCTTCTTCATCTTCAGGTTCACCGGCTGTAAACTCCAGCAGAAAGCTCTGGGTGTTCGTCCACCTCTGGACTTTGGTCTTGTTCCAGAACCTGAGTGCTGCATGCACATCTGTTCCACAGATCTGGCTTATTTGTATGCAGACTTGTGGTTCCTTGCCTCTGAGGCAGATGCACTCCGACTTCAAACGTTGTCCCCAATTAGCTGATTCCTACAACACGCTGGTTAGGGAGGCAGTGGGTCTATTCTTGTTTTCCTTTCACAATGGGGCCCAAGAACCTACACGGGGATGGACAGAAACAAATTTATTTATTTATTTTTTGAGCACAAAAAAAATAAACAGACTCACTGCCTTCTAACAAGTATATCAAGAGTAAAGAAGTCTTCTCATACCTTCACAACATCACATTATTCTAGACCCGTATTTTTTATAGACCAGCTGACACTTGATGGGCAGTGTGGTCAACATCATGCTGGCCGTCTTTTTTTCCTTGCTCTGCGGCCAAATGAAAAAGAATTAGACCCACTGACGCTTAACAAGCATGTCAGAAAGGGCAACCAATTAACTCCTTGAGTCCCAAGGAATGTATCAAACGTTCATAGTTCCTACCTAGAGGCCCAATGAACGCAAGATGCGCAGATTTTACATCTCCTTGACCACTTCTCGGGCCTCTGATGCTATACACACTGGGACTCAAAGAGTTAAAAAGACTTGCTGAAATCAGAAGTGTTTGGTTGAAAGGCACAGATAATGCATCCTAGCTGTAAATGACAAGACAATGTGCCAAGCAGCCTTTTGAGGGTGAATGAAGAAGAGTAATAACAACGAGTAATTAGAGACATTACTCTTTCTTTGTTGTAACACTTGGGATTTACTGGAAAGTATAACATATGCCAGTCCTGAACAAGTGGGATACACATAAATTGTTGAAATTTAAATTATCAGATTATCCATTAAAAGGACTTTGAATGATAATATATTTACAGCCACTGTGAGCATTCCAAATTATAGCATTAATTTTTGTTTTTTAATTATGCTGTCTTTACCATGGAGGTTGTCTGCAATGTTGAGTTGATTTAAGCTGATTCAAGAAGTGACATCACAGCACTTGGACATTCCTATAAGCGCTCCGTCCCTATCTTCAGCAGCCATTGCAGAGTTCTGATATTAATGATGCAGGTGGCATTCTGATTAAAAGTCCGTCTTGCCTTTCCTCTGAGCCTCGAGCATCTGCCAGAACCCCTTGTCACTCCCCTCTGCATCAATCTCACCAGACTGTGGTGATCCATCTGCTCCTCTGAACGGTACACACTCTCCCACAAGGCACTAACCACGTCTGCCTTAGTCTGCGTGTGTACAAAATGTGTACACTGCCAACTATGGGAGTACAGTAAAGTCTCATGAACACAAATTCTAAGAGAACAAAAACTGAGTTTGTTTTAAAAGATCTGTGCTAACTGGTGAAGAATATTAAGAATATATTACTGCCATTACTGCCTACAGTTACAACTTTTGCGGGGGGAAAAAGAGGAGGAGGGGGGAATTGTTCACGGGAAGTGAGAATTCAGGGTTGCATGGCTACTGCCTTCACAATGGACTGTGCATGATGGGATTCTATTTTTGCCACAGAAAAAAATCCCCAACATTACAAAGGATTTGAACCCGGGTCTTTCGCATAAGAAACATGCATTCTTAACTGTTCAGCCAGCCATTCCTTACAATATAATACATTACATTATACAATACAATCTACTATATGTGTGTGTGTATAAATATATATCTGTATGTACAAAATAATCTCTGCTGGGACCAAAATGTTGTCCATGTTAACTGAGTGTTCTTCTTAAGCAAATTTGTGTTAATATGGTTTTACTGTATTAGGTGGGGCAGTCAAGATATACACAGAAAAAAAAAAAAAGCGGACTTAAGGGTTAGACAGGGCTGTGGACTTTCACCTTACACTGTCAATGTTTCCCCTTATATAGTCAATTTGTACAGTGAAATAATAATTAAATCTATATAAAATAAGCCAGGAGTATTGGCTGGTAAAAGATAAACAGCATATGATACAGTTTTGATTTTAAAAACAAAATACTGTTACAAGGCCTGCCTTATATTTGGCCCTTTCAGACAATCATCTTTCAGACTGCAGTTGTATTACATCAATAAAGCATGATATGTTCAAAAGACGACATGTGGGGGTACAAGGAAATGAGCCAGCTGATAGACTTGCAGGTAAGGCTACTGTGAAGCCGGACAAGCCATGGACCAGGCTGATATACTGAATGCTCTAAGAGAGATAAGACGTTTGCATGAACTAACTGAGAACTGTGATTCTGCAACCATGGTCAGACTGCAAGAGCAACATGTTAAACAGGGTGTCCCCAAACAAGAACACATCATGCGGGTAGCCAAAGAAGAAGAATAAATCAACACAGAACTGGTGTGGTTAGCCGCTATACGCTGCAGGATTTACTGATGAGGGGATCCGAGCACTTATGGACTGAGTGGTTCGACGTGCAATGAGGATAATCTTTCGACTAACTAACTAGCCGTGTTCGGAAGAAGAAGGAAAGGAGTACATGGAGGAGGAGTATACAGAGCAGTAGCCAGCCAAGAGTCAGCCTAGTGGCCTGATGTAGATGTGTCTGATTCTCTTGCTAAAAAATATCCCAGGCAACAGAATTATGAAACAAACTCAATTTATTAACCAGCAGCATAATGCAGACGCAGTATATGCATTATTGATATGTATTTATTTTGTTCGGTTGCATTATGTTACAATTTGCAAAAAAGACCTACAGCACATGAGGCAAATAACTAAGCCACTTAGCCATGAAGGAAAATGATTAAATATTAGCTTCACGCTGTGTTTATAGTCAAAACAGTTTAAAAAAAATGTTTTGAATTGCAATATCTTTTTGTATTTAGAAATGTGCTCTCTTTATAATTAAATATTAAATAAATGTGTTATGAGTATATTCTGTCTTTAGAGCAAATAAATATCATGACTCCTAAGTATTAAGAACAATAAAAGAAATTACAAAAACTTACTCTCCATGTGGGTTTCGAAGAATCAGTTTTTTTTGTGTGGGGGGGGGGGGGGGGGGGGGGGGGGGGGGGGGGGGGGGGGGGGGGGGGGGGGGGGGGGGTAGGGGGGTGGGGGGGGCGGAATAGATCCACTACCATCTCAATAAGCGTAATGCAAGAGGCGACTAATTTAGGGTTAAGTTCAAATTTGAAATGCTCTGCTAAAAAGCACAGATATTAACCACAACACAATGTGTCAACCAAACACAGAAGAAAAAGAAACATAATGTTTTTACAAACAGCCGAAGCTTTGTCTTTCAAAGACTTTTTTGATCACAAATAAACTGTACAGTAAACTTTGTGCAATGACAGTATTTAAAAAAAAGCATAATGAGTAATTTTCTTATGTATCGACAGAAAATATTTCATAATCATGAAAGTAAATTGTTTTTTTTTTTTTTTTAGCTGAAATGCTACAGAATGATTACGGACCAAGAAGAAAAGAGATATTGACATCCTGAAAGATCTGAACATCAAGGAAGACAGGCCTGTAAACACAAACTTTTGGAAACTGAAATATTTTGGCAACATCAAGCCCCATGCTGGATTTAACAAAACAGCAAAAGAGGTCTTGGTGATGGGAAAAAAGGCGTAGGGGCTGACCAGCATGAAGATGGATGTTGGAGACACCATGGGTGGGAAAATGAGGCAGGGAGAGCTGGTGAGAGATCAAGTTTTTTTCCCATGTGAGATGTGATGGGGGTGACATTCTGCAAAGGATCTGCTACAAGATGAGATATATAGAAAACAAGAAGCATTGTAACATAATGGATAGTGTGCTCACTTACTCAAACAAAGGACTGAGTTCTAGGCAATGAGTTAAGAGTCTCTTATCAAAAAAATGTCTAGAACTCAAGGCAAAAGTACAGGTCCAGGGCTGCAGAAGTTAGTACTTTTGTAAAAATGTGGTACTATCTGACTTTTGCCGAGCAAAATTGTCCTTTTGGTACCATGCCTGATGTTTTGGTTGAATGTTGAATTAAGAATCAACATCACAGCACTTGGGACACCCCCATAAGTGCTCCATTCCCTTTTTCAGCAGCAAGCAAAGAGTTGTAATTCCAATGGCACCAGTAATTGTCTGACTGTATATCCGTCTCAATCTTTCTGTGTTTTGCGCTGGCCAGATCCCCCTAATGTTTTGGTATGTTTTATAAATATTGCATCAATATTTTTAAGTTTGGCATTGTGTTGAACCTTCTAAAAAAAGTTACTGGTAAGTAAAGTAGTAAAGTAAAGATCCATTTTTCATGCCTTTACGCACATTGGGCATATGGAAAGCGCACCCACATTTTTACAGACCAATTGGCACAAGATCGTATTAATGTGGTCAGCATTACACTGGCGGTCTTTACTTCTACAGGACACACATCCTGGTACCCATTTTAGGCTTGGTCGACCTGCGACACCCTGTACCATGATAAAATAAACGCAAAGTGACTGGTTGTGTACTTTGAATAAGCCTTATGCAATTGTTGACGCAAATCGCTTTGTTGAAGACTTCAACAAAAAATGCATTGATGAGATCAAAGTTATTGATCCAGAACATTAATGCAAACATCTGAAGCGGCAACAACAGCTGAAGAAAAGACATTTGGTACTATTCCCCCCCAAATTTCAGTAGCCCTGTACATAAATCCTTCCAGGCTATTTCAATATTGAGCATATGATGCTAGACCCACAGTTTTATAGAATAACTGACTCAATGGGTGATGTTATCGGCATACATCTGGCCATATTGATTTCCGAGACCACTTTCTCCTACTTATTTTATTCTGGGTCTACCTAGGAGCTAAGGTCATTTTATAGCCCCCCCCCCCCCCCCCCCCTTATTTTTTTCTTTCTTTCCTATAAAGGATTAGAAGCTAAGACAAATAGACTGAAAGGTAAAAACAAGTTTTATTTCAGGAATTGCTAAAAGTAGGAATGACAAGTCAAATAAAACAAATATAAATACTGTGGCTTAGGCGTGGCAAACGAGCTTTGTAATGCGGGGGTGCCGGGTTTGATCCCAGCTGTGGGCCTTGCGTTAATTTCGACAGTGGTACTAAGAAGCCAACCGTCCAGAAAGCAAAGAAAAATTACTAGACGTAAATTTGCCTAGAAAAAACCACAACAGCCAAAAAATGCTGGTGTTGGTTCTGCAATGTCCTGTAAAGGAAACACAATTAACTTTTAACACACATACATGCATATATAGGTGGTTTACCCAATAAAGATGAGTGATGTAGTTTCCTGAGCAAGAATTCATGGCAGCTACAGAAATGTCAACATCACCATGACAGTCAAGACAGTGAAAAATTAAAGGTTGGGGGCTTCCAAAAAGATGTTTCATGATAACAAGGTTGGCTTCATTTTGTGTGTGAATATTTTAAAGACATCTAGAAAGAAGCTTCCAAACCTAGCTACACACAGGTGGCTGTGTCATCACCACACACCAAACTATTTAAGACCTGTAACTAGTTAATACAAAAAAATGACAGGCTTCAAAAACAAAAACAAACAAGCATATTATCCACTGTGTCACAGCATTATTTTTTGTTATATAATGATGAGACAGCACCATAAAAACCAAATTAAAAAACAAACTTCAAATTTACAAAATAAAAACGTTCATAGAACTCTTCTGGCATAGAAAATAAGGATGGACTAATCTCAACAATGAACCTAGATAGTTTATGTTAACTCTTATCCAGGTTGCTAGTTAGTTTATGTTAACTCTTATCAAGGTTGCTGCTGCTGGAAGACTTTGTTTTCCGCCCAGGCAGAAAATTGCTTTTGCCTGAAAAAGAATGATAAAGAAATGCATTATCAGGTATTACCATTACATCTGGAGCTACAGTTTTTATATAAAGTTTATTGTTCACTTAAAGATTTTCTTCATAGCACATCAGGCATGATCGTAAGTGTTCCAAACTCGTGTTTTTAAACTAACTCCCATTCTGTTTTGGCTGATGTAACGATGGGTGGCTCCCTCATAATTTTCTTGTCTCGTTACTCCAATTAGCTCACCCAGGGTATGCAGTCTATTCAGTGATGTATCATTTTCCACAAAACTGAAAACCTTACAGTTTTTACTCTCTCTGTTATGGCACTGATGTTTCTATTGTTTAAAAATGGTCCATTTTTGTTTGTCGCGCTGGCATCCACAGTGTTTGTGTTTCGTGTGAGGTTCTATAGCAAGCAGCCTCTCTGCAGAAAGACTGAGCCCTATTGGATAAAATCCAGTGCAATTAAATTGATCATCTCATATTTCAACACTGTGTGTTAGTTATATTAGGTATATTTCTGTATTTCCCGATGGCAGTGTACACTGTAGTTTAGGAAGAACATTGGAATCAACTCATGACAACGGTAAGCATGTTGAGCAAGATCAGCTAGCATTTTAAAGTCTTCCATAATAAGTGCATTTTCATTAAGCCACAGAGCTGGTGCAAATAAACCAGACCACAAATACGACCGGAGCCTGTTGGCGGCTCGCTGCCAACAGCAGGTTGAAGGTGGTCGAGTTTGTTTTCTTCTAGATGTGGTAAGTGCATTGGATTTCAGGACTACTGTTACCAGTGCATGCTGACATATTTCTTCCCAAATGCTCAGCTATTAACTTGTCTGCAATAATTTTCTTCTTTGTCCTATTCTCTTCCATGTGACACAATCCTTGGCATCTTAACACTCTTTTAAAAAACAAATATATTACAGCCTGACACAGTATACAGAGTCTCAATTGGAGTATGCTGTGGCAGAATTTAATCTTCTAGGATTAATATGTCTCAGGAGTGGAACCTTCAGTTATGAGAATTTTGTAACAAGATGTACAATTGAAAATAAATCAGATGTTCTAGTACATTATGAGAAACAGACAAATGGAGTTCATCATAATAATAAGACATTTAAAAAGTACTGAATGCTTTTATCAAAACACCATGTAGCATGTCCTTGGCAGATGTCGCTCTCATCACGGTCTGCCTGTAAGACACTTTGTCTCTAGCCAGCTCTCCCACTTTGTGCACACTTATACCACAGGAGTTATTTATATAATGGGCCCATCTTTGGACTGGTCGGCCCCTGCCACTCCTTACCAGTACTACTGGCCGTCTGCTATTTTTATTTCCCGTCCACCATGGCGCTTTATATGACCAAAATATTTTAGCTTCCAAGACAAGATGCTGTTCATTAGCTTATCTGTGATGTCCAGATTTTTTAGGATGTCAGTATATCTTTCCTTCTTTGCCCATAGTATTCTGAGAATCTTTTAACAGCATTTCAGTCCCTATTTTCTTCGTTAAGGACTGCGAGATAGTCTATGACTCACATCTGTATGTTGCTACAGGGTAAAGCATGCCCTCAAAATTTTGACTTTGAATTCCTTGCTGATGCTTAACCATACACTTTCACTGCTGTCTAATCTTTGTATTGCTATGGCCATCCTCCATTCCTTTTGAAAAGTCTCCAATGTTGTTTTTGATAGAGTCTAGATGCTTTACCCACAAGTATTTCAAACATTACTTCCATCCCAGGTCCTGCCTCTGTTGCCACCATATGTAAATAACCTACCACTTCTTCAGTCTACAATACGATCTTCTCCTTCTACACTCCTCTTGAATGATTCCCTACATAATTATTTTTTCCAGATCTTTTCTTCCTACAAAATTCACTTACACAGGCTGACATTAAAAAAATGTTTATATATGCCATAGATATTTAAGAGAAAATGAGTCCAGCATGAGCTAAGCTAGTTAAACCAGCTGTGCGGTGACCAGGTCACAAACTCTTTGTGGTCGGAGTTCACGCTCTAGGGGTAGGAAAAAAGCCACATATTTCCCAGATTTAGGCTATCTATCATGGAATAAAGGCAGAACAGTTGCGATATCTATAGTACAGAGCAAAATTAGTATTAATCTCATGGTTTTTAGATTGAAAAAAAAAAAAAGACTACCTGTACAGTCCTTTAAAGAAAGAAAATTAAACAATAAATGAAAAGTGAATGAAATGTTAATGTTCAACAACTGCTGTACAGCAGCTAATAAATGATAAAATGAGAAGGAACAAGCAGAAATGTCTGACAGCACATGCAAGTAAGACCCAATAGCTGATTCTGGAGTGCAGTGCCATCAAAACATAAACGGCACCTCCAGACAACAGTGGCGTGCCAATGAAGTTCATTTAAACATGCGTTCCAAAATGCATGCCAAAAATCTTAAATACATAATTATCAATGGCCAGATTTTTTAATGTCAGCCTGTCCTTACTTAGGCTGGATCAACCCAGGTCAATAAAATAAATCTCCATTCAGAAGATGAAGCTCAGTGGCTCCAGATGTAAGTACAGCGGAACCTCAGAATACACATTTAATCCGTCCCATGAGTAAACTTAGGCGTCCGTGGCTAAGGCGTTGCGAGTCCGAAACCCACTGCAGGTTGCGTGGATTTTTGTCGTGGTATGGGACGTCGCAGGTCGACCCAGCCTAAAATGGGTACCAGGATGGGCTGTCCCGGGAAAGTAAAGACAGCCGGCGTAATGCTGACCACATTACCCACAGAGTGCTGATGGTCTGTAAAAATATGGGACGCTCTGCCCATATGCCCGATGCGCCGAAAGGCGTGAAAAGGGAACTTTACTTTACTTTACTTATGAGTAAACTTATGGTTTAGGTTTAGGTTTAGATGACGGATCAAGATCATAGCACAAGGGTAGTAATCCATAAGTGCTCCGTTCTACTTCTGACTCAAGCCTGAATCCGAAGAATCTCAGTGCAGTGCACGAACTCCGTACACCGGTGAAGATCCTGAAATACTTTGGGTAGATTTAAAACTTATATGGTGAATAACATGTATCCTGAAACTATTCTTCCCATTAAAATTAATGTAAATAATTTTAATTCATTCCGGCCCTCCCAACATTAAAAAAAAAATGATGTTTTAGTTTCACTAACAGGAAAATACCATACCCATCGTTAAATTTATTGAGAAGCAAAGAATGAAATGGTTTGGTCACCTAATGAGAATGGAACCAATGATGCCAGCATCAAGAGCATACAACATGAAAATCGAAACACCAAGAGGCAGGGGAAGACCAAGAAGAAAATGGATTGAAGGAGTCACAGACAACTTGAGACTTCATAACATCACGGCATATGAAGCAACTGAGCGCGCCCTGGCTCGGTTGCCGATCATCTGATAGACTGCGACGCCTAGCGGCACAAGCAGATTTTGACAAAAGAAGAAGAAGAACGGGAAAATGTGCAGCACTGCACTGCTTATTTCTGCCCGCAGATGAATATGGGGTTACTTTCAATTATGATGCTATAGTCGATTATCATCAACTGCCTTGCAGACTGGCTTAAGTCCGCCTTCTGCAGTTTTAAAGGTGACCTAATCCATTAAAAAATTATCGAGATGATGTCAGGCAATGCTGAGTTTTCTATAGCATTTTTTGGGCACACACACACACAAATACTTGCGAGCCTTACTTCGTATCCTGAAAAACTGGTATCCAGGTACACTTGTATTCTGAGGTTTCACTGTATTTAAAAAAAAAATGAGCACCATACCTGTTGGTTGTGTTATTTTAGATGTCAACCACACAAAAGGCTCCACCAAAGATTTTCTGTTTGCCACAGATACTTCCCAAAGTCTCACTGTTCAGAATATACAAATTAATATTTTAATCATATTTTTAAAAACACACACAGATATTTATTGTTATACTTCACACCGGTGAATGCTTTTGTAGTCTTCTTCTGTGCTTTATATTCCCATGGAACATAGCCCTTAACTAACTCATATCAATCCTTATATCATTTGCCATCTTCTGCAGCTCAACTATGTCTTATACAACTATGAGGTTTGAGGTTTGAACAATGGATCAACATCATGGCACACGGGTAGTAACCCATAAGTCCTCCGTTCTTCTTCTAACTCAAGTGTGAGTCCGAAGAAGCTCAGCACAGTACACAGGATCTGTAGCACCAGCGAGGATCCTGAAATACTTTGGGAAGATTTTTAACTCCAGATTTTGCCCAGGCAGCTCCGTTAGGCTACTTGTTCAATTTCCAACTGCCAAGAGATTTTTTACGTGCACAACAATACACATGGATGTACGATCTCACTACCCAGAGAGACCAGCAGGAATTACTAAGTCCAAGTCTATGAGAAAAAAATCCTAGCCCTTACCAGGGATTGAAAACCGGAACCTCTAGCACTTGAGGCGGACACCATGCCGAGACCACGCAGCCCCTTACACAGCTTATTTATCCCAGTACAATTGTCTTTTCATTATTTTTTGGAATCTACCTTTGGAGTAATCTTCTTCTTCACTTGCTCGTTTACTGTCTCTGGTGTTGATGATGAGACTTACATAGTACAGAATGAAATTATAAAACATTTCTTACTTTTCTCCTTCCCTGCCCATGCCATAGCAGTTTCAAACTGAACCTCTCTTCTTTCATTCAGTTCACTCTTGTTGCCAATAAGGATCACATGTCCCTGAAGGAGAAATAAATGTGTGACTGCAACGTCTTTTTTATAACTTAATTAACATGATGAGTTTAAAAAATTTGGACATAAACAATACATTGCAAAATTGACTGGTCACCATATTTTCTGTATCCCATCAGGTGTATTATTTTTACATCAACACACAATTAAGCACATTCTTTCCTGGGGCCCAGAATAAATCCGGTGCCTCCCCAACAAGCATATGTAAACAAGGAGAATGTTTGGGGAAGTTTCCTTCGAAGTTAGAGTACATCTGCCTAAGAGGTGAGGAACCAACAGTCTGCATATAAATAAGCCAGATCTGTAAAAAGGATGTGCATGCAAAACTCAAGTTCCGGAACAAGACGAAAGTCAAGAAATGGACGAACAACTATAGCTTTCCGTCGAAATTTACAGCTGGTGAAAGTTAAGAAGAAGAACTAAGCATTAAAAACTGATTCCTTTTCATTGAAATACATAAAGCCTGCATCTTCTCTAGACCATCATTCACCTCACTGCTAGTAGCTTAGAATAACTGCAGAGATTAAAATACCAGAATGACAGAACAGTCATTTATCAGCTCCCATGATTACCTAAACGCCTATCAACATGGAAACTGAAAGAGATACAGGGTTACTAAACCACACATGAAGGTGGTGCAGCAGGACCAGGCCTTATACAGGTCTAGATCTATCTACACCTTTCTGAGTGCCCTGTCAATGCAGATAGGATCAACGTTTCCTTTGCAGTCTGAAAGCATCTGACAGAGAGGCAGAGAACCAACATTCTACGCATAAATAAGCCAGATCTGTGTGTAGATGAGCCTGGAACAAAACCAAAGACAGAAATGGATGAACAACCACAGCTTTCTGCCAAATTTTATAGTGGCTGAATGAGAAGAAGAGAAGGGTTTATGAGCTTTTTTTCTCCATGTTCAGATGTTTTAGACAGTCAATATTTCTTTATCGCTTAGTGCGTGATATTTTAAGAATCTTTCTATACAATACAGGTCAAAAGCCAAGATTGTCCTCGTTAAAGATTGCAAGAAAGTCTACAACACAACTCCAACCAGTATATTTCTATAGGAAAGAGACATGCTCTAAAAATTATGAACTATTTGTTCAGTAATATTTTGCCATAGCCTTTAACCCTACTGCCCTGTAAAAATCTTTACAAATAACACTCTTCAAATTTTGTTGTTGTTGTTGTATGTAACAAATAAATGCATTGTTATAATTCTCTCAAACTATGCTCAGAGAAACTAAAGAATGAAAAGAAGAAGAAAAGAAATGTGAAGTCTTGGTCAGATTTTATAAAAATCCAGGCAGCTGAACAGATAAGCCAGCCTGGCAACTATTGCAATACTGCGGCCCCAAGTCACTAATAAGCATCGATTTTTAAGGATCGAGACCAAAAACAACACAGCAGAATTTCAGTGCATGAACAACTGTCTTCTGAAACAATCAAGTTTCTGAAAATTTTTGTTGTTGAAAGAAACACACCTCAGTCTGTATTCACCCCTTATGTGTAGACTATGGGTGTACAGAGCACTTCTTTATGTTAGTCCATATAACATGTATGTTTACGCACTGATATTCCTTCGTATCTGTAAACAACCAAGTATTTAGGCCTAGGGTGCCTACTATAATATTCCACTGGATATCTCCTTGATGGATGTGCTACAGTCCTGCCATAACACTTGGCACAGCATTAATAAATACACATACTTCATGGGATGTGATTATGATGAAAGAGCAATGTTTACTCAGTGAGGAATCAAAACCTCACACAGAGAAAAACGTTTTTATAAAATCAGATATGCAGATCTTTCCGCATAACCCGATTTTCTAGCGAAATCTCAACTCCTCGAGCCTTTGTCTTCTAACCCCAGAATTCAATTAGCTCGCATAATTACCTTCGCCTAGGTAACGACTCATAGCAGCTGTGTGAACTTTCACCTGTGCTGTTCCCGCTAGATAAAACTTGGCCAAATAAGATTACAACAGTGATTATGATGAAAGAGCAATGTTTACTCAGTGAGGACCCAGCATCTTTTCATGATTTTCCCCCCCCCCCCCCCCTTCCCCCCAGGCTTGGTGGACGAGTTGATGAACGAATCTGATTTCATCATAGCAAAGTTCCTGCTCCCTAACAAGACTCCACTTACCAGCAGGAATTTTATGAAAATACATCAAAGCAGGATAAAAGATGTTTTGATGTCAACTTTGACACACAGGTAACACAAACTGAGCAGCCAACCAATCAACCTGAATAACCAACAAATCAACTTGACAAACTAACAGATTGAATAAAAAGTCAACTTGACAAACCAACAAATCAACCAACCAACAAAACAACAAACCAATCAACTCGACCAACCAAAAAAAAAAAAAAACATCACACCTCTATACAGCATCTAGTTTAGACTTATCTCTAACCTTTTTCTATATTTAAAAAAAGGTTAAAAGTAACAAAATGTCCTTACCTCTCTTTTATCTTTATGCTTGTCAATTTCTTTCTTTAGTCTGTCCAGCTTCTTGAATGAGTCAAAGCTTGTGATATCATATACAAGAATGTACCCCTAAATAAATTAGGAAATACAGAAATGATTTTTTTTCAGTCCCGGGTAGATGTTACTTCAACATTTTCTATCTAAAGCAGTAGTGGCACCCCTTTGAATACAGGACAAGACACCCAAGCCTCCCTCCCCCAATCCCCGCTGCAGGACTGAAGCACGACTATGCCACCTTCACGGTAGATATTATAACCAACTCTCCTGATAGGAACCATCTGCCACCTTGCAGTGGCTGATGTATCAGAGGACTGAGCACACTTAGGGATGCATAATGTGTAAAGACATCGATTGTGATAACACACTGGTATAAAGTTATTGTACCTTACAGCAACAATCTTATGGAATGAAAAAACAGCTATAGAAGAGGTGTTACAGCAACAACTGAAATGGACTGGGTTAACACAAAAGAAGAATGGGGTGGACAAAATACAGAATCAGTGAATTTGCTGTGAGTTCCATGGTACTCAGAAAGTTGAAAGAAACAGCCAATGAATTATGCAAAATAAAAGTGTCTTTTAGCAAAATATGAAATTTTTTTCAGAGTTAGCATCACTGTCAAGAGGTAGGTCCTGTGCAGGTCGATACTCCCAGCGTGGCTCACTAGTAAAATTCCTGGTCCCTTGCTAGCTTCTTTGCGTCATGTATTTTTATGCCCAAGGCTTCGCCACTGTCCTGCTTCTCCACTGTCCTGCTTGTCCACTGTCCTGTTTCTCCATTTTCCTGTTTCTCCACTGTCCTGCTTCTTCATTGTCCTGCTTCTTCAATGTCCTGCTTCTTCAATGTCCTGCTTCTCCACTGTCCTGCTTCTCCACTGTCCTGCTTCTTCATTGTCCTGCTTCTTCAATGTCCTGCTTCTCCACTGTCCTGCTTCTCCATTGTCCTGCTTTTCCACTGTCCTGTTTCTCCATTTTCCTGTTTCTCCACTGTCCTGCTTCTTCATTGTCCTGCTTCTTCAATGTCCTGCTTCTTCAATGTCCTGCTTCTTCATTGTCCTGCTTCTTCAATGTCCTGCTTCTTCATTGTCCTGCTTCTTCAATGTCCTGCTTCTTCAATGTCCTGCTTCTTCATTGTCCTGCTTCTTCAATGTCCTGCTTCTTCATTGTCCTGCTTCTCCATTGTCCTGCTTTTCCACTGTCCTGTTTCTCCATTTTCCTGTTTCTCCACTGTCCTGCTTCTTCATTGTCCTGCTTCTTCAATGTCCTGCTTCTTCATTGTCCTGCTTCTTCAATGTCCTTCTTTCTTTAATGTCCTGCTTCTTCATTGTCCTGCTTCTTCACTGTCCTGCTTCTCCATTTTCCTGCTTCTCCATTGTCAACCCTCTTACTGGTTGACCTCTGTCTCTTCTTGTAGGAACCAAACCTTCCAGTAACATTCTTTTTAAACCACTCCTGAGTTTAACTCTTTCAGTCCCATGCAACATGTGATCTGCGTAATACTTTTCCACATGAATCCCAGCTATCGTATAATGTGTTCACCCCTATTTTACTCTTGGTCACAGCATACCAAAGAAATCTGGCTTTCTATACTGGTTACTTCTGCTGCATTATTTGCCTGTTTGCATCCATGACTTTTCATAGTAGTCATTCATTTTTCTATGAGAACTAGGGCTGTACCGAATAGTGATTTTCCCTATTTGGCCGAATATGAATAACGACCAACTATTCGGCCGAATACGAATACAAATAGTGTATAAAATATATCTAAAAAAACAAAACACACATGCATAATGTCAAATGTACACTGAACTTTTACCTCACATAAAGTAGCACAGAATAGACATCTTCTTCTTTAGCATTCTGAGCCCTTGAGGTTTACTGCTGCAGATATCACTCGTCTCCATTCAATTATCTGTCTGGCCTTCTCTTCACAATTTGTGACACCAGTTGTTTGCAGGTCTGTCTGGACATTATCTCTCGAACTTCTTTTTTGTCTGCCTCGTGGTCTACGCCCATTCTTTTCTCAGGTGTATACAGTTTTACTTCTCTGTCATTTGACATTCTTTCAATATGCCCCAACCATTTTAGTCTGTTAGCTCTCATGATGCCAGTGATCAATGGTGATTTAAACAGATTAGGTGTTACTTTGTTGCTTCTCACTCTCCATTCCCCGTTGTTTGCTTCTTTGATGGGTCTAAAGATTTGTTGCAAGACTGTTTTCAAAAACCTGTAATAAGGCCTCATCTTTTTTATTTCTGCTTCAAGTTTCAGAGCCATATAAAACGACTGGTCTTAACGTTTTATATATTTTGATCTTGGTGTTGCGAGACAGCACTTTGACTTTAGCAGATGTTGAAAGGCATAGTATAATTTTTTTCTAGATTGTATTTCTTCTCTCAGCATGTTTGAGCGGTTGAAGTTTGCACCCAGGTACTTATATGTTTCCGTTCGTTTGATTTTCATATTATTGACTTGGATGTAGGTGAAGTTTGTATTCTTTCCATGTCTAGTTAGTATTCGTACAAAATAGTAAACATTTAAAAACATTTTATGTTTTGCATCCTTCAGTCAGTCTGTGGTAACTAATAACTAGGAATGAAAGAATCCTAAGTATTATAACAAGTAATTAAACTTTGAAATTGTCACTGACAGCTTGGTTAATGCATGAAAGCTGCATAAGCTTTTAACAAAACCAATCGTTCCATGTTGTCAGTATTAAGGCCGTGTATGCAGAAGCTGGTGTAAGGTAACTACCATTCGTATTTGGCCCGAACGTAACTATTCGGCTGAATACCAAATAGTCAATAGGTCCACTATTTGGCCCCAAAGCAAATACGAAGCGAATATTCGGTACAGCCCTAATGAGAACCCCCTGGAATTGAATGAGTTAAAATGGATGAAGTATTTCAGATTCCAAGACATTATGCCTTTCTTCTTTTTCTTCATGCTCATTGGCTGTAAACTCCGGCAGAAAGTTCTAGTTGTTCAACCGCTTCTGGACTTCTGTTTTAGAAACTGAGTGTTGTGTGCACATCCTTTTCATTTACATGCAGACTGTTGGTTCTTTGCCTCTCAGACAGTCGCCTCTTACAGTCGCCATTCTGTTTCTGTGATGTGAATGCGCATGCAACCTAACAATCAGAGACATAAAGGTTGATGTTGCTGTCACCTAATGACAACTACATTTTCCTGCCATCCCATAGCCATTTATGACTTACTTATTGACTTCCCCCTTAAATAAACATATGAACATGTTTTGGTCTCCACTGATCCTGTAATATTTGTTTCTTTTCTATACATAAAGAAATGTGTTTACTCACGTCAGGGAAATTCAGATAGTGCTTTGGAAGATCAGAATCATTTCCATCCTATGGATAAAACAAAATTACCATGTGACAGTGTTCTTTTAGACCATGCCTGAAGAGAACTGACTGCCCACATCAGGAGGAGAGTTAATTGAAAGTACACGAGAAAGAAGAATGTCGATATACCAACGCCACACAGCAATGACTTAAAGTAGAAGAAGAAGAAAAATAAGAAGTCCATGCTATGATAATCACGTCTATCCACAATCTTCTTTCTCGTGTACTTTCAGTTAATTTTTACACAGATATCTCCCATGCCATCTCCTTTTACCCCTCCAGTTTTCAGATCATCATGATGTATTCCAGTTTTCAGACCATCATGATGTATTCCAGTTTTCAGATCATCATGATGTATTCCAGTTTTCAGATCATCATGATGTATTCCAGTTTTCAGATCATCATGATGTATTCCAGTTTTCAGACCATCATGATGTATTCCAGTTTTCAGATCATCATGATGTATTCCAGTTTTCCATCATGATGTATTCCAGTTTTCAGATCATCATGATGTATTCCAGTTTTCCATCATGATGTATTCCAGTTTTCAGATCATCATGATGTATTTCATTTTCAGATCTTCATGATGTATTCCAGTTTTCCATCATGATGTATTCCAGTTTTCCATCATGATGTATTTCATTTTCAGATCTTCATGATGTATTCCAGTTTTCCATCATGATGTATTCCAGTTTTCCATCATGATGTATTCCAGTTTTCAGATCATCATGATGTATTCCAGTTTTCAGACCATCATGATGTATTCCAGTTTTCAGATCATCATGATGTATTCCAGTTTTCCATCATGATGTATTCCAGTTTTCAGATCATCATGATGTATTCCAGTTTTCAGATCTTCATGATGTATTCCAGTTTTCCATCATGATGTATTCCAGTTTTCCATCATGATGTATTCCAGTTTTCAGATCATCATGATGTATTCCAGTTTTCTCCATATCATGACATGACCAAAGAATTCAGATTGTCTCTTTCTGATGTGGGTAATCAGTTTTCTTTGTGGGTCAGTTTCTTTCAAGACATCTTTATTATTCTTTTTATCTTTCCAGGATGTTCTCATCATTTATCTATAAAACCACATCTCTATCCCATAATTTTTTTTTTTCACTAATCCTCTAAGTGATCATGATTCGCTTATATAAATCATGACTGGAACTCTATAGCTCTTGAGAATTACCTCCCTCACCTTTGTCATGTGATAATACAGCAAAGCAATTGCTGTATATATACAGTAAGAAAGCAATGACAACTAGTGGGCCAGGTTATCAAGAACACAAAGGATAGAATGACATGGTATGAGTTGGTTGAGGGCCTATGCTCCATTCGGGTATATAGGGCAGAAAAAAAAAAAGACAAATAATATGATTGCCTGCAGCACTTGGATCGATACATGATGATGATGATGATAGTAGAAAACATGGCTATTCAGTAGTGAAAGAAAATTGATGAGAACATTATTACTATAATGTTTTCCTTCGCATGTGGTTTCTGGGGTCCTGCTGTTGGGGGGAAAGGGTACAGACCCACTACCCCCTACCAATGTTGAATTTTGAATTAAGAATCAACATCATAGCCCTCGGGACACCCCCATAAGCGATCCGTCCCCATCTTCAGCAGCAAATGAAGAGTTGCAATTCTGATGGCACCAGTAACTGTCTGATTGTGTATCCGTCTCCTCTTTCCCTAGGTGTTGAGCATCTGCCAGATCCCCTGGTAACTCCTCCCAGCGCCATTCTCTTGAGACCATAATGATCTATCTGTGCCTCCGCACTGTTCACTCGCTCCCAAATGGCCCTCACAATATCTAGTTTGTCATACATCAGTTCACCACCAAGTGGTGCATAGCCAGCAAGTTTATCTGCCTGCTCATTTTCCAACATCCCAGCATGACCTGGAGTAAATATCCAAAGGACGCTAACTACCCGGGACATCTAATGTCATGATTGCCACTCTGCACAGAGCATGTCTCCACCTTTCTCAACATGCTCTGTGAGTCAGCTACAAACACTCAGTTACCCCCTATCAAGCAAGTGTTAAGTCGACTAATTAGGGGGTTTCTTTCAAAGTCGGAGAGCACCTGCCTCCCAGGCAAGGAACCAAGAGTCTGCATACAAATAAGCCAGACTTGTAAAATGGATGTGCATGCAAACGCAAGTTCTGAAACAAGACCAAAGTCCACAAGTGGACAGAAAATGTACACCTGGCAAACGAGAAGAAAAAGACTTCAATGTTTCAATGCATTTCACAGTTTAAAAAAAAAAAACAACTCAAAATATAACTATTTAAAGGTTTCTATGAAGACATTCAAATTTTCTGTTGTTTTTCTGGGTACAACTCATGAAAGTCCCCCAATCTTATCAAATGCGAGATTTTGTAGGGAATTTTCCGAGACACTTCTTTAGTCTAGAGGTGTCATGTGTTCTTCATTTGGAAAATTTTAAGCACATCCGTCACCATAACAGCAACTGTCAACGAGAGAAAAACTACAAAAATTTCAATAATTTGATACTCATAAAACGTCACTTCTTCGGCGCTTCTCCCTGCAGTATGTCTTCCTTGCACACAGGTGCCTTCAGAATGTGAGACCTACTCACAACAACACATTCCAGAACCAACAGTAGTTCATAGAAAAGAGAGCTGAGAAAAGAAAGCTGCACACTTTCGTCTGGCAGACAGTCTGTCGACTGCATCGAATGAACTCTAGCAACTTTTTGGCATGCTGTGTACAGACGGCAAAGGAAGACACCTCATAACACCCCTAGAACATAGGACAGAATATGGAAACTGCTACAAAACCTTGCAGCCAACAAGATGGGGTGACTTTTGTGAGTAGTACCTTTTTCTGTATGTTTAAGGTGAGCTAATGTATGACAAGTTCAATGTGGTCAAGGCTCGATGTGAGCAATTAAACAAAGTGGAAGAGTAAAGAGCTCATTATGGTCTGAAGAGGATGGTGTAGCAAGGAAAGACAAGGAGATCTGGCCAACACTTTGGGGGGGGGGGGGGGGAAGCCAACATGTTCATACAATCAAACTGCTATTAGTATCATCAGAAATGGAACTGCACTGGATGCTGAAGATGGGGACAGAGCATTTATGGGAATATCCTGAGTCTTGTAATGTCAGATCTTGACTCAGCCCAACTCTATAAATATATTCAGGCTGACATGTACAAGTGCATGAAAAATAAGACAATGATGATGATGATGAAGAAGGAGGCAGAGGATAAAGAGAAGAAGAAGAAGAAAAATAATAAGCAATTAATAAATATTTAAAATGCTCACCGTTTACCTTCAATAATGATTCTGGCTGTAAACTATTAAAAAAAGCCCTTAAAAAGCAAATTTTACAACATGTAAGAAATTTTAAAGTTACTTACATTTAAACCAATGTCAAATATTCTGACTTTTTCCTTAACCCCTCGATCAGTTTCTACAACAGCCGTGTAAATATCTTCCATTGTATGGTGAGTTGGCTGAAAATTTCGGGAACAATTTGATAAAATATTAAAAAATGTATTATGGCATAAATGATTTGTAGATAACCAAGCGGATATCAGATTAGAGACAAAAAGAATTAAAGAAACAGATCCGTTGAAATATTTAGCTAGCAATTTTGACTGCCAAGGCAACACAAAGAAGAAAAAATGATACACACTAGCAAGGCATTAAGCAGTTTTTAAAAGTCTGGAGAAAATTAGGAATATAATATAGTTTCTTCTCAAATGGGTTTCATCTTTTTCTGCCCTGTATCTTCCCAGTGAAGCACAGGCCAACCTGTACCAGATGTGGTCAGTCACAACAAAACATAAAAGAAAATTAGTAACCATAGAAATGAGGGGTCTGAGAAAGACACCCCCCCCCCCCCCCCCCACACACACACACAAATTTGGCCCCCGGACCCACACAGGTGTCCTGGGAAAGTAAAGACGGCCGGCGTAATGCTGACCACATTACCCACCGAGTGCCGATTGGTCTGTAAAAATATGGGTGCTCTTCCCATATGCCCGATGCGCCTAAAGGCGTGTAAGGGGATCTTTGGCGTGATGCTGACCACATCACCCATCTTGTGCCGATTGGTCTATAAAAATATAGGTCTAGCCCTATATGCCCTATACGCCTAAAGGTGTGGAAAAGGGTCCTTTACTTTTTTTTACTTTTACCCACACAGGGAATGAGAGGAAATAAACAGAGAACTAACTTGCTAGCCAGTAAAAAAAAAAAAAACTGTGCAGACTGTTGGTTGCAGGCCTCTCATGCTCATGCATGCCAGCTTAGAAGAAAACATCGATTCTATCCAGTAATTCCCAGCAGGGAACCTGTTTTTAGGATCTTTTTTTCTTCTTTACGTTCACCAGCTGCAACTCTGGTGGAAAGTTCAGGTTGTTCCTCCACCTTTGGACTTTAAGTCTCATTTCGGAACCTGAGCCTGCACATTCATTTTCAGATCTGATGTATCTATGCAGATTGTTGGTTCATTGCCTCTCAGACAGAAGCACTCTGACTTTGAAGTAAGCCCCTAATTACTCAACTAATAAAACATGCTTGTTGGGGGCCTATTCTTGTGTTCCCTACATTAAGGCTTCATAATCCACATAGGGAATATTAATTACAGATTCTTTAATATGACTTGCAGATTCTATAATATAGACTTGCAGATTCTATAATATAGACTTGCAGATTCTATAATATAGACTTGCAGATTCTATAATATGACTTACAGATTCTATAATACAAATTAAAGATTCTATGACTCACAGATTCTATAACATAGCTTAAAGATGATAAAATATGTCTTACAGATTCTATAATATGACTTACAGATTCTATAATGATTACAGATTCTATAATATCATTTACATAGTCTATAATACGACTTAAAGATTCTATGACTCACAGATTCTAAAATATGTCTTACAGATTATATAATATGACTTACAGATGCTAAAAATATGACTTACAGATTCTATCAAATGACTTACAGATTCTATAATATGACTGCCATAAAGAAGCTGCTCCAGAATTGCTGTTTTTCCAACTCCAGAACATCCACAGAGGAGAATCTTGTTTGATTTACCCATTCTTCATTAGTCAACAGGTGCACCTTTTGTTAGCTATAAAAAAGGTTAACATTTCAAAAGGAGTTAACATGGTATAAACCAATAGGAAAAACACAAACATTAATTAACCAGTGCCTGCAAAGAATAAAAGGAACTGAATGGTATGATAGAATCACCAATGTGGAACCAAACTCCAGTGAATCAAGAGGTGAAGAAAAGATGCTGATATTGGATAGGACACCTGCTAAGAAATAAAAAAGGAAAAAAAAAAAAAAAAACTAGAATGTCTTGAAACTGGCACACAGAGGGGCAGATAAATATTGGTAGACAAAAACACAAGGACTAGGGAACTAGACAATGAAGTTAAAAAAGATGATGAGGACATGGGGTGAGGTGCCTGTGATAGCAAAGGATAGGACAATTAGTCATGGTTGTTGAGGGCCTATGCTCCTTCTTCTTCTTTACGTCCTCTTTTACCGCTTTGGGTGTCGAGGGAGATATAAGGTCCTGCTTCGTGCTCTTCTAGCTACTTCAACTATAGGCACATTGTGGTGCTGTAGAGTTTCTCTGATGTTATCTTCCCATCTTGTTCTTGGTTTACCTCTCACTCTACCCCCCTTCCTCTTTTAGTATATGCCTTACATGGTATAGCATCAGAAGGCGTTCTCTCCAAATGGGCAAACCATTTGATTCGCTGTCTTTGTATGTAATTTAGAATTGGTTTTGTGCTAACTTTATCTCGTATAACCTCATTCTTGATTTTATCTCTTTTGGTCACTCCTACATTCTTTCTCAAAAACCTCATTTCTATGGTTACTAATTTCCTTTTATGTTTTGTTGTGATTGACCACGTCTGGCCTGTGCTCCACTAGGAAAATACAGGGCAGAAAAAGATGAAACCAACATGAGAAGAAAATCTATTATTTGGCTCTTCTTATTCTTTTGTCTACTCTTGGAAAGCCTCATGGCATCAGGGAAGAAAGAGATCTCTTAAACAGGCCCTTCTGTTCCCTTCGTATATAGTACATTTCAGTGTCTCTGATATTTCTGCGGTCTATCTAGTCAGTTCGTGAGATCTCGTCATTTTCTCTGAGCACTAAAAAAACCAACTGTTGGTTTGCTAGACCAGTCACAGTGTTTTCAAACTTTCCAGAAGGCCATACTTGAACTAGACTTATTATTTGGCTTTGCCAGTAAAAAAAAAAAAAAAATTAGAACAAGCATAAAAGGTATAGTTTCTGGATGAACAGGAAATTTCACATAGGATAATGAGGTATAGTCCTCCATTTTGCTTCTATCCTGCGCAATCCTTTTGATAAAATGACTGGAATCCAGTTCAGAAATGTTGGCCCCTCTCAATAATGTTTGTTTAGGGTTTCTTTTGGATAACCTCATTTACCTAAACCATTTGTTTCCCAGTTCAGAGCCTGTTTAGTTATTCTGCCTTTTCTCACGGTGATGATATGACCAATATATTGCTATTTTATCTGTGTATGTGTGTGTGTGTGTGACAAATATATATTGTTTACTACATTCTAACTATTTAGCAAAGACAGGACTAAATTACTGTAGAAATCAAAGTTTTTTTTTTCCCCCAGATCTGGGTTTTTTTTCCGCTGAACAATATCTGGGTTTTTTATTTGAATACTAGTTGAATAATATTAATTAATACCTACCTATCATACAAGCTTCAAACGTTGGTTGATAGTACTTTATACTGAGAAGTTCCTAGGTTTAAGTCACTAAGGACCCGGGCATTATTATTTTAACGATGCTATAAAACTCGAGATTTTTAGTAGTATTAGTAGTAAAGAAAAGACAAAAGACAAGCCAGCCTCGCCCACTTCTTGTCAGTTTAACTTCCTCAAATAATGCGACTCCACAGACTGACGAATTCAATTATGTCTTACTCGTTTAAGGAATGAATATAACAAAAAATAAACAAAATTGTATTCAATCCGTTATAGAAACTAATCACATTTATGTTTATTTTGAAGGTGTCCTAATAAATATTTTCTAAGTTCAAAGAATGTGTAAATTCTTGTAAATTGTTTGCACTCTTCTGCTAGGAAAATAAAAAAGGAGCGTGGGCTATTTTGATACCGTAATTGAATTGCATAAATGAACACATTAATTATAGCTTATAGTTAAATAAAAACTACAAAGAAAACATATATACTATTTGCAATTATAAAATTCAACATAATTATATCACTAAATAATGTATAATTATGTTCTAAATGATAAAACAGATATTTATATATAACAAGAGAAAGAAAATATGTTGTATTGGAGTTAATGCTCGTATGACTACTTAGATCAGTAGTCGGATAGTCCCAGCGACGTCCACGCCCACTTCCGTCAATAATACGAAGGAATGATCGTCTGCAAACGTCCAAGCGGCGACTAGGGAATATTGAACTTCTCTTTCTCCAGATACTTCAGCGAAGTGTTGAATGAAAATTGCTAAGTTTCGTGTGTGTTTGTGCAAAGCACTTAGCTAACCATGGCACGAAGAAATCCTCCACCACTTGTGACTGGAGTCTCGCCAAAGGAGGGGCCGCCAGGTACAAGGATTACAATCAGAGGAGAAAATCTTGGAGATGATCCCAGGGACCTTATCGGTAAGTGAACATTTTAAAAAAACTAAAATAAGTAATACATAATTCATAATCTGTTTCAATCTCCACTTATTACTGGCATCACGAAGGCTAATAGACTGCAGTGGTTGGGGCATACAGAGAGAATGGCAGAAAACAGAAACAAGAACTACCAGCAGGAAAGAGCTAACGGCTCTCCTTTAAATAATGGGCACTCTTCCGAATACCGGTCCCAAATTATTCGCAGCGAAAAACATCGCTTTGGAAGCCTCAAGAGGTTATGTAGTAACAACATTTAGGCCCTCATCATCAGTTTCCACTTCTGTGGTAATAGCACGAAGGATAGCAATGTTTAGACGTTAAGCTAAGCTAAGTAGGGAGGAATAGTTCTCGATCCATTGAAGTAATTTAAGGAAGACTAGATTTTGATCCAATGTTGAAGCGTTGTGGGGAGGAGTAGTTTTCAATGCATTATAGCGATATGGGCGTGGGGGGGGGGGGGGCTGTCCCTGCGTTGGGCCGACCGGGGGTAGGGGGGTTAGTTTTTGATCCATTGTTCACAGTAACTGTGACTCGCCTTGTGGGTTCCAGGGCCACATGTTTGAGAAAAAAATAATATGTTTTTCGCAGTGAATAATTTGGGACCGGTATTCGGAAGAGTGCCAAATAATGGTCGCTAGCTGGAAGGCGACGGCCGCTTAGTCGGAGTTCACTCCCCTGGCTGCAGTGCAAATATGGAATGGACAAGTCACGAATCAAAAAATAAAGTGAGGTCGACATCTAGACCACGCCCTGCGACTGACAGTAGCCATGACCGCGGTCTTGCGACGCAAGACTCTCGTAGACCACGCGCTGCGACTCAAATTAGCGACTGCGTTCTTCCGACGCAAGACATAGTGACCGTAGATGTGAGACCTGCGGATCTGTATGTCGTAATGAGCGATAAGCTTCCGTCGTTTCCTTAATGTGTTACCCTAACCCTACCCCTAACCCTACCCCAAATCCTAACCCGAACACTAAGCCTAACCCTAGGATGACAGGTAACTATATCATTTGTTTTGTTCCTTGTTTTCCACTCCGTAATTGCACTGCAGCCAGGGGAGTGAACTCCGACTAAGCGGCCGTCGCCTTCCAGCTAGCGACCGTTATTTAACCCTTTCGCTGCTATGGACGTCTTTTCCCGATTTCCCGTACGCTGCTACGCCCGTCTTTGGACGTTATTTTTTTTCTTGACCCCCAGTGCTATGGACGTCCCAAGCCGTTTTTGGACTTTTCTTACAGATTTCTATTACCTCGTATTTTATTGGCTGAAGGACAATATACATTAGCTATATTTAGATTAAACTGACCCATTTACATACGATTAAAAGCACTGGCACGTGCTTTTATGCGTGTTTAAGGTGTGTTTACTGCATTCTGCCTTATCCCGTTGCTTTGTTTACCGTGACAGCGTGGTCGGTGATCTGTGTATTTTGTGCCCTGATATATATTTGTGCTTTTGGATTATTCTACACGTAGTACAAAATGGCAAGAAAACTTGTTAAAGTTAATGAAGAATTGATGGAGTTTCTGTCAAGAAGTGATAGCGAAGATGACTTTGAAATGTGTACTTCTGACAGTGAACAAGAAGATTTGACTAGGCCATCAGTATCGACTGCTGAAACCGGCGTCTCCAAAAAAAAGCGTTTTGCCTGTCCGACGTCCTCAACTCGTCGGAATCAGAGAGCAGCGACAATGAAGCGCCATCAAAACGGCAATAAATTGATCAGTTGTCTTGATGAACGAAGAACCGATAATTTGAAACCAGTAGTGCATAATTTTGATGACTCCAGCTCTATCTGTATTTCTGCTACTGTAAATTCAAACAGTTCAGTCACTAAAAATTATCGTCCTTTCCCCGATGGACAGACACAGATTCGGACGAACTTTTTTTTGCTGTCTGTCTACTAATGCTTAGAACAAAGAAACAGGTAATAGAGTACTTGAGCAAAGACTGTTTGCTAGAAAACTCCCGTAAAATAATGTCGAGGGACCTATTTTTACTATTTTGTGAGATTCTAAAAACATTTCTTCTGAGAATAAGTGCTCATGCAGGTGGCGATAGACTACAAGCATAACACGTTATTGATTACTGCGCACATCATTCTTTATCTACATAGCGCAAGAGTCAAGGGTAGCATAGTGTAGTTGGCAAACGTTCGCCTTTAGAATCGGAGGGTCGTGTGTTCAACCCCCGATGTTTTTTTTTTTTTTTAATTAATTGTAAATTTTCCTGTCAGTTCCTGCTACTTTTCAACAACGGACGACTCAAGTATTATTATTAATATTTAAAAAAAAATTATTTTGGTATGTAATAACATGGTGACTACAAATAACTATGATTAAAGTGGCAGCCGTGGTAGGTTCGTCAACCAAATTTTGGGATACGGACTGGGAACAGTTCTTCCCATTTATTCCCCCCCCTCCCCCACCCCAAAAGGGTGATTGCTCCGTTAGTCAAGTTTGTGGGGCACCATCGTGCCTCTGACTTGTCACCACTTGGACCAACCACTCAACTCCCCAGGGTAAAATTGTTTAGGTGTACAAAATATAGCCCTCACCGCCGACGTATCTTTTGCGTTTGGAGGATAGAAAAGTATTGCGCATAGCAGAGACTTTTTTTTTCACATTGCTTAGCACAGGGCAGACAGCTATTTCCGGGAACGTAGCAGCGAAAGGGTTAAAGGAGAGCCGAGCTAACTAACTCACAGTTGATCACGAAGCAGAAATAGTAATAGTAGGTGTTGGGGAGATATACTTCATGTACACAGGCAGACCTACAAACACTTAGAGTCACCAGATGGAAAGAGAAGGCTAGTCGCAGAGATGAACATAAATTTCTTAGTGATTCATTGACTTTTTAGCTTTTTATTTTAGTATCTAGTAATCGTCCTGCCCAGTCCTTTGTTCAAACTAAATCAAACATTGTATACTAGTGTTGTCTCACTGTTTAGATTTAGTTGAAATATGTTTCCTCTGAAAATATATTGATTTCGCACCTAGGTTTGAAGTCAACAACACTTTTAAAGACAGCTGTAAATTTAAGCCACCTTGACCCTCTGTATTATTGCAACTAAAGCTCACGTGAGGTGGGACCCAAGTAACATTGGGGCTAAATGCTCCCCTGTAAGCCGGAAGGTCTAGGTTAAAATCTGCATCAAGGCTTTTTTTCAAAATTGACCTTGGCTTCCAGGTAAAGATAGCTGGCAGATGCTCAATCACATCAACCATAGAGTGCCGATTGATTTGTAAAAATTATCTTGTTCTTTACTTTCACTGGCTGTAAACTCTGGTGGGAAGTGCTGGCTGTTCATCCACTTTTGGATTTTAGTCTTATTCCGTTACCTGAGTTTTGTGTGCCCATTCAATTTACAGATCTGGCTTATTTATTTGCAAACATCTGGTTTCTCACCTCTCAGGCAGATGCACTCCAGCTTTGAAAGAAACAGCCCTCATTAAACTGTTACATCATGCTGCTTTTTAAGGGACACTGGGCCTGTTTTTTGTGTATGTATTCCCCACAGTGGGACCCGGAAACCCACATGGGATATCAAAGGCATGAAAAGGGTTCCTAACTTTGTACTTCATGTGAGGTGGCTTATACAGAACAGTTGTGCAGCACGTAGTCAACATCAGACAATTTTAGATGTTGTAACCATGTGTTTCTTGCAGGTCTCAAGATATGTGGTATGGATTGTCTCTTGTCCGCTGAATGGAAATCTTCAAGCAAGATTATTGCAAGAACTGGTCCAGGAAAGGGCAAGGGAGACATTATACCAATCACCCGATCAGGCGGTAAAGGAAGTTGTACAGTAGGCTTCAGAGGGTATTTCCTTCAAATTGGTGAGTCATTTGTTAATACAGCCGCACTCTGTGCCTGTTGCTATCCTGGGGTTGGGTCACAGTATCATGTAAAAGATAAGCAGTTTGCTTAACTTGTAAGTTGTTTGATGTATGATTGGTGTGTGTGATTTAGAAGCAGTTAGAAAATTTAACAGTGACTTAAAAAAATTTTGTGGGATACAAGATTTGGTTGCATTTACATTCTACAAGATCTAAACTTTAAAGAAAGCTGGCTCATAATAGTATACTATCTCATAGACTTGATATTTATTTTTCTTCCTTTCCTCCTCCTCCTCCTTTTCTTCTTCTTCTTCTACTTCTTCCTTTTTGTATGACCTTTATTCCCAGTAGAGCATGTAATTCTGAGATACCCAGTTCGATCCCAGCTGCAGGAGATTTGTAGCAGACACCCTTGTGTTGTTTTTCTACAATGGTATCGAAAGCTGACTGTTCACAAAGCACTGGCAAACTACTGAACATAAAATTGACTAACAAAATCACAGTAAAAAAATGTGGTTAGTTCTGCAATGTCTCTGAAAGGGGACACAGCTAACTCTCTCTCTATAGAATTAAAATAGTGGATTAAGCCTGATCATCTCTACTAGTTTATAAGATATTTAATATTGACTTTTATCCTCCAGTGAACGTTAAATTGTGACAATGGAAGCTTGTCTTACCTAAAGAAAAACATGGAGGGTTGGACATTACTATCTCCAACAGCCTTACAGTTTACAACGGGCATAGACATCAAAACCTAGATATATGGAGTTTGCACAGAGCTCATCAAATAAACATAAAAGTCTCAGAGCTCTCCGAACTTCATCCCCCCCCCCCCCCCCCCCCCCCCCCCCCCCGACACTTCACTCAGGTACAAGGTGGAAGAGAAGAAAAAAAGGAGAAGATGTTGACTTTTTGTTCTTCTTCATCATTCTGAGCACATGAGGTTCATTGCTGCAGATATTACCCACCTCTATTGATCTCTGTGATTGGTCTTATTATTCCAGTTGATGACGCTAATTGTTTGTACTTTTGTCTGTATACTATCTTTCTACTACCTGTATACCACCTTCAGACAAAGCTTAAAGTATACAGAGCAATTGTATTAACTACATTGCTGTACGCATGCGAAACGTGGACTGTATACCAGCGCCAGGCTAGAAAGTAAAACTACTTTCACACAGTCTGCCTTAGAAAACTAGTGCATTTCAGATGGCAAGACAAAGTACCTAATACTGTAGTCCTTGAGAAAGCAGCGATGCTCAGCATCCACACTCTACTGATGCAGTATCAAATTTGTTGGGCTGGTCATGTGGCACGCATGCTAGATCACAGGCTCCCAAAAAAACTCTTCTTTGGTGAGCTGCAAAATGGGAAACGTTCCCAGGGCGGGCAAAAGAAACACTTTAAGGACACCTTGAAGTCTTCACTCAAAGCATTTGGGATGAATGACACCTATTGGGAGGCTGCCTCTCAAGACCGAAATGCATGGCGTCCAGCTCTACTCAAGTGCGCGGTTACATGTGAAGCAAACAGAACAGCAAGACTTATTAAGAAAAGAATGGACAGAAAGGCGACTGCAGGAGATCTCCTCCCTGGCACAACGCTCATTCCCTGTCCTCACTGTTCTAGAACTTTTCGGGCCCGCATCGGCCTCATCAGTCATCTTCGTACTCATACTTGATGAAAAAGAGTGGTCATCATCATCTTTATGGACAACACACATACACATACCACCTTCGTGATGGGCCATATGGCCTGCTCGTATTCAGCTCTTTTATGCAGTTTTTTCTCCCTCTTGTCTGCCATTCGCTCTATGTGCCCCAACCATTGCCTGTCTGTAGCCCTTATGGTGACAGTAATTAGTGGTGACTGTAACAGATTATGAAGTTTGTGTGTTTGCTTCTCACTCTCAGTTCTCAGCTGTAAGCATCTTTAATGGGTCCATCAATTTAATGTTAGCCTCTATTTTCAAAAGTATGCAATGAAGCTTCATCTCTTTTAGATTGACTCCAAGTTTCAGAAATGTATAGGAAAACTATCTTTTATGATTAATTATTAATATCTATTAACATTAACTGTTAATTATTATTATTTCATGGTTTTCTCAAAACATATTGATGCTACCTTTTCTATAGTGTAATCAAAGCAGGCCAAAAGAGGGATCTTGCTGCATAGGCAACTTTGTCTCTTCAATACTGCCCATGCTTAGTTCTGTGGAGAGGAGGTATCTCGCTGGTCACACATGCCATCACTATAGGCTGTGATTCCCCTGCCTCGATATAGATCCATATAAAATTATCGACTGGGAAGACCGAAAGGTACCAACAAAAGCAGCAGTGATTATTTGAAATGCATTTCTATGAGAGGCATTATTTAATGTCATTTTCCTCCAGGGCCACTTCAGGAGTCTGCAGTGTGGATTGATGAATCTCAGACTGTTAGACCAAACTTGGATCATGGAAGACCAACAGCTGCCATCGCTGCCAAAGAAGAAGAAGACCCTTTGGGAATTCTGCATGAAGGCGACAGGCAAGTAATATGCATCATCATCATCATCATGAAGTATTTGAGTACCTTTTCTGGTCATAAATGTTCTTGAAAGTTTAACTTGTATAGAAGCCTGTTATGTACAACTCTTTTATGTCTCATATAATTATGGACTAATAGATGTGTGCATGCCTGTTTTGTTAGGGTATTTTCTTGGCTTACACCTTTGTCTTATTCCCAGTACTTGCTATTTTTTGGTGTTTCTTCTTGCTGCTAAAAGACATGTGAATACATTGTACCATAGATAAGAGGTTGTACTCTAAACCTGTTGCTTTTATATTTACATATGGTAGCAAGTAAAATATAAGCAAAGGTCCCTTTTCACACCAATTGTGCATTAGGTATATTTAGTTTGTCGAGATTCCAACATCACTACACATAGGGTTGCCCCATTACACCTCTATTCCTGAGCCAGTAGAAATCTAATGAAAAACAAGTCAGTCTCAGCAAAGTCTTGAAGCTTGCACAAGCAGAGTAAAAAATGAATAAGGTAGCTGTCAGATGTGCTGACACTAATGGTCTCACAGTAGAACTGCAGTTCACGGTTGGCCCATGCAGTCGGTCACATCAGCCAGCATTGCACTGCAACGGACACAGCAAGAAAAAAAACCATTCCACATTAAATCAAAGCTCACAGTGTCACACCAGGCACCCAGCTCAGTAGCTGGGTGGTGGAACCTGTTAACTCCTGGTCCAGAAATGGTGAATTTGCATCAGCAAAACCTATTTGTAAACAAATAACTTTTCAGAGCATCCGTGGTCAGCGGGCTAACTTCCATTTTGGTTGGAAGTTGTTAGGTATACAGTAAAATCATGTTACCGTACATATCTATTAAGTATTAAGAGATTTCATTTATCCATCTGTTTGATTATCCATCACACTCCTGGTCTGGTGACAGTTAGTCAAATTTTTACTGTATATGTATAGATAAATGGTTTTTGGTTTATACAACAATCAACATCATGACACAAGGGTAGTAACCCTTAAAAGCCTGAAAATCTCAGCGCAGTGCACAAACTCTAGCACCCGCGAGGGTCATGAAGTACTTTGGGTAGATTTTAAACTCAAAATTTTGCCCTGGTGGCACCGTCAGGTTACTTCTTTTTTTTACATGCACAGCAATACACATGGGCATCCAATCATAAAACCCAGAGACTGGAGGAAATTTCTAGAAGTCCAGGTGAAAAAATCCCAGCTTTCACCGGGGCTTGAACCCAGGACCCCCTGCACCCAAGACAAACACAATGCCTCGGGACCACTCAGTTAGTCAATGTTAAATGTGTTTTCATTGTTCCTTTTTTACTCTCTTTCTGTTTCAGACCTAAACTTAGTGAGGAGGAATTGCTTGAAATGTTCCCTGAGGGTGAGTAAAATCATTGTTCACTTCTTCAGTTTCCTAAACACAAATGTTGACAACTACGGTCCTGAAATTCCATGCTGTAATTGTGGATGACTTTTCTTAACGTGGGTGAGTCTTGTTAGTCACTCTTAGTCACACTCACCATCGCCATGGGCTGTGAGTCCGATGCCTCATCATAACACAATATAACACTCATCATCATCATCATCATCATGTTTCCACTTCTACCATTAAGCATTGTGGGTAGAAAAAGTTTGCGATCCATCGCTTGATTGGCAGCAATGGCTATTATCATTCCTTGTCAATGTAGAAGCTCTTTAATGTTATCAGTCCATCCTATTCTAGGGCGGCCTCTTGCTTTCACTTCAGATCTTTTCATGTGAAGTGCCTGGGTTGGTAATTGTTCTGGCTGTATTCTTACTAAATGACCAAACCATGGGATCTTCTATTTCTCAATGAATTTGCTGCATGGTGTTGTTCCTTCAGTCTGGTGATATCATTTCTAACTTTGTCTCAGATGATTAAGTTGGCAGCCTTTCTCAGGCATCTCATTTCATAGGTGGTAATTTTACGTAGGTTAGCCTTTGATAATGTCCAAGTCTGGTACTGGTAGCACAGTTTTGGTATGATTAGCAATATAAAACTATCGTCTGGAAAGAGGGGGAAGGATGCCAGTCAAACATTTTCAGTCTGAGAACATTTTTCAGTAAGAGCCAAAAAGGAAACATACTTATCCCCTCTGTGAAAGGGAGATCTTGGTTCAGTCCTTGCTAAAGGATGTTGATTGTTAGCTTTTGGGAGCAAAAACTCCTGACCTGCACAGTTTGTGGCGACTGCACTAGCCATGCAGCCCTAAATCCTCATGCTAATATCCCCCTGTCCTACACCAGTGAAGTAGTAAAAGCAGGCAGTAAAGACAGATTTTGTTTGAAAGTTGTTCAGTAATTTTAATGTACTAGACTTCAGGTCATATGGAGGATAGACATGTTTATTGATTTTAGCTGTGAAAAGTATTTGCTTCTGACAATGATTGGCTATTGCGTCTTTGTTTTTGCATATGTAGACTGAAAGGATATAGTTTTGTCGCCCAGCTGATGAGTATGGCACGACACTATGAGCTGCAAATTTTATTTGAAATGCTTTTCGACTGTGCCAAATTGGTTTATTTTGCAAACTGTGGATTCAGAAAATGGCCAGTAGCATGTTGCAGAGAACTTTTTGCGCCATATCTGATTAATTGCGTTTGCAACTACTGATTTGTTATAGCTGCTGCTTCTGTCGATGATGGATAGTATTTCTAATGTTGGACTTTTGTGTTGGCACTTCTGGTGGCTGCCTTTTGCATTTAATGCGCGTATATGCTATTGGATTTGCTGAGACTGCAGTTTGTGTGAGGGACAGTGATGACCATTGTGTGTGGCTTTTCACTGGCACAGGAACGGGGCAAATGTGGGATGACCCGCTTTCTGTAAAGTTGGAACTATGATTGCCTGATTGCACTACTCATAATTTGCCAGATATTTTTTTTTCCATATTTCACTAACCTGTTGTTTGCTGACATGAATTGTTGTTTTTTTTTTTGAAGCCTCTGGCAACATGTCACTGGAAAATTTTGCACCTGGTTGGTATTTGTTGGAACGCCATCAGAATGCTAAGTAAGAGATGTAAATCTGTGTTTACCTTTTTGTCTGCCTGTCTTTCTCTTTCCACTCCTTCGGTACCAGAAGGTTTCACAGGAGATGCCAAAGCGAAGAGAAGACTGTGATGAAAAATCATGAATGCATTACTTGCAAAATGGGCAATATACGCAGTTGTAATTACCAGTGGGGAAGCCAGATGATTTGGGTCTGCTGACTAAATGTTTTAAATAAAAGAACACAAAATGCTGTAGAGGGAATTGAGCAGGCAGATAGACTAGCTAGTTCTTCATCACTTGGTGGTGAACTGATGTATGACAAGCTGGATGTTGTGAGGGCCCTTTGGGAGCGAGTGAACAGTGCCGGGACACAGAAAGATCATACTGACTGAGGAGAATGGCACTGCGAAGAGTTACAAGGGGATCAGGCCGACACTCAAGGGAAAGGCAAGACGGATATACAATCAGACAGTTACTGGTATCATCAGAATTTTAACTCTTTGTTTGCTGCTGAAGATGGGGACAGAGCGTTTGTGGGGGTGACCCGAGTACTGTGATGTTGATTCTCAATTCAACATTTCAATATGCAATAGAAGGAAATAGAGGGATAGAGTCATCCGCACACTAGGCATTGCTTAAGATCGAAAGAGTTAAGTATTGTTCCAGTGTATTGTAGCTTTCTAGTATCTGACTGACTTTGTGCCTGTTGCTCTTCTATCTTCTTATTTTTATCTATTTGGGGATAAATAATAGAAAGAGATTGTTTAATTAAACAGTACACAGTAAATAATGTAAGTGATTCTTATCTTGTTGTTTATTGTCAAGCTTTGAGGATCTTAAGGCGGGACTCAGCTACATGAAAAGAAAAGCTGGCCAGCGATCAGAGGGCCCTATAACCATAGTTCGCTCGAACCTAACATCAATCTTAGATTGTCTAGACAGCCTCTCAGGTATTACCAGTTTTATTTATGTTTACCTGCCTGTTTATTATCATAAGTTTAATTTATTAGCGCCTCTGTAATACAAATATAATTTGTGGGGAGAATGGTGCTGCAAGGAGTTACCAGGAAATGTGGCCGACGCTCAACACTCAGGGGAAAGAATGAGACGGATATACAGTCAGACGGTTACTGGTACCATTGAAACTGGAACTCTTCGCTTGCTGCTGAAGATGGGAACTGTGCACTTATGGGACTGTCCTGAGTGCTGTGATGTCGGTTCTTAATTCAACATCCAACAAATATAATTGTGTGCCGATTATCATAAGTTTAATTTAATAACACAAATGAAGTGGTTTGGACACCTAACAAGAATGCCCTCGTACTATCTGCCACAGCGAGCCACACTAAAACATTACAACGGGTATAGAGCGAGTGGAAGACCTCGGAAAATATGGAGTGATGGCATTAAGAACAGCCTTACAGAAATGAACATCAGTCTTAATAGTGCTCTTGACAGAGCTCATCAACGAATGTTACATCTCCCCCCGACACTTTCATGAGGTACAAGGTGGAAGAAGAAGAGAAATTAGTTATATAGGGGAAATCGCATGCAAAAGAGCAGAAACAAGTGTGTGTGTGTGGAAGGCGTTAACTTTTTTCGGGGTGTTAACCCTTTCAGGCCCAAGCAGTGTGCGATGTATAATTAGCTTTTATATGAATCCCACCAAACACATAATGTGTTATCATATATTTTCTTTACATATAACCATAGCAGACTACGAACGAAGCTGGACTTTTTTCAAACAACGACCTTGGCTCCTAGGTCAACCCAGCCTTAAATGGATACGGGGTAAAAATCCTGGAAAGTAGAGGCAGCGAAAGTGATAATCACATCACTAGTCTCTCAGCAGTCAGTGCTACAAGAAAAATATCGAAGAATAAAGAATAATGATGTATGTTGAAACACTGGGTCTTGCATATAACTCATATGTACAATCCTAACTGTGCTAATATTGTATGTTGCAGCCATGTATGAAAAATATAATGAAGATGACATACGGGGCAACTGTATGAACTCATATGTACAATCCTAACTGTGCTAATATTGTATGTTGCAGCCATGTATGAAAAGTATAATGAAGATGACATACGAGGCAACTGCATGAACTCATATGCTGTTCTGCTGATGCGTACGTATTCAAGATTGTGTACAGTACACATTTTGTTATGAAACTTCTGTTCTTGTTGACTTTCATTCTTATATTTGTATGTTGTATTGTCTTCTTCTTTTTTGTTTCTCCTGCCTGTGGATTTCTAATGAGACGGTCGCAGGCCTCTTTAACGTCTGTGGCGTGACACATGTCTCCTGATCCACACAGCTTGGTTTCCATCGGAATGTCTTCTTCTTCTTCTGCCTTTCTATCCCCCCAATGGAGCATAGGCCCTCAACCAACTCCCGCCAAGTCGTTCTATCCTTCGCCATTGCATGGAGCTCTCCCCATGTCCTCCCCATCTTTTTAACTTCATTCTCCAGCTCTCTTCTCCATGTGTTTTTGGCCTTTCTTTATTCCTATGCCCCTGTGGGTTCCAATGCAAAGACATTCTAGTTATGCTGTTCTCCTGTTCTCTCATTGTGTGTCCTATCCAACGCTAGCGTCTTTTCCTCACCTCTTGGTCCACAGGAGCCTGTTTAGTTCTCTCCCAAAGTTCTACATTAGTTATTCTATCATACCATTTAATTCCCTCTATTCTGCGCAGGCACCAGTTAATGAATGTCTGTAATTTTTTAGTTATTGTCTTAGTTGTTCTCCATGTTTCCGCCCCATACAATAGTACTGATTTGACATTAGAATTGAAAATTTTTAGTTTAGTATTTTTTTAAATTTCTTTACTTACTTACTTTAGTCGCTCCTCTTCTACCTTGGGGTGTAGAAGTTTGCCAGAGAGGTCGCCAGATGTCTCTATCAGCAGCTTTCTTCCTGGCTTTGTTCCATTCCAGTCCTCTGTCAGTTATGGACTGTCGGATGTTGTCTTCCCAGTGGACCCTGGGTGGCCCTGGAGGTCTGGTTCCCTGGTTCTGAGTCTCCCATGCCTGCCATTGTGGCTAATTTTCTCCCATTCTGCATAAATGTCCAAACCATCGTAACTGTGACTGATCCACTCGAGTTTGAAAGGATTGGGTATCAAGATTTTGACGTATTGTCTGATTGCGGACTTTGTCCCTTCTTGTCACTTGGACCACCTTTCTCAGGTATCATCGGAATGTCAACCAGCCAAACCTAGGATCTTCCTACTGCATGCAAAGATTGCTCTTTTTGTTATCATCTGTTGTCCAGCTATTCTCTTTCAACACCAGCAGTACCTATGGTTATTCATCACATCAGCAAAGTTATCGGTCTTTAAGTTTTTGCATCTATGGCTGCGGAGTCTACTGTGTTCAGTTCGGAATCTAAATATAATGGTTTTGTTCATTATTCATTTAAAGATCATCTTCGTCGCACACTGGACATGATCATAAGTGCTCCAATCTCCTCCTGAGTATTTCTCTGAGTGTTCTGGTTGAAGTAACGACAGGTGGTTCTTGCGTGGTTGTCCTGTCTTGCGGCTCAAATTGGTACAGCCAGGGTATGCAGTCTTTTCAATGAAAAATCATTTTCCACAAAACTGAAAGCTTCACAGTGTTTAGCCTCTTGTATAGCATTGATGATGTCTCTCCTGTTTATAGATGGCCCATTCCTGATAGTCACATATGTGTGTTGTTGATCACACAGGGCAGCCATAATGGTGTACTTCTTTCAAGTGATATGGGGGCCATATGGGAGGGGCCAATTTATTAATGAGTTAAAATGGCTTAGAGAGATGAGTTTGTTAATACTGTTAAATGTACACAACTGACAGAGACTGGTTTAATATTACTGTCAGAGATTTTTTTTCTGGTGGTATGCAGAACAGTACCGGCACCTTTTATAGACATCATTTGTTTCAGCACTACTGGCATAGAAACTTTGTGGTACCAGCACCTTTTTTAGAGACTTTGTGATGAGTGCTAGCACCTTTTTCTAGGGAAAACATCCCTGATTGTTGTTGCATGTTTATGACTGATAGAGACCAATCTGTTTATATGTATATGACTTACTGAGACACGTTTGTAATTATAGTTAAATGTACATGATCAATAAAGCGACCAATTTGTTATTATAGTTAAATGCACATGACCGACAAAAAGACCAGTTTGTTATTATAGTTAAATACACATGGCCGACAAAAAGACCAGTTTGTTTTATAGTTAAATGCACATGACCGACAAAAAGACCAGTTTGTTATTATAGTTAAATGCACATGACCGACAAAAAGACCAGTTTGTTATTATAGTTAAATGCACATGACCGACAAAAAGACCAGTTTGTTATTATAGTTAAATGCACATGACAGACAAAGAGACTGCATACCAATAAACCAGGTCTGTTAAATGGATGTACATGCAACACTTAAGTTCTGGTACAAGACAGAAGTCCAGAGGTGGACGAACAACCAAAACTTTTCCCTGCTGTTAACAGTCCAGGGAACATGAAGAAAGATAAGAAGAAGAATTCAGCTGCAGGCAATTTTACAGTAGACAGTCAAATGGAAAGTGACTTTTCAGTAAGTAAAAGCAAACTATTGACTGTTCGATTGCATAGTAGAACCACAAACATTATCTGCAATATCTTGTAAAGCAAGTAATTTTATATATATTTATGTATATATAAACTGGCAGAGACTAGTTTGTTTGTTAAAGTTAATTGTTCGTATCCGACAGAGGCCAAGTCTTGTGCTGATGGACTGTTTCAAGAGGTGTTAGGACGAAAGGACAAGGCTGATTCAACCAGAAATGCTTTGAGTGTTATCCAGAAGTTCCGCTTTTTATTTCATCTGCCACTGACTATCCAAAGAAACATCCAGAAAGTAAGTATAGTAAATTGCGTTTCCAGTGTACATTTATTATTGTTGTTGTGCCGTTTGCTGGTTTTAATTTCGATTTATCTTCCCTTAATATTAGAGTAGTCTTTCCTTGCCAACCCATGGATTATTTGGTTTAGATTATTGATAAAGGAGAGCTGTGATGGCATAGTGGCTTGATACTTGCCTGCGGACCTGAAGGTCTTTGGTATGAATTGGCATTAGACCAGATTTTTTGCAAAATTGTTCTTAGCACTCAGCCTAAAATCTACCCCAGAAATGCCCTGGGAAGTAAAGGAAGCGTATGTAATGTTGACCATATTACCAGTGAGTGCTAATTGGTATGTAAGAATATTAGTCCAGTATGATATGCCTATGCGCACCTGGTGCAACACACACAAAAACCCTGATACTTTACTTTTACTTTACTTTTGGCTTTATGACATAGGTAAAAGAGTTTCACCCTAGAGAAGATAGGGAGTGGGCGTGGCAGAGAGGATAGACTCGCGCTGCGGATCGGAAGGTTGTGGGCTTGCTCCCTGGCAAGGCCGGACTTTTCTTAAAAAAATGACCTTGGCTCCCAGGTCGACCCAGCCTTGAGTGGGTAAAGGGTACAGTCCTGGGAAGTAGAGGCAGCCGGCATGATGCTGACCACATCACCCATCTTATGCCATTGGTCTATAAAATATAGATCTAGCCCTATATGCCCTATACGCCTAAAGGAGTGGAAAAGGATCCTTAACCTTTTTTTTTTCTTAACTAGAGGAGATAGGAGCCTCATCAAATAATCTAAATACACTGCAGCTAGTGTCCGGGAAGGGAAAGGGGGGGTGGGGGGGGGGGGGTTGGATACATTTGTATTTTTTAATTTGGGGGAGGGGTAAAATCTTGTAAGGGTAAAGATACACTTTTGTTTCACACATTTCTACAGAAGCTTTGGTCTACTCCCACAGATCATTCAAAAGTAAATCTCAGCTTAGCTTAAAAATTTTATAGAACCAGTAATGATTTAAATGTGTTTATACTAGAAACATCTTAGCTGTCCTTAGAATTCCTTGGACAGCTAAGAAGAGTAACCTGGATGTTTTGAAAAAGGCGAATGCTCGTAGACAACTTATCACAAATATCAGAAAGAGACAATCATCATTTTTTGGTCATGTTATGAGAAGAGGGAGAATGGAACATATTGTGACGGCTGGAAAGACATGTGGAAAGAGAGACAGAGGAAGACAGCGGGGGTAAGATTCTTGACAGTCTTTTGTCATGGCATGGAGGGGTGTCAGCACACGAAACTGATACACGCAGGTGCAGATCGCAGATTGTGGAGAGGCATGATCGCCTACGCCAGTCGACAAGGCACATTATGATGATGATGAAACTAGAAACATTCATTCATTGTCCTGGTGTGGCATTATTTAGCACATAGCACTCACAGTCTTAGTCTCTATTCCTTTCTATCCTGAGCAGTCACTTCAGTATCCAGTCTACCACGTTTAGCCTTTCTCATCTTTCACCTCAGGGTTTATCTTGGATGTCCTTGTTTCCTTAATCATCTGTTTCCCACTTCATGGCCTGTTGTGGTATTTTATAGCACATAGCACTCACAGTCTTAGTCTCCATTCCATTCTATCCTGACCAATCACTTCAATATCATGGATGGAATCCAGTCCAGCACCTTTAGCCTTTCTCATCGTTCACCTTAAGGTTTCTCTTGGGAGTGTTTGTTTCCTCAATCATCTATTTCCCATTTCAGCACCTGTTTGGTGATTCTCTGCTCGTCCCTTCTCTGAATATGTCCTGCATAGTACAGTCTTCTCTGCTTATAAATGTAAATACTACTGGTTGTCTAGACATTTATCTGATATCCCATTTTATTATAATAGAAATATGCATGAAATACATTTTTAAACATACTTGATATAAATCTTTTTGTGTGGGATTAGATTCTCTAATATTCAAAATTTAGCTGAGCTGGAAGCTTTTTTTCTTCCCTCTTCATTCTCCTTCTTTTACTTCTTCTCTTATTCCTCCTCATCTTCTTCTACCTTCTCTTCCTTCTTATCCTCCCCTTCCTACCAGCTTTTTCTTCTGCTCTTTTTATTTCAAGGATTTATTTCCGCGAAATTTTAGTGGTCTGGGTCTAAAATTAAAGGGCACCAAAATTTGATAAAAACATAAACAAATAAAACATAGTCCAAATAAACTCATAGTGAGATGCTCAGTATTGAATGGGTTTAAAAAAATTTGACATTAAATGAGTTAAGGAAAACTAATTTGGCATGGAATGCGTTCAGAAAAACTAACTTGTTATTGAATGGGTTAAGAAAAACTGAACTTGGTATTGAATTAATTCAGAAAAACTAACTAGGCACTAATTGCTTTAAGACAAACTTCTTCTTCTTCTTCTGCGTTCATCCAAAGATGTAATTGCGCTGTGTCCGTTTACAGCATGGCTGTGATATTTGCATCTTTCGGCCAGCACATCCGACTTCTGCGGGCGTTTGTTGAACGGGTTAGCCTTACCGGTTAGTTTCTGGGGACATGGCAGTCTCATTGTTGTGTGGTCATCTTTATTTCCCAGGTCACAGGTGGTGCCCCAATCAGGCTGGTCCAGAAAGGCCATGCAATGCTGATCAGCCCTTAAGAGAAGGCAGGGGCAGAACATGAGCATTTCCCGCCATCCGAGGAGGCTTCCACAAATGCAGAGCTAATGCATGGTGCTCTGGTTCTGGGCTCACCCAAGGAATCGTCACCTCCTGCTCATGACTGTTTAATCTCAGTTCCATATATTGAAAATCTCATACATCATAGGCTATTTGTTTTGTAGCCAACAGTATGCAGCCTGCAGACCTGGGATTTCATTTACCTACACCACAAAATGAGTGCGGCGTCCGTGGCTTAGGCGTTGCGAGTCTGACTCGTAATCCAACGTACCGCGATCGAAACCCACTGCTGGCTGCGTGAATTTTTATCACAGTATGGGGCGTCACAGGTCGACCTAGCCTAAAATGGGTACCAGGATGGCTGTCCTGAGGAAGTAAAGACAGCCGGCGTAATGCTGACCACATTACCCATCAGTGTCAGTTGGTCTGTAAAAATATGGGACACTCTTCCCATATACCCGATGCGCCTAAGGCGTGAAAAGGGATCTTTACTTTTTGTTTTTTTTACTTACAAAATGAGTACTTTGCTTCTTTTGCATGTTAGAAGACAAACTAATTTGTCACTGAGTGAGTTCAGAAAAGCTAATTCGGAACTGATTAATTAAATAAAAGCTGATTTGGCACTGAATAAGTTCAGAAAATCTAACTTGGCACTGAATGAGTTTAGAAAAACTAACTTCGTACTGAATGAGTTCAGAGAAACCAACTCGTCACTGAATGAGTTTAGAAAAACTAACTTGGCACTGAATAAGTTCAGAAAAAAAACAAGCTTGGCACTGCATGAGTTTAGAAAAACTAACTTGGCACTGAATAAGTTCAGAAAAACTAACTAGGCACTGAAGGAGTTCAGAAAAAAAAAAATAACAGATGAAACTGATTTATATCTACAAAGGGAGACTACAATATGGTCATCAATGATTATGAAAAAGCCAAGTCTTTGTTTGCCGACACGGAAATCAAGGTTTTCAAAAAAGGTAATATTACATTAAATTGTTTGAATGACAGATTGTTATTATTTTTTGACATAATATTTTTGATTTCGTAGGATATATCTTCCTCAAGTTGACATCTCATCTTTATTTAACAATTTAAAGTGGTTTAAAGCACTAAGAGAGGGGTGACTGCCTGAACAGTTTGAACGCTACGTTTCAATCAAATGACAAATTCTCAGTAAGGTTAGGTATTTTTTTTTTTCTGCCGGGGGCAAAAATGAAATTGCAACCTGCACAGCTGTGGCGTCAGTGCTAGCAGTGCAGCCCCGAATCCTGAGGCTCTAAGACTCCCACACCTACACCTCAAAAGTGGTAAATAAATCCCCTGTGTGGGTTCCGGGGCCCCATTGTGGGGAAAACAAGAATAGACCCACTGCCTCCCTAAAAGCATGTCGTAAGAGTCGACTAACTGGGGAGCTTCCTTTGAAGTCGAAGTGCATCTGCCTGAGAGGCAAGGAACCAGCAGTCTGCATTCAATAGAATCAGATCTGTAAAACTGATGCACATGCAACACCCAGGTTCTGGAGCAGGACTGCAGTCCAGAAGTGGACGAACAACCAGAACTTTACGCCAGAATGTACAGCTGGTGAACGCAAAGAAGTAGAAGAAGAAAAGTGGTAAATGTAGGCAGTAGTAGCAGTTTTCTTAAAATTATTAAATAAATTCCCAGTGTGGGTAAAGGTGAAGTCAGAAGATGTGAACCAGCATCACGCACACGGTTATAAACCATACGTGCTCTGCCACCAGTATGGACAGCTGATAAGAAACTGTCCGCCTGTGTCGCCGTCCCCAGGTAACTTCGTAGCTACAGCGGCATTCCTCCCTTTATCCCTAGAGTGTTAACTCTGGTACCCATTTCCTAAAGGCTGGGTAAACCCTGGGAACTGACAGGTTTAAAAAAAAACCACCGTGGGCTGCAGCGAGTCGCAGCTGGATTCGAAAACAAATCAGTATGGGTTCTGGGAGAGGGGGAGGGGGAAATAACCTACTGCTTCCCTAACAAGCATGTTGCAGAAGTTGACTAATCAGGGGTGTTTTCTTCAAGGTCAGAGTGTGTCTATCTGAGAAGCTCAGAACTAACAGTCTGCACACAAATAAGCCAGATCAGTAAAATGGTTGTGATCACAATGCTCAAGTTCTGGAACAAGACCAAAGTTCAGAAGTGGGCGAGCAACCAGAACTTTCTACCAGGGTTTACAGCTGGTGAACACAAAGAAGACTATGTTAAAAAGTAAAGGACTGTTGAAAGTTACTCTTACCCTCTGCTCCTTCCCTGCCGAATCAGTCTCCAAGATTAGATACTTGTCTGTTGTGTTGTCCTGTCCACTTGATCCTAGGTAGCCTTTCCCTGCCCACTCTCACCCTCTGCTAGTTCCCTGCCGAATCAGTCTCCAAGATTAGATACTTGTCTGTTGTGTTGTCCTGTCCACTTGATCCTAGGTAGCCTTTCCCTGCCCACTCTCACCCTCTGCTAGTTCCCTGCCGAATCAGTCTCCAAGATTAGATACTTGTCTGTTGTGTTGTCCTGTCCACTTGATCCTAGGTAGCCTTTCCCTGTCCACTCTTACCCTCTGCTCCTTCCCTGCCGAATCAATCTCCAAGATTAGATACTTGTCTGTTGTGTTGTCCTGTCCACTTGATCCTAGAGAGCCTTTCCCTGTCCACTCTTACCCTCTGCTCCTTCCCTGCCGAATCAATCTTCAAGATTAGATACTTGTCTGTTGTGTTATCTTGTCCCCTTGATCCTAGAAAGCCTTTCCCTGTCCACATTACCTTGATGATTGGCAGCACCCATTCTATCAACCTGTTATTTCCATGCACACCCAGAAATCCTGCGCATATAATCCATGATATGATTCTAATCAAGCAATTTATGTGCAGACTGTTACATTAGAGTCTTGTTTATTGACAGTGTACAGGGAGGTTGAACGAAGGATTAATAACTTCAGGGACATGTTGCACAAGAGACTGAAGGATCCACACAACACTTTGGACGAACAGAAGAAGCTCATCAGGTGAGGGAAAAAAAACCTAATCTTGTTTCTGCCAGTTTGTTAATGGGGCTGGCAAGGGAAATTAAAATGGGCCAAGTCTGTCAAAATTCATCGGCCTGAAAGAGTTAAGGAAGCTATTGTGGTGTTATGGCTTGACTCTTACCTGTGGATCCAAAGGTCATGGGTTCGTGTCCTGATGGAGTTGGACTTTTGAGGAAAAATTACCTTGGCTCTAGCGTTGACCCAGCCATAAATGAGTACCAGGTACAGGCATGGGAAGTAAAAGCGGCCAGTATGATGTTGACCATATCACTCATTGAGTGACGCTTTTATCTGAAAAAAAATATAGGTCTAGTCCTAAATGCTCAGTATGTCTGAAACCATGGTAAAGGGTTCTTTACCTATATATTTATATATATAAGTGCATGTTTGTGTGTGGTAGGCTGGCTGGCTGGCTGGGTGGTGTTTTTTTTTTTTTTTAATCAAGATGATGATGTCCACTCTTTTTCATCAAGTATGAGTACGAAGATGACTGATGAGGCCAGGCCCGAAAAGTTCTTGGACAGTGAGGACAGGGAATGAGTCTTGTGCCAGGGAGGAGATCTCCTACAGTCACCTTTCTGTCCATCCTTTTCTTAATCAGTCTTGCTGTTCTGTTTGCTCTGCATGTAGCCGCACCCTTGTGTAGAGTTGCAGGCCATGCATTTCGGTCTTGAGAGGCAGCCTCCCAATTAGTGTCATTCATCCCAAATGCTTTGAGTGAAGACTTTAAGGTGTCCTTTAAGCATTTCTTTTGCCCGCCTTGGGAAATATATATATATATATATATATTCAACTATGGACTTATAAAGGACTATGAATGGAAGAAAGATGATGCACGTCTATAATATGAAACAATCAGTTACACTTACATCTATGATCCTCAGATACCTGGTGAGTTTGGAGTACAAAGGTGACCCAGCATGGGAATGCTTGGATAACCAACAGAAATGGCTGATTGAGTTGTTGGATGATTGTAAAGATGACCATATTGAAGAAGGTAACAATGTCATTCTGTGACTATTTGGTTTGATGAAAATAATGTTAGCAGTAACATTTCAAAATGAACTGTACAAATTTCCAGAACTAAAAAACAGTGACATTTATTAGAATGGGTACTTCCAAATCGACTTAAAGGGATACTTAGAAATGTCCTCAGAAGTAAAGGTAGCCACTGTTATATTGGCCACATCACCCATTCAGTGGTGACTGGTCCAGTGCTTTTTTCTGGTGGTACACAATGGTACTGGCTACAGGAACCTTTTTTCTAGGCATTTCTTTTTTATGTTTTTGTTAGCACTATTTTAATAGACCCTTTGTGATAAATTCTTAAAAGTTATGTAAATCCTATATTGATATACTGATGTGAATCATGGACAGTTAGTTACTTAATAAAAACTTATTTGGAACCTGCGGAGATGTGGTTTTATAGATGAATGATGAGAATACCCTGGATGGATAAAAAGAGTAATGAAGACGTCTTGAAAGAAACTGGCTCACGAAGAGAACTGATTACCCATATCAGAAAGAGACAATCTACATTCTTTGGTCATGTGATGAGAAGGAGAAAACTGGAGTACATCGTGACGGTAGGAAAATTGGAGGGGGAGGAGAGGGAGAGGGACACCAAGAGAAAAGATGCTGGACAGTTTGACATCATGGCATAGACGATCATCTGTGTCAGAGTTGATTGCAAATACACCAGACAGAAGGTTGTGGATAGACATGACTACCAACGCCACACGGTATCTACTTGAGAAGAAGAAGATGAGTAGCAGCAACTTTTTTTCTTAGATACTTTATGGTGAGTACCGACACCTTTTTTTTTTTTTTGTAGAAACAAAAAGCCCTGGAATGGTCTAGAAAAACATGTAGCTGATGCCATATTTTTATTTACAAGCCGTTCGCCTTGAACTCTGAAGGTTGTAGGTTTCTTTGTTTACTGCATTGTTCTGTTCATGAATGCACATTTTTTAGATCTCTGTAGATCATCATTAGTCAGTGTCTGTGGCTTAGGAGTTGCGAACTCTGCTTTGTAATGTTTGGGTACCGGTTTGATCCCAGCTGCGGGCCTTGCGCCTTGCATTGTTTTTGACAGGGGTATCCAGAAGCCGACCGTCCAGAAAGCAGTGGCAAACTACTGGATGTAAACTTGCCTAGAAAAACCACAACAGCCAAAAAAATGCTGGGGTTAGTTCTGCAACGTCTTGCAAAGGATACGCAACTAACTTCAGGTCATCATTAAAACTCCTTATTGTGAAATGCTCTCAGTATATGATTTATTTTTCTGCTAAGAGAGACTAAGCACTTTAGTATACAACATGGTGCAATGAAGTTGAACCTCTCACCTTTAAAATTGTAAGTTTGTTTCTTCTTCCTTTTGCAAACCTTTAAAGGCTGTTTATTTTCTGAACCTTTATTAAATCAACAGAAAAAAATGCTCTTCATGGAGACAACCTGGCCTCATCACAGAACAGCTGTCACTGGAGGCCACTCAACAGAGTTAACAAGTCTCCAGTAAAATCAGGTGATGATAAATTATCTCCTAACTATTTCTGTCCCAAACAAAGCAGCATGTCAGAACAGTGTTGCACCCATTGCAAGTTTAAAAAGAATAGATTGAAACAATTGATTGTACAGTTTATTGCACAGCTTGTCAGAACAGTTCTCCCCCAACCCTCCCCCCATTGCAAGTTTCAACAAAGAATAGATTGCACAGTTTATTGCACAGCATGTCAGAACAGTCCTCCCCCCCCTCCCCAATTGCAAGTTTCTACAAAGAAAAGATCGAAACAATAGATTGCAAAGTTTATTGCACAGCATGTCAGAACAGAGTTTGCCCCATTGCAAGTTTTAACATAGAATAGATCAAAACAATAGATTGTACAGCATGAAGAATAGAATGCGTTCTTCCAGTTCAAAAGAATAGATAGAAACAAAAGATTGCAGAGTTTATTGCCTATCACAGGGGCATAGGAATAAAGGAAGGCCAAAAAACACATGGAGAAGAGAGCTGGAGAACGAGGTTAGAAAGATTGGGAGGACATGGGGAGAGCTCCATGCAATGGCAAAGGATAGAACGACTTGCCGTGAGTTGGTTGAGGGCCTATGCTCCATTGGGGGATAGAAAGGCAGAAGAAGAAGAAGATTGCCTATCATATTTCTCTGTCCTTGTGTGGGATCAATGAGCCCCATTTGGGACAAAAAAGAATAGACCCACTGTCTTCCTGACAAACCTCCTGTAGGAGGTGACTTATTAGGAGTGTTTCCTTAGAAACCAGAGTGTATCTGCCTGAGAGGCGAGGAATCAACAGTCTGCATGCAAATAGGCCAGATCGCATACAAAGCACAAAATTCACTAACAAAAGGAGATGAGTGACCAGAACCTTCCGCCTGAGTTTACAGCCAGTGATCGCTAAGGGAGAAGATGTAAAAATATTTCTCTGTTTCTCATCAGATGCGAGTCGCCGTGGCTGAGCGGCTAGACGCGCGCCGCGGATCAGAAGGTCGTGGGTTCGCTCCCTGGCGGAGCCTGACTTTTCTTCAAAAATGACCTTGGCTCCCTGGTCGACCCAGCCTTGAGTGGGTACCGGGTGCAGTCCCGGGAAGTAGAGGCGGCCGGCATGATGCTGACCACATCACCCATCTTGTGCCTTTGGTCTATAAAAGTATAGGTCTAGCCCTATATGCCCTATACGCCTAAAGGCATGGAAAAGGGACCTTTACTTACTTACTTTACTTCTCATCAGATGCATTCTACATAAACATTGCAAATCTTTAATATGTCAAACAGTCGCAGACTTCTACAGTTTGCTGAAGAGGTCACTATAAAGCGTTTCTGTGCAGACAAAAGACATAGTTGTGAGCCTATATTTTGCATGGTAAAACGAGCAACAGCCTTTGACTGTGATTGCATTTGTATTTCATTTCTAGGGATTTATTTGTTCGGTTTACTGCATTTATTTGTTTCTGTGGTATTCACCTAACAAAATACAGGGAATTATGCTATACAATAAATTGTGCAGTTTGTGTTTTCTTTATTTAAATGCAACATGTTTTTTTTTTTTTTTGTTATTCTTCATCTGCCTCAGTCGATGTGTCATGTCTTGGGTTTAGTCAAGTTCAATTTAAATAAAAAGTGCTTATATTTGACTTCTGTGAAAGTAAAACACTGGCGATTTTTCTGTTGTTACATTTTAGAATAAGGCTATTCAACTGATTTTACTAAGTGGCCAGAATTTTGAAAATGGATCGCCCGAGCCCAAGCATAGAAAGATCTTTAAAATAATACAGCTGGCAGTGATCTGGGAACCACTTGCTAGGCCTCCGCAGACCAAATCTGACCCTTGGGTCACCAGTTCAATAGCCCTGTCCTGTAACTTTGTTGTCCTTACAGCATATACTAAATAAAACAAATTATCTTTTTTCAAAGCATTGATGTGTTAATTAGTTGGGATATGATCTTTGCACTCTAGACATGTCCATACGCGCTCAGATCCTTCCCTTAGTATGAACCCCAGTGTCCTTTGAATAATAGTGCCAGGTCTTTGTTGACTGGTAATCTTTTTATTAGATGCCCGGTGTGTCTCTCGATTTTGGCTATGCCGATCTTAACTCTTGAGTCTTTCATTCTGGTGAGCGATGTGGAATCGCTGTCTTGAAAGTCCTCCACCCTTCCCACTTCTCTGAGGGCATTAATAATATCAGCGTGATCCATGGGTTAACTTTCAGCAGTGATAGCAGATCCAGCCCACTTATCAGCCCTTTCGTTTCCATTGCTGTCGGCGTGAATCATTGAGGTGTGTTGCTCCTATAGTCCAGCAGTGTATTTTGTTTCATGTATATGGTTTGACTTTTAATGAAACTCAGTGCATTTTTTATCTTGCTGTATTGTTGTTGCAGGTCTGTCAAGAGAATCAAGTTTTTCCTCCTTGTCTTCAACAGATCAGCACGGTAAGTAACCGTAGATCTTCAGAACTGCAGTTTAAAGTAATGTTCTCATTCACGCACAGTTGCAGTGGGGACAAACCTAGGAGAACAGATTTGTATGGAAATTATGATGAACTCTTAATACTTCCAAGTAAACTAATGTTTAGTATGTGGTTTGTCATCAAACCATAAAAAAAAAAACGTTTTTCACACCTTTGGCCATATTGGGCATATAGTGCACTAAATGGAATACATTCTACAGGGTCTTTAAAAACCAATATGCATCGGGTGACTCGTGCCGTGACCCTGTGACCTCTTTCACTGAAACTAGGAGAATATCTGACATAAACTTGGCTTTCAAAAACTATTGTCGTCATACTCAAAAGAAACCCCTACCCTTTTGCTATATTTATGTTGTCATATTTATATCCCACGCTGTTAATCGCTGTGAGGTAGCACTTTGGACCAATAGAATTTAACTGCGTTTTTTTGAAAATAGGTCACTGCAGACATGGCGATATACTCGCTTTTACAAGTGTGTCACATCCATGAGTGATTCTATTTAGTCTTCATGGAGTAACAAGTTTAAAACAACTAGACATTAGGTCACTTTGCTTGCATGTTGCTTAGACCTGTGAAGGACCCTTTTCCCACACCTTAAGGCGTATTGGGCATATAAGGCTTCACCTATATTTGTTAAACAGGCACAAACACACATCTCAATTGTAATAAGTGGTGTGTGTTTCTTCTCGTTGTCTAGGTAGTGTTCATGCGTGTGTGGTGGATGATCTCCTCACACGCTCCACGTTACACAACTGGCACAAGCCGACACCGATGTGAGCTTACGAGACATGAGTTTATTGACGTATTCACACTTACATACAAGAATGTCCTGTCGGTGTCCTAGCAAACAGCTCTCGCACACAAACTAAACGCAGCCTTCAACGAGCAGTCTTCTTCAAGCATTTACAGACCCATGGATTCACGTTGAGGTTTTGGCCATCTCACACACTGGCATGGTCGATCTCGGCTTCACACTTCGTCGGCAGGGTCTCCTTTCTTCACAAGCACTCTTACGTTGGCATTCTCACTTTCAGTCGTACGTCCTCTCGCTCCAACAGGTTGACACAAACTAAACTTGACCAGAGTCAAGTCTGACTTATACCACGGGTTCGTTTCACGTGACAACACGTGGTGGTCCTTTCCTTTCCACGTGGCGACCTTGGGTCGCATCATCGTGGTCCCCGTGATAACTAGTGGTTAGTCACCTATCTCCAGATTCTCGTTTAATCCAAGTATCTGGACTATCTCAGTGTTTTAGGTCAGCTTTGGGCCTTCCCCCCAACCATCCTAATGAGGGTGGAAATATCCCCCATTGCACGGCACTCAGTCAGCTATGTGGTCAACATCATGCCGGCCACCTTTACTTCCCAGGACTTTACTTGGTACTCATTAAGGCTGCGTCGAACTGAAAGCCATGGTCATTTAAAAAAAAAATGTCTGGCTCGTCAGGACCTGTACCCAGTTCTTTTGGATCCGCAGGTGGGCATAAGTCCCTACACTACAGCGGCTCCCTTGACCTGTAAGGGTAGGGTAAAGTAGCAATGCATGCCACAGAGGTAACTATTCAGAATTGTTAAGAGATCGGCTAACTCATCCCAGAGAATGTTTTAGCTACAGATTTCAACTGTATGTTTATTACAGCTGCTTGGAGATACCGTACACCCCAGAAGGTGTTGTTTATTGAAGATATTACAGACATCATGCTGCAGAATTTTCCAGATTACTGGAAGCTGGGCCAGAGCTATTTCACCAGAGAGGTAACGTCAACTTGCCTTGAGTTGCCAATTTTGGATTTCTTCGTCTTCTTTTCGTTTGTTTGAGTGACCTAGTTGTGTTGTGCCTGTTAGCAACAGGGAGTTCCTGTGGCGGAGCGGCTAGACGCTCACCGCGATTAGAAAGTCATGGGTTAGCTAACTGGAGGAGCCGGGCTTTTTTCAAAAATGACCTTGGCTCCCAGGTCGACCCAGCCTTGAGTGGGTACCGGGTGCGGTCCGGGGAAGTAGAGGCGGCCGGCGTGATGCTGACCACATCACCCGTCTTGTGCTGATAGTCTATAAAAATATAGGTCTAGCCCTGTATGCCCTATACGCCTAAAGGCATGGAAAAGGGTCATTTACTTAGTTACTTTACTGTTAGCAACATAGCTGCGATATTTGCACCTTTCAGCTGACACATCTGACTTCATCTAGCATTTATTTACTGGGTAAGCTTTCTCGAATAGTTCCGTGGGACATGATTAGCATTATGGGTTCTTTTCTTGTATTTCACCCCGTCTTGGTGTCTCTGAGATTTCCTGGAGGAATTCCTGTGTTGATCACATTCTGGGGAAATGAGATGTCTATGGAGGGCTGCAGGGGTGACCACAAGAGATTAAATCAGGAATGAGGTAAAAAGGGAAAAAGTCGGCACAGAGCCAATTCTGAATGACATACAAAGTCAGCCAAGCATGTGGTTTGCCCACATAGAAAGAATACTTTGTGATACCAGACCAGACAAGGCATACACCAAAAGAAGAGATGGATGAAGAGCAGGAGGGACAACAAGATGGAAAGATGACATCAGAGAAAGCTCTACATCTTCACTCATACATCACTATACTTCCCTTATACATCACTATACTTCCCTCATATATCACTATGTTTCCCTCATACATCATTTTACTTTCTTCATACATCTCTATACTTCCCTCATATATCTACAATTCCCTCATATATCACTATATTTCCCTTATACATCTTTATACTTCCTTCATATATCACTATGTTTCCCTCATACATCATTTTACTTTCTTCATACATCTCTATACTTCCCTCATATATCTACACTTCCCTCATATGTCACTATATTTCCCTTATACATCTTTATACTTCCTTCTTACATCTCTATACTTCATATCACTGTACTTCTCTCATAAATCTCTTTACTTTCCTCATGCATCACTATACTTCCCTCATTAATATTTATACTTCCCTCATTAATCTTTATGCTTCCCTCATACATAACTATACTTCCCTTATACATCTCTGTACTTCCCTCATACATAACTATACTTCCTTCATTATTCTTTATGCTTCGCACATACATAACTATACTTCCCTTATACATATTTGCCCCACATAAATACACATTTGCATGTTTGTAATCTCCATACTTCCCATTTACCTCAGTATACATCATCATTTCTCTCTGACACATCTGCTTATCTGCCTCATTATAACTTCATTTTTTCTTCTTCTTAGAAATCGGAGAAAGGGGTGAAAATTGACACCAGCAAGCATGGCAAAATGAAGGTAATAAATTTCCATTATCTTTCAGACACCAACAAACCCACTGTCTTAACTGTTTTAGTGCTAGCATATACAATTAGGTCCATTCTCTGCTGGATAGTGTTTGGTTAAAGAAATAAATGGCCAGGTCAGATTAAATTAAAATAATGTCTCTTGAAAGGGGAGAATATAAATTATCAATTAGGTTATTGTGTTTATCAACAGATCTTTGCATGACCAGTTGAGAGAATTGTATAACTTATTCTTTGTTGGTCCAGAAATGCTTAAAAAATTTGTCATAAGCCCTTAGGAATTTAAAAAAAAAAAATTATCTTTACAAAACTACCGTTTTGCACAGATCATTATTAATTAATTTAAAATATATTTATCTACGTGGAAACAATTTTTTTAAAAAATAAATAAAATATATAAACACAGTAATCAGTAAACATGAACAGTTAAAGTAAAGGTCCCTTTTCCACTCCTTCAGGCGTATAGGGCATATAGGGCTAGACCTATATTTTTTTTAGACCAGTCGTCACAAGATCGGCGATGTGGTCATCATCAAGCCAGCCGCCTTTACTTCTTAGGACTGTATCTGGTACTCACTTAAGGCTGGGTTGACCTGGGAGTCAAAGTCATTTTATTTTAGAAGTCTGGCTCCTCCAGGGAGCGAACCCACAAGCTTCCGATCCAACATGAAAAGAATGAAGCATTAAATGAAATACATTCTTTGGGGCCCAAAAACAATATTTATATAAGGTGGCGGATACATCTGACACTATAACCCCCATCTTTAAAGCTATGGAGAAAAGTTCATGGCAGCACAGCTTTAAAAAAGCCAGTTGGTTGACAAGACTTATAACTGTTGTTACCAGTTGTTTGTCCAGACATTGCTCTTATTTCTTCACCCCTCTTGAATTCATCCCAACTTATGTTCAACAATTGTTCTTAGGCATTTTTTTTTAAAAATGCATACTACTTTTATTCCACATATACCTTAAAAATAGTGGAAATATTATGGTGTGTAAGGGATGCCTGTATGATATTGACCTTATATGCGCCAGTTGTTCTTATTATAAAGGGGCTTTGTATGTCTCCAGTCATAAAAAACATTCATACCCAAGTCACAGGAAGCATAGCCAGGAAGATGGACACACAAAACGCAAAACTAGTAACGAGAGAGAGAGGCCAGACATGTTTAAAAATGACAGTATCACTCACAGTTAGGGACAGTATGCCACACCTACTGCCACAACAAGCCATTTAAGCCATTGAACATGATGCAGATAAAACCAGACCATAATTTTAATCAAAACTATCTTCAGCAGGGTTAAACAGGGTCAAATTGTAGCCCCCCCCCCCCCCCCCCCAATAAAATCAGCATCAACAATTATATATTAAGTATTCCTCAGTGTGTAGAAAAAGTTCCCTTTCCTTTAACTTCAAACCTTTATATCTTTTGTATAATCTTCTTCTCTTCCTCTTTTGCGGCTTCAGGTGTCACAGAAATATTAACTTCTGTTTCCTGCTCGACCATAGACCCACCATATTGTGGAGTTTCTCTGATGTTATCCTTTCATCTTGTTCTTGGTCTCTACGTTATGCTCTACACCCTTCTCCTCCTCTTTGGTATATATATATGCCTTGCATGATTTACTTCTTCTTCGCATTCACCAGCTGTACACTCTGGTGAAAAGTTCTGGTTGCTCGTCCACTACTGAACTGCAGTCCTGCTCCAGAACCTGAGTGTTGCATGTGCATCAGTTTTACAGATCTCATTCGCTTAAATACAGACTGTTGGTTCCTTGCCTCTCCAGCAGATGCATGATTTAGTGTCACTTTTATGCAGTAATGATACTTGATGTGTGTAATAAATTTTTTAAATTTTTTTCACTCATTAGCAAATGATGGCAGAAGTAATCACCTTGTTTGCCAATTATGTAAGGGCGGCCTTTCTGCCTGATTCCCTGGAAAATTTACCTGAAGCTGACAGGGAGAAACTGGGGATTTGGCCAACAACCGGCAAACAGGACCATATTTCTTGTTCTTGGCTTCCCACATATGTGAGAAATATTAGGTAGGTTAAACATTTCTTCTCCAACTAGCTTGTTTTTATTAGTGTACGGGAAAGCCCATACACCTAAAAATTGCCAGGACTAAGATGAAAAAGAACTGTCAATTGCACTCGTAAGGCAGCGTTTCCTAAACTGTTATGAGTCGCTGCGCCTTAAAATGTTTCCACGGCGCCCTAACCTAAGTAAAAGTATGACTATTCGTATGTAAGAGATCGAAACAAATAAATCTAGTGTATTTTAGAATATTTCGCGGCACCCCCTGAAGAGGTCGAGGCTCCTCGGGGCACTGCGGCAGACAGTTTGGAAATCACTGCTCCAAGTTATTCATTTTAGCAGTTTGAAGTTTCACTCACTAAATTACAAAGATTTTGAATGTCAAAATTATGTTCCTTTCAGTTTCTATGCATTTATTTTTTTTTTTTTTTAAATAGTATATTTACAACAGCAAAAATTGTTGAGATACTTTTTAGGTTAAAAAAAAAAATCAATATTTTGGTGTGGTCATTTCGGTGTCTTAATGAACTTATGATGATGTCACTTTGCTTTTTATGACTGGTCTAGCCTTATATGCCCAATATGCCTGAAGGCGTGGAAGAGGGTCCTGTACTCTTGGAGACAGATGACAACCGTAAACTGATTACTGAACTTAGACGTAGACAGTTGATATTTTTTATTGTTTTATATGGCAGGGGCATATTGAGAGAGTGTCAGATGACAGAGAGTTTAAAAACTGTATACACAAGGGAGCTGAGTGGTTGGAGACCATGAGGCAGGCCAAGAAGACGATGGAGAGATAATGTCCAGACAGACCTGCAAACACTTCGGTGTCACCAACTGGAAGGAGAAGGCTAACCAGAGAGATATGTGGTGGCAGGTGACATCTGGAGCAATGAACCTCAAAGGCTCAGAATGCTGAAAAAGAAGAAGTCAATATTTTTTTAACATGTTGTGAGAAGGAATTGGATCATGAACTTGGTGACAACTGGCAGCATAAATGGAAAAAAAAGTGAAGGGGAAGGTGAAAAGATAAATGTCTGAATGCTTGGTCATATGGATGGTCTAAAACAAGAGCACTGACATGATCCAGAACCTATGGCATAACATGACCACCTGTGTTTATCAGCAGGGCACATGATGGTAAGATATTGTTAAAAATGAACTTATTACCTGTTTGTGTAACCTAGCCATGTCTTTGATTAATTACAGAAACTGTGCTAATACACTGTCAGCACTAGACCCACATGGTGATACATTTATAGTTCTTAATGAGTTGGCATTTGACATGAGAACAAACTGTATGTTTACACTGCTCAAACAGGCAATTTCAGGTAGGTAGAACATTTTAGTTATCATAATTGGTTATGTGTTGGGTAGAACATTGACATTTTCAAAATTGCTTGCGTAGATAACACATTTTAGTTATCAGAATTTGTTGGGGGTATGTTTGATGTCATTTGATTCACAAGTGAAGTGTTTTATGTTAAAGTTAAAGTCGCGAATATCAACCTAATTGCAGCAGGTTTTATCCCATGTGGCTTGGTCTATCTCCACAGAACGGCTAGCTGCCTGCTGAGAGCGCAGTGCAGAGCACGAACTCCATAGCTCTAGTGACAATCCCTGCAGATCCCTGTAAAAATTGCACTCGTGAACTGAAGGGTGCAGTCCTGATTGCTGTGAACTTTATTTTAATTTTATCAGTCACTAAATTAATGGAAACTTTAACTAAATAGATGTTAACTTTTTTTAAATTTTTTTTTATTAACCACAATGGTGGTGGAAACTAATTAAACTGATTTTAACTCTATTTCATTAGTCACAAAGTGATTTAAACTTTAATCAATGTTAGCTTGATTTTATTGGTTAAAAAAATTTGTGGAAACTAATGAATGTGATACTAACTTGATTTTTTTTTAGTTGCTAAGATGAAGGAAACTTTAATGAAATTAATAACATGATTGTTATTAGTCACCAAGGTGTTGGCTGTTTTAATAAAATTCATGTTAACTTAATTTTATTAGCCACTGACATGATGGAGATTTCCATAAAATTGATGTTAATCTTTTATCTGTAGACGTGAAGTGCTTGCATACAAAGGAGACCTGGGTAGTTGAAACTGATGATGAATATGGCGGCACGACTCAACTGGTATGTCTTTCCTACTTTACAGTGTTTAATTATAGCTCTGAGACTTCAGTTTCATTAAACATTTATTTATAAATACATGCTGTTTAGGTAAGAGGGTGATGCTTTGTTCCAAATGTATCAGTGTTAGCTTTCCTTTGAAATAAACAATGCAGACTGAGAGTGGGATAATGCTGCTTTGGCAGCACATGGTCTCCATAAATGCTGTCTGTGCTATAAAAGGAAGGAACTTCATACCTGGCTTTAATTGGCTTTGATTCTCATGTCTGTTTATAGTATTACCATTATCAGCTAGAAAGAGGGAGAGATGCCAAAGAAAAATAGCTTCTACATAGGTCACCAAAGAAAAATAGCTTCTACATAGGTCACCAAAGAAAAATAGCTTTTACGTGTGTCACCAAAGAAAAATAGCTTTTACATAGGTCACCAAAGGAAAATAGCTTCTACGTAGGTCACTAAAGGAAAATAGCTTCTAGGTAGGTCACCAAAGAAAAATAGCTTTTACATAGGTCGCCAAAGGAAAATAGCTTTTACGTAGGTTACCAAAGGAAAATAGCTTCTACGTAGGTCACCTCTCCTTCCTGAGTTCATACTGAGGGAAGGATAGGGTTCCTTCTTTTGTTTCACCTAGAAACAAAGGATTTTTTTGTCAAACCAGGGTCAAGGACCTGCCCTTTTGGCACCTTTCTGTCTCACCAGATGGTAGTGTTACATTAGGCTATAGAGAAGCATAGCAGAATTGTTAGAAGATAGTAACATGTTAAGAATTTGATTACTTATACATTTTCTTCTTCTTCTTGTGATTGCTTTCTGTCGTGTTTGGGTTCTGGTGCCCCATTATGGTGAAAAGAAACAGGATATACCATTGCCTGGGCAATAAGCATGTTGTGGGTGTCGACTGTTTGGGGGCATCCATCAAAGTTGGAGTACATCTACATCAGAGGCAAGGAACAAATAGTCTGCACACAGATAAGCCAGATCTGTGAAATGAATGTGTTCACAATACTCAGATTCTGAAACAAGACTAAAGTTCAGAAGTGGACAAACACCCAGAACTTTCCACTGGAGCTACAGTAGGTTAACATAAAAAAGAAGAAGAAATAGATTGCTCTTTGATTTACATCAGCAAATGAATTTTTTCGATACAATTTTTTTTTAGTTTCCTTCTAGTACCTTCTAGTTTCTTCTATTTTCTTCTAGTTCCTTCTAGTTTTGAGTATGGTGTTCACTCATTGGGTCAATATTCCCTTCTTAATGGACCCTACAAGGGACATTCTTGCAAGGCATGTTCTGCTGTTTGCACACACACAGCCCACATGGGCACAATGCTGAACTACTTAGACAGAGTCTGTGCGTATGTTTGTTAAGTTTGTTATGCCCTGTCCGGTGGCGTAGAATGATGACCTATCCATGCTGGTCAAGTAAGTGGTAGTCATCTCTGGCCAGATTCTCTTAACTTCTGGTGGACGTGATAACTTTTTTTCCCCCCCTCAAAGTATGTTATTGCATTGTTTTCCTGTTCACATTATCATTTATACATCATACAGTGCTTGTCCCCCACCCAATGGTCTTTGATATGAATTCCCAGCAAGACAGATTTTTCAAATTTATCTGGGCTCCCAGCTTAACTCTTTTAGTCTCAAGGAACTATCGTGAGTTCATAGGTTCCTACCTAGAAGCCCAATCGACTTACGATGCTAAATACCCTGGGACTGAAAGAGTTAAATGGGTTGCAGGAAATGTCCTGGACAGTAAAGACAACCAGACCACATCACACACAGTGTCAGTTGGCCTATAAGGCATTAGCACCAAAATGCATGGAAATGAAACATTACTTCAAATCCTGCAGTTCCCCATTTTGTTTCCAGAGCCTTATTTATTTATTTGGGGCCCCCACCTCACCCCAACAAGCATGTCGTACAATGTGGCTAATTAGGGATGTTTCCTTCGAAGTCAGAGTGCATCTGCCTGAGAGGCAAGGAACTGACAGTCTGTATGCAAATAAGCCTTATCTGTGAAAAGGATATGCCTGCAAAACTCAAATTCTGGAACAGAACAGGACTATAGTCCAGAAGTGAATGAGCAACCATAACTTTCTGCCAGAGTTTACAGCCAGTAAAGGTGAATAATAATAAGAAATCAGATACAGTTAACAAACAGTTGAGTTACAAGGCAACTGATTCACATTAAACACATATTTCAGCCTGCTCTGTTTGAAAACATTGTCAATGAGACCATTCAGCATCTACATGAGGTTGTCATCATGAACAAACCCTCAGAACCAGAGGTGAGAAGATTTTCTTTTAACTCCTTGCACCCTTTAACTAATCTTATAACTGTGCATTTATTTCATCATTAAACTCAAGTTCTGGAACAAGATGAAAATCAGGAAGTGGATAAACAACCAGAAGTTTTTGCTGGAGTTTGCAGATGGTGAATGCTAAAATGAAGAAGTGCGTTTTGGTGCTTCATTAATATCCTACCCCAAACAGGGGAAATCCACAGGACAATCTAATATTTCAGGGGGTGGTAGATAGGCTGCATGCAGTCGTGGGACCTAGGCTGCATGCAGTCGTGAGACCTAGGCTGCACTCTGTCGTGGGATGTAGGTGGGTTGGGGTTAGGGCTAGTTCTAGATGTTTTGGGTCGTTAAAAGCATCAGAAAGCCGAGAAACCCAGTCTTACCACCCTCTAGAAATGTTGGACTGTCCTGAGGCGTCATCTGGGGTAGGATATTAATAAAGCACCGCCTTTTCTACATTTCAGCTGATAAGACTCCCCAGTGCCCTCTTCTTCTTCTTCCTTTTTTCTCAACTCCTGGAATTTCTCGCGGCTTCAGGGCAGGAAGAGATCTCTGGAACAGGCCCTTTTGTTCGCTTCGAATACAGTACTTTTCAGTGACTGATATTTCTGCAGTCCATATTGTGTGTGGTTGACCTCTAGCTCTGCTACCGCTGTATCTGTATACCATTGCTCTCTGTGGTGCCCTGCAGCTTTCCGCTGGTTAGTGAATTTGACACACCCACACATCGTGATTGTAACTGACTCAGAAAGGATGCTGAGGAAGGTCAGGACAGGCATGCTTCATGCAGAGTGGCATGCTTCACTGCGGAGGACACGAAAGAGTATTTTCTTGATTTTTTTATCCAGCAGATGCTGGTGTGTTGGGAATGAACAGGCAGACAGACTGGCTGGCTCTGCACAACTTGGTTTAATACCAATGATAATAATGATGAGGCAGACGTAGTTAGTGACTTGTGGGAGAGCATGTACAGTTCGGAGGAGCAGATGGATCACCACTGTCTGGTGAGATTGATGCTGTGGGGTGTGACCAGGGGGTTCTGACAGATGCTCTAGGCTCAAAGGAAAGAAAAGACAGACGTATAATCAGAGTGCTACTGACACCATTAGTACGAGATATTGCTAAAACAGCAATACAGTCGATCTCCTCCTACACTGGTATGCATACAGGATGTTGCTCTGAAAGACTTCTCCTGTCATACTATGTCCAGTGGTGGACAACCAGTACCCGATCGCACAAATCCACTTTTGTAATTAACGTGCCTGTCATTCCAACAACTCCTTTATGTTAAGGCCACTGTTGCTAGAGACCATCCAGATGGATGCACATCTTTGTGAAAACTATCCAGACCTCTTGTCTGCAGCCTGTCACGTTACCTTGGGGATCCCTCGCGCTGGAAACCTGTTACTGCGGCATCACCCGCCAGCAACATGAACACTGTTTTCCGTTACCTAGCGTGACACATAGTGCACAGGTCTAGCCTGGCAAGTACACTGCCAGACTAAAATGCATGTTAGAACAATACACATTATACATAATGTCCTCTCCTCTCCCAAACATGCACACTCGTGGAGCCATACAGTCTACTCTCCTTACATACCATACATACATTCAATCTTGTACTGCACCGCACCAAGTTTTACATTCTTTAATGAACTTTACTTTCACATACCCATATATTTCACACAACAACCTAACAGTAGCCAGTGTGTTGGGAAATGAGCAGGCAGATAGACTGGCTGGCTCTGCACCACTTGGTGGTGAATTGATGTATGACAAGTTAGATATTGTTAGGGCCCTTTAGGAATGAGTGAACAGTGAGGAAGCCCAGACAGATCATTACAGTCTAAGGAGAATGGCGCTGCGAGGAATTACCAGGGGATCTGGCTGAGGCTTGACACTCTGGGGAAGGATGAGAGGGATATGCAATCAGACGGTTACTGGTACGATAAGAATTGGAACTTTTCTCTTGCTGCTGAAGATGGGGACTTGGCACTTATGGGAGTGTCCTGAGTGTTGTGATGACAGTTCTTAATTCAACATTCATTCATTCATTTTCTTAGAATGTTAGTATTCTTCTTTGCCACGTGTAACTTTTGAATGCCCAGATTTTCAGTCAGCGACCTATTCAGAAGGAGGCCACAGCATTGTGTAGTCAGCTTCTGCAAGCGTTCTCAGTTTGTATGGAACAGCTGGTCTTTAGTCCTCCCTTGAATAAAACAGAATCTAAACCGTAAGTTTGCAGTATTTTTTTTTTTTACAACTGGTCAGATGTTGCTGGAGTTTCTTCTTCTCCTCCACCTCCTCCTTCTTCTCTTTCTTCTTCTTCTTCTTCTTTTTCTTCTTCTTCTTTTTCTTCTTCTTCATCTTCTTCTTCGCCCTCCTCCGCCTCTTCTTCTTTTTCTTCTTCTGCTCTTTCTTCTTCTTCTTTTTCTTCTTCTTCATCTTCTTCTTCGCCCTCCTCCGCCTCTTCTTCTTTTTCTTCTTCTGCTCTTTCTTCTTCTTCTTGTCATTCTTCACTATCACTGCCAAACAGATTATGAATTTCATTGTTGCTTCTCATTCTCCATTCCTTGTTGTTTTCATCTTTAATGGGTCCAAAGATTCATTGTGAGACAGTTTTTCTTCTCCTTCATCTTTGCATAAACACTGGCTGTAAACTCTGACAGAAAGTTCTAATTGCTCATCCCTTGTGAACTTTAGTCTTATTGAGTTTTGTATACACATCTGTTCTACAGATTTGACTTATTTGTAAGCAGACTGTTGGTTCCTCACCTCTCAGATAGGTGTACTCCACCTTCAAAGGAAACACCCCTAAATAGTAGACTTTCATGACGTGCTTGTTAGAGGAGCAGTAGATCTGTTGTTTTCCCCAGAATGGTACCACAGAACCCACACAGGTAGACTGCTTTGAGTCGTGGCAAAGTTTTTGCCTCTGCCAGATGGTGGCCGTTGTATTTTTGCTCCATTTGTAGACTGCAGTCTGTCAATTTTTCTACAAGGGACAGTGATTAACATTCTGTGTGTTTTTCGTTGACACAGGAGCAGAGCAACTATGGGGTAACCCGTTTGCTATAGGTCTTATCAGCATTTGATTTATTGTGATCTTTATGTCACAAGGTAGAGAATTTGATTTTAACAGATGTTGTGGGGCATAGTATACTTTATTTACAGACCTATATTCTAGATTGTTGTTCTTCATTAAGTATGTTGAGCAGTTGAATTTTGAACCCAAGTGTGTGCGTTTTTCCATAATATTATACAGTTGTAGTATTTTAATTGTCTGACATTGATCTTATTCAGTAATGTTTTTATCAGAACCATTTAAAAAAAAAAAAATCCATTATTTGTTTTCTTCTCCTGCTATTACATGATTGTTTTTGTGTGTGTATGTGTGTGAATAAACTCTGTATTGTCTGTAAATTGTTTATTCAGAGAGTCTATCTTATGAATGTTATGTTCATTATTGATGTCATTAAGTGTGTTTCTGTTGTTGTTGAAACAGGATCAAGATTACACTTGGGCAAGAGGTGGACTTGGAACAGATTGAAGATCCTATTCCATCAATGGTATTTACCTTAACTTTAATTCTAGTTTTTGTATTGTTAATCATGGAATGATAAAAAAAAAAAAAATGTGGCGGCCCTTCTCCAGGCAGATGATGCAGACGGTAAACTTATTAGGGTAATTAGATATTGATCGCACAGGTATAAGACCAAAGTCCAGACATGGATGAACAACCAGGAGTTTCCACCAGAGTTTACAGCTGGTGAAAACAGTAGAAAAAAAAGAAGAATGATAAAGTAGAAATTAACTTCATAAATGTGTTTAATAAAAGGATGAAGTGGTAATTAGTTACAGAAATGTATTTTATGAAAGAATAGAGTGGTAATTAATTGCCAAAATTTATTTAATGAAAGGTTTCAGAAGTAATTAATTGCAGTAATGTATTTAATGGAAGGATAAAGAGATAATTATTGCAATAATGTATTTAATAAAAGTTTAAAGGGATAATTAACTGCAGTAATGTATTTGATGAAATGATAATATGGTAATTCATTGCAGAAATATATTTAATTATCTTATGAAATAATATGCTGATCTCATGCCTTAAACATCTCTCTTAGAGTTCTTTACTATTTCTTTGTGTTTTTGCTTCTCTTTATGTATGTTTTTAAATCATATGAGCTCCAAAAGAAGGACAATCTAGTTATATTGTCTACAGGTTTTCTTAGTATTTTTCCAGTCTAGTTCTCACAGCTCCTGATTCTGTGGAATTTCTCTAGTTCCTTGTAATTCCGCATTGGGGACTGTAATGTGCAATTTTAACTCTTTAACATACCTTGGACCATAAGGCTGTCAACTAACCCACACCAGGTCATCCTCTTTTTTTGCTGTCACATATGACACCCTATGTCAGCTCCACATCGATGACTCTGTAACATACAGCACTAGTTATTTACCATGGCTTGGACCATTAGGCGGTCAACTAACCCACGCCAGGTTATCCTATTTTTTACTGTTACGCCCAACACCCTATCTCCACCGTATCTTTTTAACTTCCCTGTCTCGCTCCCTTCTCTGTGTGCTTTTTCCTTCTTTTTCAGCATTCTGAGCCCTACAGGTTCATTGCTGCAGATATCACCCACCTCCATTCATCTCTCTGTTGGCCTTCTCTTTCTAGTTGGTATAAGCAAGTATTTGCAAATCTGTCTGGACATTATCTCTCCATCATCTTCTTGGTCTGCCTCATGGTCTCTGACCATTCATCTCCCTTGTGTGTACAGTTTTTAACCTCTCTGTCATCTTAACTTCTCTCAGTATACCCCAGCCATTTCAACCTCTCATGGTGCCAGTGATCAATGGTGATTTAAACAGATCATGAATTTCATTGTTGCTTTTCACTCTCCATTCCCTGCTGTTTACATCTGTGATAGACAGCTTTTTGGTGTGCCTATATTTCTGTTACCCTGTGGTTTGTAGGTAAGAACATTCTAGTTATATTTTTCTTAGTGTATGTCATATCCGTTGCCTGAATGAAATATAAACAGTTCTTTTATATTCCTGTAGGACAAGAGATTGATCATCATGCTGAGCAACTGCTCCCACACCCTGGAGGTTGTTGTGCCAAGGATCATTGAGAACTTGACCAAACATGGCTATGTGGAGATGGAGAAGGCCTTAAAGGTATCCATAAATCATTGTGAAAAAGTACGGGATGCAGAGGTGCACCAATTACTGTGTATATTCTACTGCTGTAGTAGCTGCTACTGTCATTTCTCAGTTGAAGAATACAGGGCGGAATAATCAGTAAGAGAAACATATAGACAAATCAGAGCCAGATGGTACTATTCATTCTACCACTTGTAGTATTTTATATACTATATGCATTTGGGACATACACAGTAAGTAAACAAGCTGAAAAACATTTACTCGTCATAGAGGTGTGGTTTTTTAGAAAAATACAAAGAATATCATAGAATTAAAAACGAACACATTAGGTATTCCTCCTCAAGACGGATGAAAACCATGAATTAATTAGAAAATTCCCCTGAAGTCGGAATACATTTGCCGGTGAGGCAGGGAACAGCTAACAAATAAGCCAGTAAAACGGATGTACATGCAAAACTCAGGTCCAGATAAAATCCAAAAGTCCAAGTGCACAAACTACTGGGACCTTCCCCCAGAATTCACATCCGGTGAACGAGAAGAGAGGAGCAGATTAGAAAAATTAGATGTAGTCAATGAATGTTTTTTGTGGTTTTTTTTTAACATGTGCACGAGGAAATAGATTTGAGAAATGACTGACAAGATTTATAGAAAAAGGGCAAAGAGAAGGCAAGAAGATACATACCCGGATAACTTAGCCACATGGGTGGGAGGGTGGGGTGGGGGGGGGGGGTCACAGACCTGATCCATGATTCTGGTGATCATATGAGATGAGTAAATGTGATAGTCTATGCCAGGGCTTTTCAACTAAGTTTATTAATCAGGGGCCCAAATTTTGAAACTGATGATCATCACAGGCCTGAGCCCAAGTTTAGAAAGATCTTTAATGCGGTACAACTGGCATAATTTGCCACTTGCTAGGCCTCCGTGAGCCAGATTTGGCCTATCAGCCGTCCATTGAATAGCCCTGGTATATACTTATCAGCACAGTCGATGATGATGATGATTGTGACGTGCGAAGGCTTCATTGGAACGTGCGCAACTTCATTGTGACTAGGGGCGTCGCAATGTAACAAAAGGGCATCAACACTTAACATGCCACTGGCCACGTGTAACATAACATGATGAATGTTGGAACTTCCAAACGTAGCGAAACGAGAACTCTCTTTAAAAGTTCCATTTTTGTATTGACAAATAGCAATGATCAACGCAAGGAGAAAATATTCATACTCATTCAAGCACATCAACAAAAGCTTGCTCGTACATCCATGGACTGATATGTCCTCACGATAGGTCGCAGTCCGACCTTGAGATCCAGACAGTCATTTCTGTCTTCAGTTCCGTAGTCTGAATAAAGTAATGTAAGTCTACCGGCTTACTGCCGAACTGTGACTATTCACCTAAACATCAACTGCAAAGTATACCGGCTTACTGCCGAACTGTGGGTAAAACGTCCTCAAGGATCCAACTTTATACAACGTTTGCTTCCGTGGGATCCCGGGGTAAAGCGTCCTCAAGGATCCACACGTCCGTCTCCTTCCGACTATCAACATCAACTGCCTTTGACAACAATACCTTCACAACGTTACGTATTGATTTTGACGTCTTATTTGCTCACTCAGTACTGGTACGTTCTGGTGCACATCCGCACGCGACAATGATGATGATGAGTTTTAACATGTTGGTATAAAATCTTATTTCCATAGGCTGCACAAGATACCTACAGAGATCTAGACCAGCGTCTTTTCACCAGCTACATAGAACAAAAGTCAGACCCCATTATCGGTGCCATGGAGCCTAACATGTATCGAGGAGGCTTTAACTGGAAAACGTGGAAAAATCCTGTTGGTGTCCGCAACTATCTGAAGGAAATTATTATGAGTATCATTGAAGTTCATGCAGAGGTGAGTTGTTTATCTCCTCTAAAAAAGAAAAAGAGGGTAAAGTCGAGAGATGTGGACCAGCGATATTGCACACGGTTATAAACCATAAGTGCTCTGCCACCAGTACGGACAGCTAATAAGAAACTGCCTGTGTCGCCCCTCTCATGCAACTCCGAAGCTACAGCGATGTTCCTCCATTTAACCCGGAGTGTCAAATCTGGTACCCATTTCCTAGAGGCTGGGTAAACTCCAGGAACCACCCGGTTTCAAAAACCGTCCGTAAGCTGCAGCGAGTCGCAGCTGGATTTGAAAGTGAGATGTAGGAGACCTGGTGTTAAAAGCCAGATACTTGATCTGACCCCAGTGTGACTTTGTAGCTTATATTTCACAGAGTGTTGGTCAGTAGTAGGGGGCTGTTTATGTATTTTTGTGGGTATTTTTCTAAAGCAACAACACTTTTGTTTGCTTCCCCATAGGTCAGCCTGGCTTACACAACAATATTTGAGACTATAGTATGTGACCCCGGAAGTGGGTACATAGCGAATGAGTCTGTTAATAAGCTATAGGTGATCCCAGATATAGGCACATAGCCAGTTGAGTCTGTTATGAGCTTTAGGTGACCCCTGGAGTGGGCAGATAGCCTAATGCATATAATAGACTATAATTGACCTCAGAAGCTGGCACATAGCCCAGTGTATCTGTTAGAGCTGTAGGTGATCCCAGGAGTGGGGACATAGCCCAATGCATCTGTTACAGGCTGTAGGTGACCACAGGAGTGGGCATATAGCCTAATGCATCTGTTATAGGCTTTAGATGATCCTAGGAGTGGGGACATAGCCCAGTTGCATCTATTATAGACTATAATTGGCCTCAGAAGTGCCCAGTGTACCTGTTACAGCTGTAGGTGATCCCAGGAATAGGCAGATAGCTGAATGCTTCTGTATTTGGTTGTGGCTGTAGGTGAGCCTAGGAGTGGGCACATAGTCAAATACAACTGTTATAGGCTGTCAGATTCAGTGTCAAATAGTCAAATACAACTGTTATAGGCTGTTAGATTCAATGTCAAATAGTCAAATACAACTGTTATTGGCTGTCAGATTCAGTGTCAAATAGTCAAATACAACTGTTATAGGCTGTCAGATTCAGTGTCAAATAGTCAAATACAACTGTTATAGGCTGTCAGATTCAGTGTCAAATAGTCAAATACAACTGTTATAGGCTGTCAGATTCAGTGTCAAATAGTCAAATACAACTGTTATAGGCTGTCAGATTCAGTGTCAAATAGTCAAATACAACTGTTATAGGCTGTCAGATTCAGTGTCAAATAGTCAAATACAACTGTTATTGGCTGTCAGATTCAGTGTCAAATAGTCAAATACAACTCTTATAGGCTGTCAGATTCAGTGTCAAATAGTCAAATACAACTGTTATAGGCTGTCAGATTCAGTGTCAGAAACAGAAATAAATAATAGGAGAAAATATGAACATGAAAGATTATATTATGGAACAAAACAATTAAAAATACAATTAAGCTGAATGTTGATCCCTGCAGTACTTAGAACATATCATCATTATCATCATGTAGCAGGTCCTTTGCAGGACGTCACTCTTATCACGGTCTGTCTGAAATAAACTCGGTCTCTCGCCAGTTCTCCCGCCTCATGTACTTTCATACTCAAGGAATCACTTATATCCTGTGCCTATCTTCGTGTTGGTCGGCCCCTGCCCCTCCTTCCTGGAAGCATACCCTCCGCTATAATTTTTTCCAATCTGTCGTGGCGCCTGAAATGAACAAAATATTTTGGCTTTCGAGACAGGATGCTGTTTATTAGCCAATCTTCCTTGACGTTCAGATCTTAGAACATCTAAGATATGATTTTTCATGAAAAGGTCACTGATTTGATGGCTTTATCAAGAACCTGTGGTAGTAGACTGGCAAATAGTAATGTATCTGTGACGCTAACATGATTGCATGAAGTGAAGCACGTCGATGCTGTTTTATGTCAAGATAAGAGACATTGCAACCGATTTCTCATGGGAACAGTCAGTAAGGTTACTTGTTACTTTGTGATAGCTGCTGCATCAGAAGATGGAGCAAGCACAAGAATGCTAAATTTTGTAGTGACGTTGATCATTATAACGTAACATATAGCAGTTTCTGAGATGTCATCAATTTTGCTAAAATCTCATCTTACAGTCATATCAAGTTAGGGAGTTTAAATATCTAGGAAGTATGATCACAGAAGATGGTAGAATTGACAGAGAAATAGAAACCAGATGTCAGAAAGCAAGTGCACTTATATACCAGTTGTCACCATTATTAAGACATCCAAGCATAACTATGAGTGCAAAGAGACAGATTATTAATAGCAAATTCATTCCAACATTAAGCTACCAGTGCCAAACATGGACACTATCTAAAGCCCATATATGCAAAATCACCACCTGCAAGATGAGGTTTCTGAGAAAAGCAGCCAACCTAACCATCCGAGATCGAGTGAATAATGAAACTATCAGGCAAATTGTGGGAAGGACACCTTGTACTAGATTCATCGAGAAACAGCAGATCAAGTGGTTTGGCCATCTCGTTAGAATGCTGCAAGATCAAATACCATCACAAGCACTACATCTCAGAAGATCAGCTACAAGAGCAAGAGGACGGTCGCGAAAAACATGGATCGACAACATTAAAGACACTCTACGCCTTCACAGCATGACAATAGCCAGTGGCAGCCACAGTGCACTGGATCGTAAATTATTCCTCCCCACGACACTTAACGTCAGAAGTGGTTTATGATGATGATGATGACAGTCATATTAATTATATCTAAGACTGGATAAAAGAGATATTTTAAAGACCATACATGAACAAGTTTTGACAGAGGAAATGAGATTAGACAAAATAACATGTGTAAGAATGCCTGAACAAGGAATTAGGAGTGGGTTTGGCAAGGAGGTACGTTTGAGAGGAAGAGAACGACGTGTATAATCAGTATGCTGCGGAAACAGTTAGCCTCTACACCTTAAGACATTTGCTGCGGGAGACGGAGCACCTATGGGTATGCTAGGTGTGCGATGATGTTGATTCCTAAATCAGTAATCAGTTGATTATACCTGTTACTATAAAGTATTTTTGTGTGAGCTTGTTTGAAACTGTCCGTCCTATGTCAGGTGTACAGCATATCACCCAAGTTTGTGATGCGTGTCATGAGAAAAATCATCGAGGCTGTGTGTGAAGAACTGTCCCGACTTGTTCAGTGTGTACACGATTTCAACGCTGGTGGTGCTATCCAGGTAAGGCTAACAGCATTTCTCTCTTTTCCTTCCTGTACCTAGCTGACTCACTTTGGTGAAGATAAAAATGATCTTTTTTTTCTTCTTCTCCTCCTCCACCTTCTTCTTTTTCTTCTTCTTCTTCTTCTTCAGCACTCTACGCCCTTGAGGCTCGTTGCTGTAGATTTTACCTGCCTCTATTCATCTCTGTTTTAGGGATCTCCGTGGTGAAGTGGTCAAGCTGTTTGCCTCGTGCTCTGAAGGTCTGGTTTCATTTCATGGCTGCACCATTCACTTCACAAGTGCAGTTTTCACAGAGAATCTTGGGGATCACCTCAGAGCTACAGGGTTCGTGCTCTCTGTGACGCTTTTGGCAGGCAGCTGCTCATTCTGCAGTGACCGAGCCATATGGGATAAAACCTGATGCAAAGAAGCGGATCCTCTTGACTTTAACCTATCAACCTTATCTCTATGAATGGCCTCCTCTTTCCACTTGATGACACCAAGTATTTGAAGATTGCCTGAATATAATCTCTCCACCATCTTTTTGATCTGCTTCAGGATCTGCTGTCACGTGGTTCTTTTCAATATGCAGTTTCTCTCTCTATTATCTATCATCCTGTCTGTATGCCCTAGCTTCACAAATTGTCACTCTTTTTATGGCCTGCAAATTCTCCAGCCTTATGTGCTTTCATAACCAATGCATCTTCAGTGTCTTATATCCATATTCGTAGGGTTGGCCTCTGCCTCATTTATCAGAAACTGTACCCCAATCACTGTGATGTTTAACATGGCTTAAATATCTCAGCTTTCAGGACAAGATACTGTTTATGAGCCAATTCTCCTCAATATTCAGATCGCACTGGTTTTTCTTTCTTTCTTGTTCATGATCACAACATTTTGGGAAGATAAATTATCACAACATTTGGGGAAGATACATGATCACAACATTTTGGGAAGATACATGATCACAACATTCGGGGAAGATACATGATCACAACATTTTGGGAAGATACATGATCACAACATTCGGGGAAGATACATGATCACAACATTCGGGGAAGATACATGATCACAACATTTGGGGAAGATACATGATCACAACATTTTGGGAAGATACATGATCACAACATTCGGGGAAGATACATGATCACAACATTTTGGGAAGATAAATTATCACAACATTCAGGGAAGAGATACATGATCACAACATTCGGGGAAGATACATGATCACAACATTTTGGGAAGATACATGATCACAACATTTTGGGAAGATACATGATCACAACATTTTGGGAAGATACATGATCACAACATTCGGGGAAGATACATGATCACACCATTTGGGGAAGATACATGATCACAACATTTTGGGAAGATACATGATCACAACATTTGGGGAAGATACATGATCACAACATTCGGGGAAGATACATGATCACAACATTTGGGGAAGATACATCATCAAAACATTTTTAATTTGATACATTTCTGAGTACTGTGCCATTGGTGAATACTACAGAAGTAAATAAAATTAAACAAATAAATTCAACTTTTTAACTTTAAAAACACATACCACACTCAGATTAACTACCATACCACACTCAGATGTAACTACCATACCACACTCAGATGTAACTACCTCTGCTACCCGAGTGTCATATTTTGTTGTTGTTTTTTTAGGCCAGATTGGAACTTCAAGCAATACAGAGTACTGTCCAGATTTACAGCAATCCTCGTATAGAGTAAGTTTACTGATAGTTATTATCATCAGTTACTCTGGCGGATCGTTTGATCTCAAATAAAATATATAATTTTGTATGAGAAAATTATCACCAAAGCTGTGCTGAAATCCTGTGAATCCTCTATGGCTGTCCTCTTTTCTGTTGTAATATCCAAGATTGTGAACACTAACATGTTTGAAGCTCACATGAGAGCTTTCTCTGAGTGTCTCTTCTTTTCTTCTTCTGGATTCAACTTTGAAAGGGCTGTTGGCATGTTGTTTTGTGGTTTACAACTAGGCTGTGATATTTGTGTCTTTCCCCTAGTGTATCTGATTTTTTCTTTTTTTTGGGTGGGGAGCGCAATGGTCTTTTTTTTTTTTCCTCTTCTTGATTTGGTTACTAGTAGCCACATTATTTTGAATTAAAAGCCAAAATAAGGATATAGAAAATGAAGTAGTTGAGGTTAAATTTATTATTTAAAAAGTTTGTTGAAAGGCAAAAATCTTGGTTGGAAAAAGAGGAAAAACAAAGAAAAGAGAGTGGAGGAAGACAAAAATAAAGAAGAAAAGATTCAGAAAGACAGAAAGAGGGTGGAAAAGAAAAAGAATATGCGGAGCAAAGGAAATAAATTAAAAAGAAGTTAAAGTATAAAATGAAAACAAACAAATGATGGATGTACACCATTCACTTCAGCATCTTCTATGAGAGACAGCTGTTTTGTTCATGACCCAAGTGCTGTGACATATTTTCCTCAATTAGTAACCAATAACTATCAAGATGTTTAACTTTTGCTCCGGCAAAGCAAGTTAATGTTAATATATTGCTTTGAACACATATTATTTATTAACAAAAAATAACAACATTAATGATTAATGGCTAAGCACCATCAAGGAAATTAAAAACAGAGTTTTGAGAGCATGCATCTTCCCTGTAGCAACATACGGATGTGAGTCGTGAACTATCTCCTGGTCATTAAGGAAGAAAATAACGAATTTTGAGCTAAACTACTACATAAGGATTCTCAGAATACCATGGAAAAAGAGAAACAAGAAATACTGACATTCTAAAGTCTCTGAACATCAAGGAAGATTGGCTCATAAACAGCATCTTCATCTCACAAACTGGAATAGTTTGACCATATCAAGAACCTCAGTGGTTTGGACAGAACAGGAGTGCAAGAAATGGTGGTGGGAAAGAGTGTCAAGAATGACCAGCATGAAGATGGGCGCAAGATGTGTAAGATGCATTGGATAGAAAAGTGCATCAGGTGGTAGAGGTAGCGAGAGGCTGAGCTTCATTCAGGTCGGTTGTTCTTCTTTTTTTTTCATCGCATTCACTGGCTGTAAACTCCAGCGGAAAGTTCTGGTTGTTCATCCACCTCTGGACTTTAGAATTGTTCCAGAACCTGAGTGTTGTGTGCACATCTGTTTTATAGATTTGACTTATTTGTATGCAGACTATTGGTTTCATTCCTCTCAGGCAGATGCACTCCAACTTCAAAGGAAAACCCCAATTAGTTGACTGTTACATTGTAATGATGGGGGAATACCAAGAGGTTCCCAGTATGACCTTTAGGGTCAAGGAGCCAGTTAAGGGAAGAAGCGTGGAAAAAAGATGTTTCTAAGTTCCTATGTGAATGGACAATTGCAAGAAGAAACCAGTGGAAAGAGAACAAAGGATTAGATGCGAGAAAGTAGGAAAGTTAGTTGGTGTTTGACAGCAAGAGTGAGAGGCTGAGTTGTGCGAGAAGAGTGACTGAAATGAACTGTGATTGCTGACAATGTGAGAAAGTTCCTAGCACACAAGAAAGGTGGCTGAACAGAAGTGATCCTGAATAGAAAGTTCGACCGACTGCGAAGATTTGTAGAGCTATGCTTGAAATGCGAGCTGTCATCATGATTGGAATGCACAGAAGGAAAAGTAACTATTTATGAATTTAAACTTTGGTGTTGATATAGCAGTATTCGCGATTGACCCCTAGAATGACGAGTGAGAACTCAGAACAGCAACTGGACGATACATTTGTTGGAACAGCATTAAACAATTTTTACATCAGAGCTGTGTGTCATCGAAATCTGTGTTCTTTCCTACTAACTCAGCACCTGAGCAGAGGGGAGACAAGTGTCGCTATGTATCTAGACAGAAGTAAAGTGTAACATCATTGCATACAACATGCAGGCAGGCAGTGAGTTTCTTATAGTTTTCCCCACAATGGGGTCCCGAAACCCATACGGGAAAGGCGAGTTGTGGTAAAAGCAACATTCTATAGTGGACCTACTTACTACATTGTGATGATAATATTATTTATAATAGCCAGTTTTTTGAATTTTGTGAATTGTATACTTATTAATAGCTAATGTTTTTTTTTTTTTCAGAGCTTGTTTTACGGAAGCTTTTGCTGCAGTTCCACAGTTGTCTAATGAAGGGGAAAAGTAAGCAGGGTTTGGAATGTTATCTTTCATAATTTAAAGCTTTTTTCTTTTGAATGACAATTAAGAATATGGACTGGCACCTTTCCGTCTTTCAGACGATAGTGTTACACTGTGTTATATGAGGAGGCATAGGGCTGACAGACCATGGCGATGGAGAGTGTGACTAGCAAGACCCGCCCACGTTAAGAAACGTATTCCAGAAATATAACATGGGATTTCAGGACCAGTGTTGTTTAGTTTGTTTCTTCTCAGACGCTCCGCTCTTATCCTTTTTGCAATGATTTTTTCCGTCCTTCTAATTTCCTTCCTGATTTTCCCCCTCCACACAACACAGCATTTTGTTCCTATGAGTCCACCTCAGATACCTGTATCATTCATGTCCCGCTTCCTCACATCTTTGTATCATAGTAGGGGTTGGCCTCAACATCTTCTACCCATCTTTAATTAATCTTAGAGGATGTCCTTAGGGATTCTGCCATCCTCCATCCTCCAGGTATGATCCAGCCACCTGAACCTTCGTAAACTGAGCATTTAGAAAACTGTTGTTGTACTTGCTCTTTCCACTGCCTCAGTGTTTGTGATCTTGTCCTGCCACCTAATGCTAAGTATTCTTCTTCGGCACCACATGTGAAAGCTATACAGCCATTTCTCCTGGTGCAAAGAAATTATTAAGAAGTAAGAATATATAATGGCAGCAACCGACAGCTGTAAGAATTTCGTAAATATGTGCGTTAGCATTCTTGTAAACAGATTGGTACTAGTAAACAGAATATGTACTGTAGTCTAGCCTTTACACCCCAAATCTTTAAGTAGAAGAGAAGTGATGTCAATCTGAGGGTCATATGGGTCATTTTTGTGTCATCATGACAACACATGACAACTATCTGAAATAATTAAATAAATATTATTGCAGATTATTTCTTTTATGTGGGCTGCAGGTGAGCTGCTGGTTAGACGTGCCTGCTTTAGAGTATAATAGAAGTGTTGCTTTGCACACCACACTGTACAGTATAATAGAAATGATGCTGTGGACACTAAACTGTAGAGTAGAATAGAAGTGATGCTGGGCACACCACACTCTAGAGTAGAATAAAAGTGATGCTCTGCACACCAAACTCTAGAGTAGAATAGAAGTGATGCTCTGCACACCAAACTCTAGAGTAGAATAAAAGTGATGCTCTGCACACCAAACTCTAGAGTAGAATAAAAGTGATGCTCTGCACACCAAACTCTAGAGTAGAATAGAAGTGATGCTCTTCACACCAAACCCTAGAGTAGAATAGAAGTGATGCTCTGCAACCCAACCCTAGAGTAGAATAGAAGTGATGCTCTGCAACCAAACTCTAGAGTAGAATAGAAGTGATGCTCTTCACACCAAACCCTAGAGTAGAATAAAAGTGATGCTCTGCAACCAAACTCTAGAGTAGAATAGAAGTGATGCTCTTCACACCAAACCCTAGAGTAGAATCGAAGTGATGCTCTGCAACCAAACCCTAGAGTAGAATAGAAGTGATGCTCTGCAACCAAACCCTAGAGTAGAATAGAAGTGATGCTCTGCAACCAAACCCTAGAGTAGAATAGAAGTGATGCTCTGCAACCAAACTCTAGAGTATAAAAGAAGTGCTGCTCTCTACATGAAACCTAGAGTAGAGTAGAAGTGATACTACACACACTGCACACTAAAGTATAACAGAAGTGTTGCTCTGCACACTACACTCTAAAAGTAGAAAAGTATTGCTTTGTACACCACAGCCCAGCATAAAAAAAAAACCCATACAAAAACTAATTACAGTACATCTTTAATAGCATCTGTGACCACCTTCTTCCATTACAGAGTTGTTGAGAAGCTTCTGAATGAGTTCAAGTCTCGAATGAAAATACAACTGATGTGCTTCCACTCTGATGAATCTCTGGCACACATGAAGATGACCACGCATGATGTTTCAAACTGCTAGCATTTAGTTTCAGCAAATTTTAAAAATAAGGGTGGTAAACACATGCACAAAACAAATTGATGTTTTTTACCTGTTATCATATTGCTGACTGTGAGAATATGATGTGTAAAGAAAATAGACATGATAACTTCTTCATCTTTTTTGTGCTCATCGACTGTAAACTCCGGTTTTTTTTATTTTTATTTTACAGATCTGGCTTATGTGTGTGCAGGCTGTTGGTTCCTCGCCTTTTAGGCAGATCAACTCAGACTTTGAAGGGAAGCAACCTTAATTAACCACCTTTTATGACTTGCTCATTAGCGGGCAGTTGGGCTGTTCTTGTTTCCCCCCAAATAGGGCCCTGGAACTAACACAGGAAGAGGCATAACAAGAAATAAATTCACTAAACAGAAGCAAATCCCGTAAACCCCCTTCAGCCATATAACACAGTTATATTGGGCAGCATGCTTTTATAAAATAACCTGTTTTCTACTATGGGTATCGGGTATATTTGAGTAGACCTCTTAAGGGTGACATGGTCAAAATCGCACTGACCACCTTTACACCCCAGGGCATTACTTGTTACCCATTTTAAACCGGGTTTCAAGTGAATCAGATCTGTACAACTGATGCACACACAACTCTCACGTTCTGGAGCAGTTCTGCAGTTCATAAGTGGACGAACAACCAGAACTTTCACCAGAGTGTACAGATAGTGAACACGAAGAAGAAGAAGAGACTGGGTTGACCTTGGAGCCAAGGTCTGTTTAAAGATAAGTATTAAAACATTCTGCATTGGTGCAGGTTGGAACCCGAGGTCTTCGAGCCAGCAGGCGAGTGTCTATCAGCTCTGCCACCGCAACTTCCATAACATACAGGTGGCATATTATAAATCATAGTCTAATGAAACTTTCTCATGTTCAAGATTGATTGGCTTGTCCTGCACAAAGCTTCCAGAGCACACTGGTGGCTTATTATAAATTATAATCTGTTGAAGCTTCTCATGTTCAAGATCGACTGGATTTCCCACGCGAAGCTCCTAGAGCACACTGGTGGCTTATTATAAATTCTTATCTGTTGAAACTTTCTCAAAGATCATTTTCTTATACAAAATATAGGTAAATCCTAAAATGAAAAGCAGCTGGCTGAACGGTTAAGAACACAGGGCTCTCTTGTGGGAGACCTAGGTTTGAATCCTCTGTAAGATTGGGGTTTTTTTTTTCTGTTGGGGCAAAGATAAAATCTTAACTTGAACAGTCTATGGTGACATTGCTGTCCATGCAGTTTTTCCCAAGTACTCAGAGTCAAAAACTCCTCGACAACTACAAAGAGTAGTAAATACAGACGGTAATGGCCACACGTGTCATTGAGAGTTAGAAAAAGAATTTTTGCTCGCTACATACATCCAGTTTTAACATATGGATGTGAATCCTGGACAATCGGTAGGCAGGCCAAACAATTTTTAGAGGCCTCAGAGATGTGGTTTTACAGAAGAATGCTTAGAATACCTTGGACAGCCAACTTATTACAGACACCAGACGGAGACAGTCATCATTTTTCGGCCATGTTATGAGAAGAGGGAAAATAGAACATGTTGTGACCACTGGAAAGATATGTGGAAGGAGGGATAGAGGAAGACAATGAGAGAAGATGCTTGACAGTCTTGTTGCATGGCATGGACGTGTGTCGGCACACAAACTGATACATGCTGCAGGATATCGCAGATTATGGAGAGGTATGATCGCCCACGCCAGTCGGCAAGGCACCTGATGATGATGATGAATGGCCACATGCACGCGTCCGCGCATACACACAACCATCTTAGTCTCATAACATGAAACAAAGGCTAAGCCCCCTCCCCCCCCCCCCCCCCCCCCCCCCCACCCCACAAATTTTACAGAAGTTCAGAAAGACAGTCATCATAAACATACATAACTGGTATATTGCTTGACACTTCAGCAAGATGTTTTACCAGTTTTAATTTGAAAATAAAGTAAAGAAAATAAAAATCTTCAGCATTTTATTACAGGTCAAAAGTAAAGAACCCTTTTCCATGCCTGCCGGCGTGATGTGGTCAGCTTTATGCCAGCCACCTTTACTTTCCAGGACGTTTACCTAGTACCCATTTAGGGGTGGGAGCCAAGGTCATTTTTGAAAAAAGTCCAGCTCCGATAGGATTTGAACCCACATCCTTCAGGTCTGCAGGCAAGCATATAGCCGCTTCACACAGTAACTCCAGGTTGAAAGTAGAAAAGATATATAGTGCGTACATTGTAAAAAAACTGGCACCCTGTGGATACTGAAGCAGTGGTGCCATGTTGCCAGGTATTGGCCAGTGTCACACAATCAGAGTGCCAGGTTGGCTTGTTCATCTTGTGAGGGATGGATACAGAAAATTAATACAAGAGAAACACAGTGATGAATTAGCAGAGGCAGCCAACTGTGAAGAGCAGCTGTCATAAATGCTGACCTAACCTGAAAATTGAAAGAGAAAGAGAGATGGCAGAATGTAAGAAAAACAGACAGAAAGATGCCATATTGTCAAAGAGGCAGTTGATAATTGTTTTATGAAAGTAAATTGTCAAACACTTTATAGCCATCATCACTAATTTTATAAATAAAGCATTTATAATTTGATGTAATGGACCTTCTGTATTCACTCAGTTATTAAATGCTTTATTCATAAAGCCACTACATGAAACATTTCTTCGGCTAAGTTCTTCTTCTTCATCTTCTTCAGGTTAACTCTTTGAGTCCCATAGGGTTTAGCATCACAGGCCCAAGGGGTGGTCAAAAGAGATGCAATGTCGGCGCATCATACGTTCATTGGGCTTCTAGGCAGTAACCTATAAACGTATGTTGAGTTCCTTGGGACTCAAGAGTTAATCTGCTGTTCACTCCACTGACCAGTGCTGATTGTTCACCCACACCTGGGCTTCAGTCTTTTCCAAAATTTGATGTTTGCCTACACATCCGTTTTAAAGATCTTGCTAATTTATGTGCAGACTGTTGTTTCCTTGCCTCTCAGGCAGAAATACTCCGACTTTGAAGGAAATGTTGGTCCTATCTAAGTTGGCTAGGCCCCATGTTGGGAACATGTCACTAGGACGACCACAGAAAGGTCTTTATAATATTTAATTGTATGTGTCATATTATTTCAAATGAGTTATTTTATATATATATAGAGAGAGAGAGAGTAAAGGACCCTTTTCCACGCCTTTAGTCGAATCGGTCATATAGGGCTAGACCTACATTTTTATAGACCAGTCTGCACAAGAGGGTGATGTGGTCAACATCACGCCGGCCGCCTTTACTTTCCATGACTGCACCTGGTACCCACTTAAGGCTGAGTTAATATATATATATTTATGGGTCTTGACTACTTGTTGTTCAGGACCTCTGTATTCCTTTCACCTGAGTCCAACAAGGATTAAACTACAGTGGCTTTTTTGTAAACATATGAAAGGATTATTGGCAAGTGTAGCAAAATAAAACAGTGCAACTGTTAGGAAGCATTCTTGCACTTGGGGGTCATCAGAAAAGTTGTCCTACATTTTGAGGCATGTATCTTACTGTTTCGGGAGACATCAGACACTGTTCATAGAGAAGGACTGCAGCTTGATATTTTGTTATCTTTTGGTGATCCAAGATGTTTCTATTCCATAAATATTGTTTTATTGCACGGCTAAAGTAATGGCAGCACCACTGTATGTTGCCAGTAGGCAATGTTGCCAGTAGGCAATGTTGCCAGTAGGCAACGTTGCCAGTAGGCAACGTTGCCAGTAGGCAACGTTGCCAGTAGGCAATGTTGCCAGTAGGCAATGTTGCCAGTAGGCAATGTTGCCAGTAGGGTAGGCAATGTTGCCAGTAGGCAATGTTGCCAGTAGGGTAGGCAATGTTGCCAGTAGGCAATGTTGCCAGTAGGCAATGTTGCCAGTAGGCAGTGGGTTGATTCTTCTCCACAATGGAGCTTCGGAACCCACACAGGAAAGTTGTTAATTCAACACCAGGCACTTGATGCAACAACAAACTCTGGTATTTGTTGTTACTTAAAAGGTAAAGTGAAGGACCCTTTTCCACGCTTTTGGGCATATTAGGCATATATAGGTTTAGACGTATATTTTATAGACCAATCGGCACATGGTGGATGATATGGTCAGCATCACTTCAGCCACCTTTACTTCCCAGGACTGTACCTGGTACCCACTCAAGGCTGGGCTGACCTGGGAGCCAGGGTTACAAAAAAAAGTCTAGCTCCATCACGACCCAAACTCCTGACCTTTTGATCAGCAGGCAAGCATCTAGCCGCTACACCATGACGACTTCCTGTGTTACTTAACCCTTTGTTAAATGCAGCCAGTACAACTACCAATACAGGTGCTACACATGAAATGATCTTAAATGAAAGCAAAGGCAGCCCTAGCAGAAGATGGTTTGATAACTTTAAAGAGTTTCTACATGGACAAGGGAAAAAAAAAAAGCCATTACTACCCATCAAGGAGTGGATCACAAACTGTTTCTCCCCGCAACGCTTAACAGTAGAAGTTGATGATGATGATGATGATGATGAACCCTTTTGCTCCGTAAAAGTTTTTTTTTTTTTTTTCAACTGTTAAATGAAAAGAAACCCATCATTATAATTCTCTGAAACTTCTACCCTAAGAAACTAAACAGCGCTCATACCATTTGGAGGTGACCGGTTCAAACCCAGGCATGGTGACTATAGCTTCAGATTTTAATGTTGTCTAGTGTGTTCTTCTATCTTTATACTTCTTTCTGTGAGTGCTGATCAGTACTTTGTATTTGTTTATTACATTTAATATTTATGCGGCCTTAAGGGTTCCCCCCCCCCCCCTGTTTATTTATGTATACCCTAAAAAACTAGATAAAGAGAAAAAGAAGCAGAAGACTTTTGGAGTCTCTCAGTTTTTATACAAATTCATGGAGTTGTAACACATGACCACCGAACAGACAGGCAAGCATGATGGCTACTTCGACATCACTGTTTTCCTGTTTTTACTCATTGTTGTGCACAATAGTGACTTTATAGAAAATGGTTTTTTAACAAATAGAGCAGAAAGTATAACTTATTTCTTTCCCTTTGATTTTGTAAAATGGGTTGTGTTGATATCACCACATGGATCCAAGTGACATAATTATGAAGTTGTTGTGACATCACAATGGCAAAAAAATCCCTTATTTCTCCCCAAATTACGAATTAGTTATTTAGAACATAAAACTAACAAATATGTCAGAGACAAAATATACAAATCTACAGGACATCAGGAGCCTCTCTTGGCAGTGGTGAAATGTCGCAAGCTAGCTTGGTTCGGGCACATGGTGAGACATGATTCGATTGCATAAACTGTACTTCAAGAAAAATTGGGGTGTATTCAGAGAAGAGGAGTGCAAAAAAGAACCTGGAATGACATCATCAAGAAATGGACAGGACTAAGTTATACACTTATTCATCAAGCGGAAGACAGAAAAAGATGGCGAGTGTTATGTGCTAGTGCTTTCATCAAAACACCTCCACAACCCTGAGGGTCAAGGGCTATGTTATGTTATGTAATATCTCACATTTGTGTGTGTCTGCAAATATCATACCCACTACTTCTACACACTTTGTAGCTGCAGCCAGTACAAAAGCTGTTTTAGAGGTGTAGGGGGCGATGTCATCATCAACTTTACTTCCCGAGACTTTACTTGGTGTCCATTTGAGGCTGGGTCGGCCTGGAAGCAAAGGTTATTTTGGAAAAGAGTCTATTTCTTTGAGATTTGAACCCATGACTTTCAGATCCGCAGGCAAGGGTCTAGCCGCTACACTACGGCAGCTCCCGTGAAACATGTAGAGGACGGCACTAATTACGTCAGGCAAAACTATTATTGATATAAATAGGATTAGAAAAACAATGGCAAACACAGATGAGATCACTCTAGTAGAAGTTCGGTTGTCCTTCATGCTTATCTTCCCATTAATGACCTTGGACAAGTTCTTCTTCTGAACTTGAAGGAACTGACTCAGTTTGGTAGCTTTTGTTGCAGACTGAAAAAAAAAAGGGTTCAGAAATTTAGGCCATGATGTCAGTGTCCATATGTTGACAGTTAAACAGGTAAAGCTGGAGACATTGGCAAAGAGATGAAAATAAGAATGCAAGAAGCAAAAGCAGTTTTAATTGCTATAATAAGTGAGTGAACATCAAAATAAATTTTAACCAAGTAGAAATCTATAAATCTACAGTATGTTTATAAAGTTTCACTACACTTTTGTATGTAGAAAAATAAATGCGAAATGAAATGCATGACACCATCAACAAATGTGCTTCACATACAGTTGTGAAGCAATTTGCAGTTTTTAGCTGTAATCTGCTGAAGTAATTATGTGCACTCAAAGTAGAATAGTGTTAGCAATAGAAGAAATTATAATTTTTTTTAAATTGGTTGATCAAGTGTTTTGAAATGGCGATCGATACAAACTCAAGGTGCCTGAGGCACAGGTGGTCTGGTGCCAGTAATGATGATAGCAAGTGCACAGGTCCACTCACCTCTTCTAAAGACTCTGACGTCTTGTCGCTTGAGCACCAACATGGACAGTGGTTCTTGGGTGCCTTGCGCTCATACGCGGGACTGGAAGATGGGTTTGTTGTGCCAGTTTGTACAGCTGTCGTCTGTCTGCTGGTTGCAGGCGTGGTAGTCGGGCTAGACTTTGAATCGGTTATGCTGCTTCTGCTAATTTCTTGCACAGTAATTTCATCAGGACTAACAGAAACAGTCTGAGGAGTAACGTCTTTGTAAGCAAGACTTGAGGATGGTTTAATTTCGCTTTGTAAAGTGGTTTTCTCAATAAGGTTTTCCACAATCCCCGTAGGGTTGAGTCCAGCTGTGGCGGTTTCCTGACGTGGAGTTATCGTTTGACCAAGAGGTGTAAATGTCTGTGTAGGAATATGCCCGTTCGTGGAGCTTGGATATGGGCCAAGAGTCCCTTGCAGGGTCGTTGTAGGTCCAAGATTCAGGGCCGTTGTAGGTCCAGGATTCAGGGCCGTTGTAGGTCCAGGATTCAGGGCCGTTAAAGGTCCCACATTCAGGGCCGTTGTAGGTCCATGATTCAGCGCCGTTTGTGTTAGCTCTGGAGAATGTGTGAACAAATTGTAGGAGCTTACAAATTCTCGCATTTGGCTTGATATGAAAGAGGAAATTGTTGATGGTGATATGAGTGTCTCCTGTGTGGGTACTGTCTCTTCCGTTGAGAAAGGCAACGACATATCTTGAGTTAGCAGTGAAGTTGCGATAGAGCTTGCCCATTCTTCAGTACTTGTGATGTTGATTTCTGAGAATAAAGAAGTACGAACATTAGAAATAAAATCGCTCCGCGTAGAGTTGAGTTGAGTCAAGAATTGACACCACAGCAATCGGGGCATTCCCATGCGTGCTGTGTCCTCATCTTCAGCAGCCAGCGCCGAGTTCCAATACTGATGGTACCGGTCACAATCTGGTTATATGTCCGTCTTACCTTTCTTTTAAGTGAAGTGAGCCGGCCAGACCCTCTGGTTACACTCAGATGCTCCAGGTAATAAAGAGTTAGGGGCATTTCGTATGATTTTCGCTTACACGGGAATGGTACAATTATGGGGTGCCAATTTGCAGTGAAATTAGACCCTTGACTATCAACGACCGACTTCTTTTACTTCTTCAGCATTCAGAGCCCTTGAGAGTCATTGCTGGGGTATCACCCCCATCCATTCATCTCTCTGGTTGGCCTTCTATTTTCAGTTAGTGACACCAAGTGTTTGAAGCTCAGTGTGGGTATTCTTCTTCTTCTGCGTTTATCCGAAGATGTAATTGCGTTGTGTTCGTTTACAGCATGGCTGCGATATTTGCACATTTCGGCCAACATATCAGACTTCTGCGGGCATTTGTTGACCAGGTAAGCCTTCCCGGTCAGTGTGGGTATGATCCACGATAATCTCATACTAGCTCACTTCTGACTGGTTGACCTCCAGTCACCCGACCTTCGCACACTGCTAGGGGTGGGGGGTGTTCGGTAATGCATTGATATCGCGTGTTGTATATTTAAACACGCCAGTGCTTTTAACACTACAAAAACATTTACAAATTGGGTCTAACCCACAACTCCCCTAGAAAGTGCTGCAACCTACGTCACTGGCATTCTCTTTCTGGCAAGAAAAACATAAATGCCAGACAAGTCAGAAAGGACAACATAGATTATAATAAATTTTAATCAGTGGCTCTCAATCTTCCTAAAGCGGCGACCCTTTATTTAATACAGCCCCTCAAGTTGTGGCTACCCCCAGCCATACATTTATCTTCGTTGCTACTTCATAAATTCAATGAATATGTCTCTTACTATGGTCTTTGGCGACCTCTGTGAAAAGGTCGTTAGACTCATAAAGTGGTCGTGACCTACAGGTTGAAACTGCTGATTTGAAGGTAGGATCTGGCTTACCACATAGCAGCATTAGTCTGAACCAGCTGGTGCTGTTGTGACAAGTGGCCGGGACATTTTGACTAGCGGACGCGTCACACCAGTTTTGTAGGATTATGTCGATGGTCTCTGAAGATAGTGGCTGCAGAAAAAGATTATATATATATATAATACACAAGAGGAAAGACTAACTAACAAATATATATATATAGTACTCTTGGCGTTGTAGCATCAGCAGCAGTAGTAGTAGTGGTACTAGTTCTAATAGTAATAGTAGTAGCAGCAGTGGAAGTAGTAGTAGTTGTTTTACTAGTAGTACTAGTATTAGTAGTAATAGTAGCAGCAGCAGCAGTAGTGGAAGTAGCAGTTGTTGTTGTACTAGTATTAGTAGTAATAGTAGCAGCAACAGCAGCAGTAATAGTAGTACTAGTAGTAGTAGTAGTGTTAGTAGTAATCGCAGTAGCAGCAGTTCTAGAACTACTGCTATTGCTGCTGTTACTACCACTACTATTACTACTACTACTAATACTACTACTACTACTACTGTAGCAGCAGCTGCTGTTACTCCTACTACTTCTACTACTACTGCTGCTGATATTTATACCGCTGACACTACTACTACGGCTGCTGCTGCTGCCACAACTAATACTACTACAAATGCTAACATAGCTGAACCATTTTTAGAACCCCAGCGACCTTACCTCCATCTCTACCCTCTACACCTCAGTTCAATATATGTCTCTCCTAATCTGTAAATATAACATTTGTTCTCATCACCATTACTCTATTGGAAACATTAACATAACATAACATAACCCCTGACCCGTTAGAGTCGTGGGGGGTGTAGAATGCGAGCACTAGCACACAAACCCCGCCATCTTTCTGTATTCTGCCTGTTGAACAAGTGTATGATAACTTAGTCATGTCAATTTCTTGATGTCATTCGATGTTCGTCTTTGCCCTCCTTTTCTTTGACTGACCCCTAATGTTCCTTGAAGTACAGTCTTTGCAATCGAATCATGTCTCACCAAGTTCCCGAACCAAGAAGTTAGCTTGCGACGTTTTACCACTGCCAAGAGAGGCTCTTGATGGCCTGTATATTTGAATATTTTCTGTATGACATATGTGTTAGTTTTATGTTCTAAGCAACTAATCTGTACAATTCGTCTATTGTATTTATATTCGAAAACATTAAAAACATAATTAAACAAACCTGCACTCACCTGAACGTATGGCATCGCGTAACGTTTCATAGACCCATTTGTGAAAAGCCAACACTCCACCATGCGGGTGGTCAGAAACCAGAGATTGTCCGTATCGTTCAGCACATTAATTGTTACACTTTGTATTTGGTCTGCGTTGGCTGCAAGACAACAGAGATGTATTGTTTTCCTCATTAGTGGAGATAATTTGATGAGAATTTTGTCGAGATTGTTGAAGCTAACTTTCTGGGTTAGGAAACGGGTTTCCAAGCCAGTGGGTCGGAGGGTTTTCTGTGGGGTCGTCTCTGAGATTCTGTGGACTCTGACTTTAGTTAGAAGTAGAACGGAGCCCTTATGGATTACTTCGTGCCAGGATGTTGATCCCTTGTGTAAACCATAAAAAATAGGCAAACTAAGTTTACAAAATACAACTTGAGGATCATATTAAACATCTAGGTTCATCTAGGTAAAGATTCACCATCACAGCAATCAGGCTTCATGTTCACCAGCTGTAAACTCTGGCGGAAAGTTCTGCAGTCTTGTTCCAGAACCTGAGTGTTGCATGTGCATCCGTTTTACAGATCTGACTCATTTGTATGCAGACTTCTGGTTCCTTGCCTCTCAGGCAGATGCACTCCGACTTCGAAGGAAGCTCCCAATTAGTAGACTCTTACGATATGTTTTTGGGTAGACATTGGGTCTATTCTTGGTTTCCCGGTAATAGGGCCCCGAAACCCACACGCGGACGCTATTTATATTTCACATTGGCTTCGCAGGTGATTACTCAGTTCCTGTCTGTTGTGTGTAGTCTGTTAGATCTCATGCATTGAATCCAGCCCTGTTAGGATTTAGATTGAGGTGCTCATGAGCTATGCAAAGCCTCGAGACACCTCCCGTCTGACTGCCTGACTTTCTACCCCACCAGGCCATTACACAAGCGATAAACACCCGATAACACAAAGTGCCACTATGTGGATGAGGATCACCGTGGAGAGTTCCCAGAAACCACATTCAGCCATAAGGTCACATTTATGGCCTGGCTATATTGGGTCCCCCGGCAAGAGCCAGAGTAGGGCTTCAAATAACAAAAAATTGCATCTCACAAGGACGACTGGATCTATACTCTGTAAGACACCTCCCGTTTTTAGTTACGCCAGTTAATCTAAGAAAATTTTAAATCATATAAGCTAATAAACGGTGAAAGTTGACACATATCAAGATGATTATTTTATTCACCTTTCCCATGTGGATTCCGAGATCCCGTTGTAGGGGTAATAAGAATAGTTCCACTACTTACTTACCCAAAAGCATGAGGAAAGAGTCGACTGACTGGGAGCTTCCTTCGAAGTTAGTGTGCAATGCCTGAGAGGCGACGAACCAACAGTCTGCATACACATGAATCAGATCTGTAAAAAGGATGTACATGCAGTACTCAGAATCTGGAAGAGAACTTAAGTCCAGAAGTCGACGAACTCCAGAACTTTCCGCCGGAGATTACAGCTGGTGTACAACAACAAGAAGAAGATTTTATTTTATCACTTTAAAAAGACTACATCAAGTTAAAATATATAAAAGTCTAAGGTAGGTAGGTTGTTGTACCCCACCAGGACATCACACAAGCGACAAACACCCGGTGACACAAAGTGCCACCATGCGGATGAGGATCACCTGTGGAGAGGTCCCAAAAACCCCTTTCAGCCGTTAGGCCATATCCATGGCCCGGCTGCATTCAGGGCTCGTGGCAGAAGCCAGGGTGGGTTCTCAAATACCAAAAAAAAAACTTGCATTCCACATGGGATCGACTTCAAGGTATAAAGGCCTAAGAAAATATACCCAAAATAATAATAAAATTACAATATATATATATATATATATATATATATATATATATATATATATATATATATATATATATATATGTGTGTGTGTGTGTGTGTGTGTGTGTGTGTGTATGTGTGTGTATATATGTATATATATATGTATATATATATATATATATATATATATATATATATATATATATATATATATATATATATATATATATATATATATAGAGGAGAAAAGGCCACTGCAGATTCTGAGGCCCCAGTGTGCAGCTTAGCTAGTTTATGCCTAAATCCGGCACTGCTTATAAACATTTAATCATTATATTTCCCATTTCATAGCGTCTTTTGTTTGCGATATTTAAGTAAACATATACAATAACGTAAAATGTCAAGTGGTAGTATACCAGGTTTACAGCGTAAACTTACGGCATGTAGGAATCTTACAGGACATCTCTCGGACGCTACAGTTGCCTTCTAAACATGGCCTGACGTTACACCATGGTCCTGTTGTACGTCTGCAATCATTGTAACCATGTACAGAGTGAGTCAGTGTAAGCAATTGTAACAATGTACAGAGTGAGTGAGTGTAAGCAATTGTAACCATGTACAGAGTGAGTCAGTGTAAGCAATTGTAACAATGTACAGAGTGAGTCAGTGTAAACAATTGTAACAATGTACAGAGTGAGTGAGTGTAAGCAATTGTAACCATGTACAGAGTGAGTCAGTGTAAGCAATTTTAACAATGTACAGAGTGAGTCAGTGTAAACAATTGTAACAATGTACAGAGTGAGTCAGTGTAAGCAATTGTAACCATGTACAGAGTGAGTCAGTGTAAGAAATTTTAACAATGTACAGAGTGAGTCAGTGTAAGCCATTCTTACCATGTACAGAGTGAGTCAGTGTAGGGAATCGTAATATGTACAAGGTGAGTCAGTGTAAGCACCTGTAACAATGTACATATTGAGACAGTGTAAGCAGTTGTAACCATGTACGAAGTGAGACAGTTTAAGCAATTGTAACCATGTACAGAGTGAGTCTGTTTAAGCAATTGTAACCATGTACAGAGTGAGTCAGTGTAAGCCATTCTTATCACCTGCAGAGTGAGTAAGTGTAGGAAATCGTAAAATGTACAAGGTGAGTCAGTGTAAGCAATTGTAACCATGTACAGAGTGAGTCATTGTAGGGGATCGTAACATGTACAGGGTGGGTCAGTATAAGCAACTGTAACAATGTACAGAGTAAGTCAGTGTAAGCAACTGTAACATGTACGGAGTGAGTCAGTGTAAGCAATTGTAACGATGTGCAGAGTAAATCATTGTAGGGAATCGTAACATGTACAGGGTGGGTCAGTTTAAGCAACTGTAACAATGTACAGAGTAAGTCAGTATAAGCAACTGTAACATGTACGGAGTGAGTCAGTGTAAGCAATTGTAACGATGTACAGAGTAAATCATTGTAGGGAATCGTAACATGTACAGAGTGAGTAAGAAGTGCGGCTCCAAGTGTCAGTGTGCATGTATCACAACAAATGCTGCCAGTCTGCTGCAATCAAGTGACTCATTAGTGTTCTAGTGAAGTGTGATAGGCTGGAGAACGCCAAAGACTGCTATTCAGCAGCTTGATGATTTTGGTTTGTTCGGCGGATACTCTGGTTTACAAACGCGAAAAAGTCTGGCCACTGTGTATAAAAAGGCCAGCTTACTCGCTATTTGGTCCTCTATTTGACTTCCGGACCAACCTTGCAGGACACTGACCCAGGTGTTGCGGTTCTGCACATTGGGCTAGACAGCGTTGGTATGAGCGACTGCAGGGGAAGGTCTGGCTGGTTTCACGGTACGTTTCCTTTGCTTAGTTGGTGTTAGATTTGATTTCCATTGTGCATCCTCGCTAGGAGATAGTTTTATGGCAGGTCACTAAGTGATTTCTTGGTCTGGTGGCATATTGAAGTTTAACGTACATGTTAAATAGGTTTTGGTTTTTGCCATTGTTGAGGTAATCTCGCTGATCGTATGGTGTCATTAGCATATTTCCTTGTTAGCTGGATAGGATGGAGATCGCTTTAGATTCTGGTCGAGCGCGTTGATTGTTGTTTATTTTTTTTTTATTAGTGAACCACGCTGATTTTATGTTAAGTGAAATAAACAGATGTTCAATGTGGTAATTATAGTTTAGGTTGTTTTTGGTTCAGATTAGGACTTGTAGTTAGTGTGTCAAGTTTTTTTCTTTTTTGCTTGGCTTATTAGATTCTACACAGAAGATGTCTTGTCTGGGCTAGAATATTTCTGTTTCTTGTCCCCGCCTAACGGACTATTTTTCTTAATTTGTTCCTTGGTACTTGAGGCTTCTCGCTTCTACTACAGAAGGTCATGGGTTGAAATCCGCATCGTATTTTTTTAGTCTTTTTTTTTAATGGCATTGGCTTACAGGTTAACCCAGCCTTTAATGGGTACCAGGTAAAACCCTGGGAAGTAAAGGCGAACGGTGTGATGCTTACCGCATCACACACCGAGTGTATCATGTATAATATATAGGTCTAGCACTATATGCCCAATATGCCTATGGGGTAGGAAAAGGTCTCTTAGTTTACTATTATTGTTGTTGCATTGAGTTTTGCTAGCTTACAAAACTTGCCTTTTCAGTGGTCTCCTGTCCATAGCCATAATACGGTCTTAGGATTATATATTTGCAACTGAACATCTAGCCTTATTTTTGGCTCACAATTTATACTATACACATCTATCTATCTATATCCTCTTCATGTCGCTGTTGACACATAAGGCATTCACAAGTGATATCCATTGCTGCCAGTCTGCTGCTTTTCTGTCCATGGTATCACATGTCAGATTGCATTCCTTCATTTCCCGTTCCACTGTTCTTCTCCAGGTTTCCTTACGTTGTCTACGCTTCCTTTTCCAATCTGCTGTCCACCGGAGAGCTGTTTTGCCAGCGTCACAGGGCATTCTTGTCTAAGACATCTCCATAGTCTTACTTTGATACAATTTGCCAGTGATGCACGTTCTGTTTTCCCCCTCTGCTCTTTACTATACACATAACTTTTTTGTAATTTCCCGATGAGACCTCCGGGATGTGATTTTACACAAATAATGCTCAAAATTCACTGTACAGCAAAAATGAGTAACACAGATGATGTTTGAGGTTTCAACAACGGATCAACATCATGGCACATGGGTAGTAACCCATAAGTGCTCCGTTCTTTTTCTAACTCAAGTCTGAGTCCGAAGAAGCTCAGTCAAGTGCACAATCTCTGTAGCACCGGGGAGGATCCTGAAATACTTTGGGTATATTTTTAACTCCAAAATTTGCACGAGCGCCGTTAGGCTACTCTTTCCGATTTCCAACTGCAAATGGATTTTTTATGGGTTATTTATACGATGGTCTCCCCATTTCACACCATCGGTTGTAGATCAACTTCAGTGATAAGTTGGTTGGACTAGTCTACCGTGGTCGAGGTTATGGGTGTCGCAGTATGTTGTTGTCTGGTATTTACGTTTCTATTTCCGAGAAAGAAACGGCCTGTGATATAGGTTTTTTTTCCTCTCTCTAGCGGGGTTGTGTGTTAGACTCAGTATCTTAAGGTTTTAGAAGTATTAAAAGCTCTGGCGTGGTGAAATATACAACACGCGGTATGAGCGCGAGTGCGGAATATCCCCATGACCTTGTGTGAAAGTCTGATCGCTCGAGGCCGACTTATCAGGACTGAGGTGGTCATTAGGCCGTCCAATCTGTAGCGAGCTAGTGTGTAGCGGTGTGCAAATGGGGAGACCAGCGTGAAATTTAACTTTTTTCGTGCGCAACAATGCACACGGGCGTACGATCTCACTACCCAGAGACCAAGGGGAATTACTAGAAGTCCAAGTCCACGTAAAAAAAAAAAAATCCTAGCCCTTAAAGGGGATTGGACCCGAAACTCTAGCACATGAGGCGGACACCGTGCCTCGATACCACGCAGCACCCCAGAGTAACACAGATGTTTTGAACAAGGACCCAACGACAACATATCACAACATCAGGAGGAGACAGCCCTTATTTCTACCCATGTTATGAGAAGTGGGAAACTAGGACATCTTGTGACCACAGGAACACATTTTAGCAAGATAGATATAGAAATAACAGCACGAGAAGATTAATGACAACCTTTGTCATGGCGAGGTGTCGGCCTATTAACTGATACATACTGTTGGGGATCGCAGGTTATGGACAGCGTGATCGCCCACGCTAGTGGACAAGGCACTTAACGATGATGTAAGTGGCCTTTATATGACCTTGTGAGCCATGATAGTGTAAAGGATATAGTGCCCCCTTCCCCAACCCAATTATTATTTCTTCATATGTATCTAAGAGCTACGGTGAGATAACACACCCCAGCCTCACTCCCATTTGCACCCTCGGCCATGTTGGTGTTTCTCCAGCTGCTCTGATGGCTGCTTATTGTTGATGATATAAAATTTCAATTCAATAAATCAAAAATGTTTGAATTCCCATAATTCTCATGCTACTGCACAGTTTCTGAAGTTGAAAACAGCTGAATACAGAGCTACAATAAATAAAACAAGCAGGAAGATTTACACTGTACTCTCTGTATTTTCAAAAAGTATTCTCATATTAAATATGTGATCCATTATTTATCTGCCAAGTCCTTAACCCATCTATGATTGTATAATTTATATTGTAATTGTAATGAGGAAATTCCCGGAAAACCCCTTACGACGCGGCAGATTGACGGGCCAGTGAGAAAACGGGCTACACAAAATAACAGACAGACAAGAAGAGGAGTGAATAGTTAGTTACCAGCCCAAACTCCGTGCAAAAAGAACAAATATTTGGAAGGGCAAAGGAAAGAACGGCAGCTGGTTTTTGGACAGGAATGGAAGTGGTTAGAATGTGCAAAGCGAAAGAATTGTCTTTTAAAATAATGTCGTCTGTGTCGTGAAAGCAAGTGGATAGCTGCAGTGTTAAATCCACGAAGAGAGACGAGCTGTTGCCATGCATCTTCGTCAAAATGAGAAGCCTGGATTGAAAGGCAAATACGTGTGTGCTCGACGAATGATGTTTTCTGTCATAGAATGTGTTAGCAAGCTTCACGACGGCTAGGTAACGAGACTACCGACAGGACTGCGTTGTTGTTGGAACTGCAATAAACATTCGACCAACTCCAGTGGCTGTGGTACATCATTGTGTTATAACTTACTTAACAACATGATAGGAGTTAGAAACAGGTCCAGTTAGAATCATAATTTTGAAAACTGAAACAATTATTTATGTTTCTTTAACCTATGAAACTTATCCCCCCCCCCCCCCCAACACACACACACACACATAAGAGGTATAAAGTGGCAATATATTGTAGAGAAAGTGACAAAGAACTACGAAACAGACACCCAAATAGGAAACAGATTGGAATGAGGAAACGAGGACGTCGAAGAAAACCCGAAGACGAAAGTTGCTGAAAGAGGCCAAAGGCAATAGAGGGGACTTCGTGGTATCGAGAGGCTGGCCCCCGTGTGGGTTCCAGGGCCTCAGTGTTGGGAAAACTAGAACAGACCCACTACCTCCCCAACAAGCATGTCGTAGAAGTCGACTAAGTGGTGTCTTCCTTCGAAAGAAAACTCAGAGACTAGAAACCAAGAGTCTACATACAAATAAGCCAGATGTAAAGTAAAAAAGTAAAGATCCCTTTTCACGCCCTTAGGCACATTGGGCATATGGGCAGAGCGTCCCATATTTTTACAGACCATCAGCACTCTGTGGGTAATGTGGTCAGCATTACGCCGGCTGTCTTTACTTTCCCAGGACAGCCCATCCTGGTACCCATTTTAGGCTGGGTCGACCTGCGACATCCCATACCACGACAAAAATACACGCAGCCTGCGGTGGGTTTCGATCGCGGTATGCTGGCTCACGAGTCGGACTCGCAACGCCTTAGCCACGGACGCCGCTTTATGAAACGAAAATACACACAGCACTGAATTTTTGGAACAAGACTACAAGTCCCGAAATAGACCCAAAACTTTCCGCGGGGATTTAAAGCCGATGAACGCGTGATCATCTGTGTCAGAGTTGATTGAAAGTACCCGGGACAGAAGATTTTGGTTATTCTTGAGTACCAACTCCACACGGCCTAGACTTTAGGAAAAAGAAGACAGGCTGGCATGAGATAGGACGGAACTAGAACGCGAGCATACAACAGAAAAACGAAGGGTACAGTCTAAAGTAGAATCGAACCTGTCTGGATTTCTGCAGTAGCCTGTGTCTGAGTTGCTGTCAACAAACAAGGTCTTCTGTAAAACTGGACAAACATCTGGCTGTGAGGTCTCGTTCCATCTGATACATTTCCATGACATCGTCGTCTCCATCTCGAAGTCCTGCTGCCCGACATACTCGGCTCCATTGGCAGACCAAGGAAGAATGCAGGCTTGATCTAACCATGAAAGATAACAAAAACACATTAAGTTGTGAAATCTTTACAGAAGATAACAAAAACACATTAAGTTGTGAATTCTTTACAGAAGATAAGAAAAACACATTAAGTTGTGAATTCTTTACAGAAGATAACAAAAACACATTAAGTTGTGAATTCTTTACAGAAGATAACAAAAACACATTAAGTTGTGAATTCTTTACAGAAGATAACAAAAACACATTAAGTTGTGAATTCTTTACAGAGGATAACAAAAACACATTAAGTTGTGAATTCTTTACAGAACATTGCAGAACAAGCGCCAGTTTGCCCGCACGTGCGCCATTGTGTGTGGCTGTTACGGTGTTTCTAGACAAATTTATATTCAGTAGTTTGCCATTGCTCATTAAACGGTCGGCTCACGATACCAATGTCAAAACCAACGCAGTGCGGTCTGCTGTCAAAGCACCTGCAGTTGAATCGAACCCGGCTCCCAGCATTACAAAGCGAGTTAGCTACGCCGCAGCCATATACGCCGCCATGAGAGACAGCAGAGTTGTATATGTTAATTAATAAAATGCCGTTTAGACTGAAAGGGGGTAGGAGTGTGTGTGTGGGGGGGGTGGGGGGGGGGGGGGACGGACTTCATGGCTAAGGCCTGTAGCTAGCGCTGTGAAGATTCGTGTGCTCGTCTAAGTGATTGTCTCGTTCGGTTTGGATTCGAACCCAAAGCCTCCGAGTCGGCACAATTAGGAGATGAGGACAACTGCAGTACATTGTGGCGGTGTAAAAATTAGGGAAAAGAAAAGGGAAAGACAGACCAAGTAAGAAGATGCTTAACAAGTTGACAAGATGGCATAGAAGATCGTCTGTGTCAGAAATGATAGAAAGCCCATGAGGCAGAAAGATGTAAACAGGCTTAGCTAGCAACATCATAGAGCTTGGGATAAATTATATTCTTTTCGTTCTCCATTTAAGTACCTTTCAAATGAGAAAGCCATGTATCTCTATATAAGCTGCGATGACACGCATGTCCTTTCCTGAACTTGAGCCATGTATCTCTATATAAGCTACGATGATACGCATGTCCTCTCCTGAACTTGAGCCACGTATCTCTATATAAGCTGCGATGACACGCATGTCCTCTCCTGAACCTGAGCCATGTATCTCTATATAAGCTGCGATGACACGCATGTCCTCTCTTTGAGCCACGTGCTGCGATTGCATGTCCTCTCCTAAACCTGAATGTATCTCTATACTGCGATGACACGCACCTGGAACTTGAGCTACGTATCTTATATAAGCTGCGATGCATGTCCTCCCCTGAACCTGAGCCAAAAAAAAATGTAAGCTGAAGACGCAGCCTCTTGAACATACTTTTTCTAGCGAAAGACAGCAGTTTACGTACCGTCCGCTTCAGGGACTAAAAGAGCGTTACTGTTTTCAGTTTACGTACTGTCTTTGAGGATCAACATAATGCAAGTCTTCGAAATTCCGTCGCTGATAGCTTTTGCGTCGTCAGATCAATATTTTATTTTGTATTTAGATTTATGCCGCTTACCCCCCCCCCCCTTTTTTAATACAGTTCTGTGCCGCCTGATGCGGTCACTTGTCTAATCTTAGCACAGAGACCACATCACAAATTAAGAGATTCACCGTGTAACTAACTAACCAGCACATTGGCAACTATATATAAACATCTTTTAACTACAGTGAAAAGGCGAAAAATGCACAGCGGGGACATGCAATAAGATCTAACAGCCTCCTCAAAAAATGTCTAGGATACAGAACTTGACTGACTAGACAGGCCTCAGGCATACAACCATGACGTCCGTCGCATCTGATCGTAAAAGGTGGAGGGAGCTGATGAGACAGTCAACAGCTTTTGGTGACCTACGACACGAAGTCTCACTGGATGATGATGATATTATCGACTGTTCAGGCATTTCACTTTTTTTTTTACAAACCCCCCCCCCTCTTGAATTCATCCCGCATTATGTTCAACATTTTCCTCAGGAATTTGTTTTCAAATGTGTTTGACTTTCGTTGCGTGTCGTAAGTTTTTTTTTTTTTTTACTTTTTCGTTAACTCCATGCCGTGTGGCGTTGGTTGTCACGCCTATTCACATCCTTCCATCTGGTGTACTTTTAATAAACTCTGACACAGATGATCTTCCATACCATGATGTCAGACTGTCCAGCATCTGTTCTCTCAGTCTCCCTCTGCGTCTCCTCCAACTTTCCTATCGTCATGATGTACTCCAGTTTTCTACTTCTCATCACATGATCAAAGAATGGTTACTTGCCTCCTTCTAATGTGGGCAATTAATTCACTTCGTCAGTTAGTTTCTTTCAAGACGTTCTTCATTACTCTTTTTATCTGCCCAGGGTATTCTCATCATTCGTCTATAAAATCACATCTCTGCAGCTTCCAAATAATTGTTTACTAATTTACTAACTGTCCATGATTCACTTCCGTATCTTCTTAAAAAAGGTTAGTTGTATATTCTTTACAGGACGTTGCAGAACCAATCCTAATAGCCTCTGGCTGTAGTATGGTTTCTCTAGGCAAATTTACGTCCAGTAATTTGCCATTGCTCCTGGACGGTCGGCTTTCTTGATACCACTGTCGAAACCAACGCAAGGGGCGTGGCCCGCAGCTGGGATCGAACCCGGCATCCCGGCATTACGAAGCGTTCCCATCCACTTAGCTACAGAGCCGACCACTTCCGTATATCAAGATATAATTGATATAGCTTGTAAGAATTATCTTTCCCTTCTCAGCTGATAAAGGAGAGATTGGATAACAGATTGACTGAGCAATTCTATATTGTACTTACTGCACATAAAAACAGGACAAGCTTTGGCGGTTTGGTTGACATAACACCACGGGGTTGGCCTGGCGTTTCTCAGATTTCTGTAAATACGAGATACATATTTATTTAGTTTATCTTACATAGCAGGGATTTCCGTGTGGGTTCTTCTGCCCTGTTATAGGGAGAACAAGAACTGCCTATACAAAAGCATGACGTAAGAGTCGACTAAGTGGCAGCTTCCTTCAAAGTCGGAGTCCATCTGCCTGAGAGGCAAGGAACCAACAGTCTGCATACAAATTAGTCAGATCTGTCAACAGGAAACGCACGCAACACTCAAGTTCTGGAAAAGGACTGCAGTCCAGAAGTGGACGAACAACCAGAACTTTCCGCAAGAGTTTACAGCTGGTGAACGCAAAGAAGAAGAAATAGGAGGGACATAAACGATATAATGCATAATTTATTGCTTAACATTTGTCGCTGACTCTCTTCATGTACAGTTTAAATTAGTTGTACCCCACAGGACGTGCAAAACCAACACCCTGCACGATATAGCTGTTGTAGGTTTCTAGGCAATTTTTCGTTCAGTAGTTTGCCTCTGCTTACTGGAGGGATGACTCTCGGTACTATCGTCGAAACCAATACAAATCGAGCTGCTGCCAAATCGCCTGCAGCTGAGATAGAACCTGGCACCCCGGCATTAGGAATCGCGACTGCTTCGTTTTACGTCCTGTAATTATAGGACCCTATCGCACTTCAGGTGTATTTGGCGTATAGGGCTAGACCAGTCAACACTCGATGGGTAGTGTGGTCAGCATCACGCCAGTCGCCTTTACTTCCCAGAACATTTTATCTGGTACCCGTGTAAAGCTGGGTCGACCTGGGATCCAATGTCATTTTCTGGACAAGAAGTCCAGCTCCTTACGGATTTGAACCCACGACCATCTGCTCCGCTGGCGAGTGTCTAGCACTCTACATTTACATCTATCTATCTATTTATCTAATCTATCTATCTATCTATCTATCTATCTATCTATCTATCTATCTATCTATCTATCTATCTATCTATCTATCTATCTATCTATCTATCTATCTATCTATCTATCTATCTATCTGTCTGTCTGTCTGTCTGTCTGTCTGTCTGTCTGTCTGTCTGTCTGTCTGTCTGTCTGTCTGTCTGTCTGTCTGTCTATCTATCTATCTATCTATCTATCTATCTATCTATCTATCTATCTATCTATCTATCTATCTATCTATCTATCTATCTATCTATCTATCTATCTATCTATCTATCTATCTATCCATCCATCCATCCATCCATCCATCCATCCATCCATCCATCCATCCATCCATCCATCCATCCATCCATCCATCCATCCATCCATCCATCCATCCATCCATCCATCTATCTATCTATCTATCTATCTATCTATCTATCTATCTATCTATCTATCTATCTATCTATCTATCTATCTATCTATCTATCTATCTATCTATCTATCTATCTATCTATCTATCTATCTATCTATCTATCTATCTATCTATCTATCTATCTATCTATCTATCTATCTATCTATCTATCTATCTATCTATCTATCTATCTATCTATCTATCTATCTATCTATCTATCTATCTATTTATCTATCTATCCATCCCTCCATCCCTCCATCCCTCTATCCTTCTCTCTATCTCTCTATCTCTCTATCTCTCTATCTATTTATCCATCCATCCATCCATCCATCCATCCATCCATCCATCCATCCATCCATCCATCCATCCATCCATCCATCTATCTATCTATCTATCTATCTATCTATCTATCTATCTATCTATCTATCTATCTATCTATCTATATCTATCTATCTATCTATCTATCTATCTATCTATCTATCTATCTATCTATCTATCTATCTATCTATCTATCTATCTATCTATCTATCTATCTATCTATCTATCTATCTATCTATCTATCTATCTATCTATCTATCTATCTATCTATCTATCTCATCCATCCATCCATCCATCCATCCATCCATCCATCCATCCCATCCATCCATCCATCCATCCATCCATCCATCCATCCATCCATCCATCCATCCATCCATCCATCCATCCATCCATCCATCTATCTATCTATCTATCTATCTATCTATCTATCTATCTATCTATCTATCTATCTATCTATCTATCTATCTATCTATCTATCTATCTATCTATCTATCTATCTATCTATCTATCTATCTATCTATCTATCTATCTATCTATCTATCTATCTATCTATCTATCTATCTATTTATCTATCTAATCTAATCTAATTTAATCTAATCTAATCTAATCTAATCTAATCTAATCTAATCTAATCTAATCTAATCTAATCTAATCTAATCTAATTTAATCTAATCTAATCTAATCTAATTTAATCTATCTATCTTCTTTTACCCCAATAGACACAACACAAGCTATAAACACCCTATGACACAAAGTGCCACCATGTGGATGAGGATCACTCGTGCAGAGGTCCCAAAAACAGCGTTAAACCATAGACCATATTTATCACCGGGTTATGTTGCGGCCCCTGGCAAGGGCCAGAGTAGGGCTTCAAATAATGGAAAAATTGCATCCCATATAGTGATGACAAGATTATATATTTACATAGACACTGGTGATATTTGCAGCAACTTCCACCATGGACTCGGAAAATGTCTCAAGATTTGAATGTCTAAGATACATAATACACAGCAACAGAGGCTGAACAAGATAGTCAAATTAATGCAAAAATTAAATGGTACTGAAACGCAGCGGCAAGGAAATCAACATCAAAATTTTGAGAGCCTGGTCGTTATCTCCCCTGTAGGTACATACGGATGTGTCGTGGACTATCTTGAGGTCCTTAAGGAAGAAACGTTGACTTTTTGACTTAAATGCTGTAAAACGATAATTCTCAACCTTTCCTTATGCCACGACCCTTTAATACACTTCCCTCATTTTGTGCCGACCCTTTAATACAGTTTCTCATGCTGTGGCAACCCCCAAACAATTATTTTCCTTTATAAGTTCGATAAATATGTGTTTTTCGATGGTCTTAGGCGACCCCTATGAAACCCAAAAAAGGGTGGAGATCGGCAAGTTGAGAGCCGCTGCTCTAGAAGGATTCTTAGAATACCATGGGCAAAGAGGGCCAAAATATTGACATCCTATAAGATCTGAACATCAATGAAGATTGGCCAACAAACAGCATCTTGCTTCGGAAACTAAAAAAAATTGTTGGCTTTATCTAGCAGACTGGAAAAAAAAAATTTTAATTGATAAAATACGATCTTTGTTCTCTGTCTGTCTGTCTGTCTGTCTGTCTGTCTGTCTGTCTGTCTGTCTGTCTGTCTGTCTGTCTGTCTGTCTGTCTGTCTGTCTGTCTGTCTGTCTGTCTGTCTGTCTGTCTGTCTGTCTGTCCGTGCGTCTGTCTCTATCTCTCTCTCTTTTACTCCCTCTCGCTCGCTGCTCTCTAACCCATCTCTCTCTTCTTCTGGCTCTCTCCCTTTACCTCCCCTCCCTCTTCTACGTATCCTGCTCTCCCCTCTCTCTATCTTCATATATGTCCTTTTTTTTATTTATTGGGGTTGGGGATGGTGGGGGGGGGGGGGGGGTGTAATATTTCTCCTTCCAGCTCGGGAGATCAGCTGTGAGAAGTCACCTACCTGCAAAAATTGGCGGCACTTTCCAAAGATTCTCCGCTGTTAGAAGAATAGGCCTTCTTTTCTTTTTCTTTCTTCTTCTTCTTCTTCTTCTTTTTCTCTTCTTCTTCTTCTTCTTCTTCTTTTCTTCTTCTTCTTTTCTTCTTCTTCTTTTTCTTCTTCTTCTTCTTCTTCTTCTTCTTCTTCTTCTTCTTCTTCTTCTTCTTCTTCTTTCTTATCTCTTTTTCTTCTCTTCTTCTTCTTCTCTTCTTTTTCTTCTTCTTCTTCTTTCTTCACTTCTTCTTTTTCTTCTTCTTTCTTTCTTCTTTTTCTTTCTTCTCTTTTCTTCTTTTTCTTCTTCTTCCTTCTTCTTCTTCTTTTCTTCTTTCTCTCTTTTTCTTTCTTTTCTTCTTCTTTTCTTGCTTCTTGCTTCTCTTCTTCTTCTATTTTTTTTCTTCTTCTTCTTTTTTTTTCTTCTTTTCTTCTTCTTCTTCTCTTCTTCCTTTCTTTTTCTTCTTTTCTTCTTCTTCTTTTTTCTTCTTCTTCTTCTTTTTCTTCTTCTCTCTTCTTCTTCTTCTTCTTCTTCTTCTTCTTCTTCTTCTTTTCTTCTTCTTCTTCTTCTTCTTTCTTCTCCTTTTCTTCTTCTTTTTCGTCCTTTCGCCCACTGTAAACTCCGTTCTTTTCTTCTCTTTTCGTTCTTCCTATTTCTTCTTCTCTTCTTTCTTGTTCCAGAACCTTCTCTCTCTCTTCTTCCTTTCTTCTTCCTTTCTTCTTTCTCCTTCTTTTGTTCCTCCCGACTGTTTGTTCCTTTCTCCTCTTTTTTTTTCTTCCGACTCCTCAGGAATCTTCTTCTCCTTATCTCCTCTTTCTCCACTCCTTCTTCTTCTTCCTCTTCCCCCTTCTTCTTCTCTTCTTTCTCTTCTTCTTTCTTTTCCTTCTTTCTCTTCTTTCTTTTTCTTCTTTTCTTCTTCTGATTCTCTTTCTTCCTTCTTCCTTCTTCTTCTTTCCCCTTCTCTTCCTTCTTCTCCTTCTTTACTCCTCTTCTTCGTCCTCTTCCTTCTTCTCTTCTTCTTTCTTTTCCTTTTTTTTCTTTTCTTCTTCCTTCTTCCTCTTCCCCCTCTTCCCCTTCCTTCTACTCCTTCTTCCTCCTCCTTTCTTCCTCCTTCTTTTTTTTCCTCTTCCCTCTCCCCTCCCTTTCTTTATCTTCCCCTCCTTCCTTTTTTTCCTCTCCTTTCCACCCCTCCTCTTCTTTCTTCTTTTTCTTCTTCTCCTCTCTTCTTCCTTCCTCAAATTCCCCTTCTTTTTTCTCTTCTTCTTGAATTCTTTCTCCTTTTTCCCCATCCTCTTCTTTTCCCTGTGGCCTTTGCTTCTTCTTCTTAAAAGTATACCTCTTCTCCTTCTTCCTCTTCTTCTTCTCTTTTCTCCTCTTCCTTTCTTTTATTCTTTCCTCCATCCTCCTCTCTTTCTTTTCCCTCTTTTCCTCTTCTTTCTTTGCCTTTATTCCTTTTTTCCTTTTCCTCCCCCCCTTTTTTTTCCCTCTCACTTTCCTCTTTTTTATTTTTTCCTTTTTCCCCTCCTTTTCATTGTTTTTTGTTTCTATTTTCCTTCGTTTTTCCTTCTTGTTTTCTTCTTCCTCCTTCTCTTCCTTTTCTTTCTTCTTTCTTTCTTCTCCCTCCTCCTTCCTCCTTTCCTTCCCCCCCCCCTTCTCCCTGGTCTCCCTCTCCTTATCTTTTTCTTCTCTCCTCTTTTCTATTCTCCTTTTTTTTTTTCTTGTTTTTATTTCTCCTTCCCTTCCCCTTTCCCTCTCCCTCCTTCCTTCCTTACACTCTTCTTCTTCTCGATTTCTCCTCTTCCCTTCCTCTTCTTCCTCCTTCTCTTCTCCCCCTTTTCGTTCCCCCCCCCTCTTCTTTTCTCTTCTTTTCCCCTCCTTCTTCTTTTTTCTTCCCCCTTCTCCTTCTCTCTTTTTCCCTTCCCTTCCTACTCCTTTTCTTCTCCTCTCCCTTCTGTCTTTTTTCCTTTTCACTTCTCCTCCCCCCTTTCCCTCCTCTCCTCTTCCCCCACTTCTTCCTTTTCAGCTTCTCCTTCTTTCTCCTTCTTCTTTCCTCTCTTTCTTCCTCCCACCTTCCTTTTCCTTCCTCTCTTTTTTTTTTCTAACTTCTTTCTTTCCTCTTCTTCTTTCTCCCCTCCTCCTCCTTCTTCCTCTTTTACTCCCTTCTTTTCCTTTCTTTTCCCTTTCTTCCTTTCTTCCTCCTTCCTCTTCTTTTCCCCTTTTTCTTTCTTTTTCCCCCTCAACAATTCTTCTCTCCTTTTCTCTTTATTTTTCTTTCCTCTTTCTTTATTCTTCCTTATTCTCCTTCTTAAAAGACAAAACCGAGTCTTCCATCCTCCCCCCTTGTGTCTCTTTTCCTTCACCCCTTTCTCTTTCCTTTCACCTTATTCCTCCTTTCCTCTTCCCTTCTTCTCTCTCCCCTTCGGGGCTGAACTCCTCCTCCTATCCTCTTCCCCCTCCCTCTCTCTCCCTCTTCCCGTTCTTCTTCTCGCCTCCTTCCCCTCACTCTCCGCTCTTTTCTCCCTCCCACCCCTTCCCCTCCCCCTCCTCTCTCCTCTCTTCCTCCTTCTTTCCTCTTCTTTTGCTTCTCCCTAGCTTCCCTCCTCTTTTCTTTTCATTTGCTTTCCCCCTCCTTCTTGATTTACCCTCCCCCTCCTCCTCTCCCGCTCTTCTCCGATCCTCACCACCCCTTTCTCTTCCTCCCATTTCTTTCCTTTTCCTCTTCCCTTCTTCTCTTTCTTTCTCCCCTCCCTCCCTTTCTCCTTCTATTCTCCCTCCTCCTTCCTCTCCTCTTCTTCGGCCACTCCTCTCCTCGCCTCTTTCTTCTCCTCCCCCTCTTTCCCTCCTTCCCTTTTCTCCTTCTTCAACCCCCCCCTCCTCCCTCACCTTCAGTCTTCTATTACTTTCCCCTTTCTTTCTTTTTAAATCCTTCTTCTTCCTTCCCCCTCATCTTTCTTTCCTTCTTCTCTTTCTCTCTTTTCTAACTTTCTAGACCTTTTGTCTTTCATTCCTTTCCAATCTTCTTTTCCATCTCTTCCTTTCTTGTCCTCTCTATCTCCTCGTTCCCTTCCTCTTTGTCTCCCTCTTGTCCTTCCTCTCTTTTTTTTCATCTTTTGCCCTCTTCCTTCCCGCCTTTCTTTCTCCTTTCCTCCCTTTCCTTCCTCTTTCGCTTCCCTCCCCTATCGTCCTCCTCCTATTCCTCCTTCCCCTCACTCCCCTTCCCCTCTTCATTACTCTCTCCTTCTTTCGCTTTTTCTCGTCCCTCCCCTTCTTCTCCTCCTCCCCTCCTCCTCCTCTCTCTCTCTTCCTTTCCTCTATCCTCTCTCTTCTTTTCCTCCTATCTTTTCCTCCTTCTTCTCCTACTTCTTCCCCTTTGTCCTATCCTTTCACCTCCTTCCCCCCCCTTCCCTTTCTCTTTTCCTCCTCCTCCTCCTACTTTTCACTTCTTCCTTTCTCCTTCCTACCCTCCCCCCTCTTCTTGACTTCTCCTCCCTCCTCCTCCTCCTCCTCTCAGGTCCTCTTTCTTCTCATTCTCCTTGCCGTTCATATCCTCTCCTCCTCCTATTTCCCTTTCTTCCTTCCCATCTCTTCATTGCTCCTCCCATCCTCCGCTCGAGTTCCTCCTCCTCTCAAAAAACCTCCTCCTCCTCCTCCTCCCTCACGTTTCTCTCTCCTTCTCGTAGAAGGGGATCCTCTCTACTCCTCCTGAAAATCCTGTATCTCTTCCTCCTCCTAAAAATTCCTCAAGCCTGCCTCCTACAAGACCTTCTGCCCTCAGTTATATCAATTATTCTCCGTCCCTCCTCTCTTCTCCTCCTCAGTTCCTCTCCTCCTATCCTTCATCATCCTCATCCCTCTCTTCCTCTCCTCTATCTCTCTCTCCTCCTCTTCTCCTTCTTCCTCCGCCTCCTCTTCCTCTTCCTCCTCCTTATTGTCTTCTTTCCTCCTTCCCCTTTTCTTTTCTGTCTCCTCTTCTCCTCATCTTCCTCTTCTTCTCCTCCTCTACTCTCTTCTCCTCCTCCTCCTTCTCCTTCTCCTCCTTCTCCTCTCCTCCTCCTCTTAGTCTCCTCCTTCTTTCTCTCCTCCACTTCTCTCTCCTTATTCTTCCTTCCTCTTCCTCCTTCTCCTCCTTCTCCTCCTTCTTCTTCTCCTCTTCTTTCCTTTTTTTTCTTCTCATCTTTTCCTCCTCCTCCCCTCTTCCTCCTCCTCCTCCTTATGTGTCAGTTGGTCTATTTTTTTGCGTCCCTCCTCCCCTCCTCTTTTCCCCCTTTCCTCTCCTAAATGTGGCCCTGAACCCAGGATAGAGTCCCCTTTACTAACGTCTGTATGTATAGGAAAATTAAAAACGTCTCCGTACTTGCCATTTGACACTTGGACTGCTGTTTCAATATTGAGCTGGCAAGTTTGTAACCCAACTATGGACTTATTTGTTAAGCACAGAAATAAACAGATGGGAAACGCACTTTGGCCATTGAGACATTACATATAATATATACATACACAAATGTATTGATCTCAAAATAATATAGGAATATTATCTACAAGCTATAAGATACTTTCGGCGATACTGCTAAACCATACTTCGAAGGCGTATTTCAACGTTTCCGACAGAGCAGATCAACAATAGATCATATATTCATTTTACAGTAAATATCGCGCAAAATTGGAAATATAGAAAAGATGTATATAATGGTATTGTGGATTTTAAAAAGGTATATGATAATGTGCGTAGAAACAGTTTATGGAATGCTACGAATGACTTTACTATATCAAAGAAGTTAATCACCATGTTCAAACCATGTATGGAAGACACTTATAATAACATTTAAAGGCAGAAAGTCAGACCCTTTTAGAAATATAAAAGCACTTTAGTGCAAACTTCAACTGCTCCAAAACGCTGAAAGAAGAAATACAATTTAGAATACAATATGGAAAAAAGTATACTAGGCATAAATCTACTTAAGTCAAAGTGTCTGTCTCGCAACACCAAGATGAAAATATATAAAACGTTGATAAGACCAGTCGTTTTATATGGCTCTGAAACTTGGAAAGCAAACTAAAAGAGAAGAAGCCTTATTACAGGTTTTCGAAAACAGAGTCTTACGTCGAATCTTTGGACCCATCAAAGATGCAAACAGCGGGTAATGGCCAGTGAGAAGCAAAACGACATTCATAATCTCTCTAAATTACCCTCGATAACTGACATCAATAGGGCTAATAAACTGAAATAGCTGGAGCCTAACCAGAGAGTATCAGATGACAGAGATTTAAAAACTGTTCACACAAGGGAGCTGATGGTCGTAAACGACGAGGCAGACCAAGAAGACCACAGAGAGACAGTATCAAGACATAACTATACAAATTTGGTGTCCCCAACTAGAAAGAGAAGGCCAACCAGAGAGATAATTAGTGGCGGGTGATATCTCAAGGGCTCGGAATGCTGAAGAAGAAGAAGAAGATATGTACTCCTCGGTACACATAGAAAAATAAAGAAAAATAGGACAAACTAAACATAAAATTGAAAGCTATAGTTACCGTGCCGGTGAGGGAACCTCTAAATGACGAGAACACCTAGCTGCATGAACAAGAGTACTAAAACGCATGACCAACAAGCCTCTCCTAAATAAAGTGTTTTCATTAGCCGTGGCTACCATGCGGCTTGAACCCACATTTATAGAGTACGGACTGAATTGGTTTCAACCATTGATTTGTACTGCAGGTTCATTCATTTAGTAGCATGTCCCTCGCGGAACCTCGCTGCCATAACAACCCTCCGGAAAACCTTCCTATCATGAGCAAGATGTCCTGCGTCTGATACACCCATCTGGAGATCATCTGCCACATCCTGCACCCATCTTCTCCTTGGCCTTCCTCTTCCTCTCTTCCCAGGCATATACCCCTCCATTATTGTTCTCTCTAGACTTCCATGACGTTTCAAGTGACCAAAATATTTCAATTTTCTTTGTTTTATTGTCTTTACTAGCCAACCCTCTTCAATATTCAGCTCTTGAAGTATGGATGCATTTGTTCTTTTCTTTACCCAAGATATTCTTAGAACCTGTCTGTAACATTTAAATTCAAATGCATTTATGCGCTGTTCCGCTTGTTTAGTAAGTGTCCAGGTCTCACAGGCGTATGTTGCAATGGGAAAGATGCATGCTCTTAAGAATCTGACCTTTGTAATTCTATCTGTACAATTCCATAATTTATTCAGTTGTTTTAGTCTTTGAAGAGCAATTGATAGTCGCCGTTTAATTTCTTTCATTGTGTCACCATTGTTGGTAACCAGGTTACATAGATAAATATTAACCAAGCATAGGTCGAAAAGCAAACCCAATAATTATAAACACACTGGGCCGTAATTGTGGAACATTTAAACTTCTTATGAGCTTTTACCAGCTATAAACTCCGGCGAAAAATTATGGTTGTTCGTCAATTTCTAGATTTTGATCTTGTTCCAGACCTTGCGTTTTGCGTGCACACCCATTTTACAAGTCTGGCTTTTTAAAAAATGCAGACTTGTGGTAACTTGCCTTGTTAGGGTGGCATTAGATTTATCCTTCCCCCCTCTCCCACAAAAATGGGGTGCCAGAACCCACATGGGGAAAACATTTAAACAAGAGGACCTACTGGCCACGGAGATGTTGACCACAGCGTACTGCAGCTCCACTTGATTCATAGAGAAGGTGGATGTGGTCTCTTCTACGGCTGCGCACTGTTTATTATCCTGACTGTCCTGAAGCAGGATCACAGTAGGGGCATCTGTGTTGAAGATATTGCAAGAATTGTGGCTTTACCTCCGTCTGAACCAGGCACCTTAGCTTGCATTTAAACTGTCGCTTTAACGGTCACCGTGTCCGTCTGCACCGTGGTGCTACGTGCTTAACACTCTGGACGTCCTTAATAGCAGTACTGACAGGACCGAATACTGGACCTAGAAACTATTCGGTATTCGGCCGAATACTTGCGGTAGGGCCGAATACGAATAGTGGTTACAAGAAGGCTCTAACACTGACAACAAGCCAGTGGGTTCTAGCAACAAGAATTATTGCAATTCTGCAGCCGTTTGAACAACTGACACGTGAAATAAGCGACAACAATTCCTGTTTTTCAGTGATACAACCGGCTGTTCAGACTATCTTGTTGTATGTTCAGAAAGATGTGTGTGATGAGGGCATCAAGAAGACAACGAACTTGTAGCATCAATGAGGGGGAGATTTTCTGACTTGTATGAAAATAGCTTGTATGCAGTCTTAGCTGGCTTGGATCCACGCTTCAAACCACCTTTTTTTACCAATGTTTAGCAATTACAGGCCAAGACAGACAATGTGACTGCTACAATAAATTGCCAGTCATCGACATACACAACTACAGTCCTAACTTCTGAAGTTTTTTCCTGCAGCTGACGAAGAACTCCCAGCACAGAATAGCCAAATTACCGTTAAAACAGAAGTGAATAACTATCTGTCAGAGCCGTGAATCCCAAGAGACACTGACCCATTGGATTGGTTAAAAATAAATATGTAAAGATTTCCCACCTTAGTTCATACTGTCAAGCGTTATTTTTGTGCACCGCCTACGTGAGTACCAAGTGAAGGTCTGTTTAGTAATGCTGGAAATACCTTCAGTGAGACAAGAAGCTGCATTAATGCTGACAACATGGAACGATTGGTTTTGTTGAAAGCTAATGCAGCTTTCATGCATTAATTAACTAAGCTGTGAGTAACAAACAATTTACAAGTTTAGTTAGTTGTTATAATACTAATAATATTTTCATTCCTAGTTATTAGTTACCACAGACTGGCTGAAAGATGCAAAATATAATGTTTTTAAATGTTTACTATTCTGTACTACATTTTGTGAAGTAAAAGTTCAGCGTACATTTGACATTATGCATTTTTTGTTTTAAAGATCAATTTTATACACTAACACTATACACTATTCGTTTTCGGCCGAATAGGTGGTCCCCTTGGTCTGGTCTGGTAGTCTTAGTTTCAGCTTCATAGCAAACGGGTCGCCCCATCTTTGCTCCGCTCCTGTGCCAGCGAAAAACACTCAGAATGTCTATCACAGTCCCTTGTGGAAAGATTGACAGACTGCTGTCTCAGCATATCTAGCATAAACTCGCATTAAAGCATATGGTAGCCATCCGAAGTGCTAACACAAACAGTCCAACATTATAAATGCAGTTCATCATTGATGATAGCAGAACTTGTCGCCAACAGATCAGCAGTTGCCCGCGCGATCAATTTTAATACGGGCCCCGCCAGCATTGCACGACAGGCATCGCGCCATTTTCTGAATCTACAATTCACACCACCACGTTGGTCACAGTCGAAAATACATTCCAAATGAAATCCGCAGCTCACAGGGTCACGCCATGCATTCAACTCAGAAGCTGGGCGACGAAACTAGGTCCCCTTATTCGTATTCGGTCGAATAGTGATAAACACATATTCGGCACAGCTCTAGTATTGAGTACTAGACCTATTTTATACATATATAGGAGGGTCCTTGGTGTAGTAGCTAGAGTCTCGCACACGGATCTGAATCCAGATATTGTTTCATAAATGACATTGGCCCACAGGTCTATCCAGTCTTGAATCGGTACCAGGTGAAGTTCTCAAGGGGTCTCCGCGGCGAAGAGGGTCAAGCCATTTGCTTCGCGCTCTGAGAATCGTGGGTTCGTTCTACGGCTGCACCCTTCAGTTCACGAGTGCAATTTTTACGGGAGTACTTGGGAATCGTCGCCAGGAGCTACGGAGTTCGTACTCTGCGCGGCGTTCTCGGCAGGCGGCTAGCCGTTTTTGCAGAGAGAGACCCATCGATATGGGATAACCCAGTGCAATTATGTCGATCCTCTCGACTTTAACTGTAACAGGTAAAGTTCCGGCAAGTAAAGGCAGCCGAGTTCGGATATATAACTCACAGATGGTCTATAAAAATTTGAGTTCTGCCTCACATGACTGATGCGCCACTTTCTTTGACTTACGAGACAATAGCGTGGTTACCTTAATTTCTATCTTACTTTTAATGTTTTCCTTTAAAGTCCCCTCACACATTCAGTCAAATCGTATCTACTCGAACACTAAAAGTACCAAATCAGGGGTCCACTCCACATCCCCCACCCCCCTCCACACACACACACACACACACACACACACACACACACAATCATTGTTATTTTGGCGGTGGGTGGCAGTTCAATCCCATGTTTAATCGTAAAGAACTCTTTTCCAGGCCTCCAGATGTTTTGGGCATATAGGGCTAGACCTATTTTTCATAGACCACTCGGCATACGGTGGGTGATATGGACAACATCACGCCACTCACCTTTACTTCACAGGACAATATTTGGTACCTTTTTCAGGCTGGGTCTAATAGGAAGCCAATGTCGTGTATAATAAAAAAAAAAATTAATAAAAAAAACCAGCTACGTGCTGATCTGAACCCACAGTCTTCGTATCACCAGACGAGCGTATAGCCACTTCACCACGGCGGCAGCTCACCTAGAACTGAACCAAACGCTAACTACCGACATACTCACAGACACACTGTAAAGTCAAGTTACTCCAGATTTTGTCTTTCCCACATTCGATAACTGCGTCTCCGCTGGTCTGTAGGAACCCAGCCTGACACTCATACTCCACCTGTGTCCCTTTTAGACAGTACCCAGTCTCATAGCCGCAACGACCACTGCTGCTGTCTGCTTTCAGCTGCTGGCCATATACTGGAGACGGCGGTGGGCTACAGGCCTCTGCAAAAAATGGTAATGGATTGATTTGATTTGATTTGATTCAAGAACCGACATCACAGCACTTGGGGCATTCACAAAAGCGCCTCGTCCCCATCTTCAGAAGCCAGCGAAGAGTTCCGATACTAATGGTGCCAGTAGCTTTCTGATTAAATGTCCGTCTTGCCTTTCCTCTGAGCCTTGAGCTTCTGCCAGAACCTCTCGTCACCCCCAGCTGCATCAATCTCACCAAACTGTGGTGATCCATCTGCTCCTCCGCATAGTACACGCTCTCCCACAAGGCACTAACCACGTCTGCCCTATCATGTAGCAGTATTCCACCAAGTTGTGCAGAGCCAGCCAGTCTGTCCGCCTGTTCATTTCCCAACACACCGGCGTGACCCGGTGAAAAAATTCAGACAATACTCCTCACTCGTGTCCTCCGCAGCGAAGCATGCCACTCTGCACGAAGCATACCTGTTCTGATCTTCCTTAGCATGCTTTCTGAATCAGTTACAATTACAATGTGTGTGTGTGTCGTGTTCTCTAGCCAGTGGAAAGCTGCAGTGACCGCCTTCACCTCCATTCTTAAGCTGGATGTTGTGGTATCATATGCTAGGCTCTCCTGCACCAAACGTCGACCATTAACTTTTGCTAAAAAGCCCCAAGCACTTCTTTTGCCTCTTGACACTGAACCGTCTGTGTAAATGATCAAATCCTCTGAGCGAGCATTATCTTGAATTAATTGCTGAATTTCCACCTCTGTGGCACCTGCTGGCCAGTCTCTGCATTTCCGGCTCAGCGTGATTATGACATTACACAAGTCTGACTGCTCAGGTGGCACTTTGACCCACTCCTCTCCTCGCCTAATGTTCTCAAGGATGCAAACCTGTCTGATTGTGTCTTCTGCCTGAGCCATCCATGACTTCCCTCTTATCAGCCGCTGACCCTTAACTGCACCCAGAGCTTCATGCAGAGGGTGGTCTGTGTCTGCAGCTACCCTGAGATATGACTTCGCCTGCATCACCTTGTGCCTACCTGCAACCGTCGGCAATCAAGGATGTATCGCATACACACCACTGGGGTGTCTCTGGTGCAACCCAGAATGACCCGCATAGCCGCGTTCTTTATGCGCTCTAGTTTGTCCATCTGACTCTTTGAGACGGTAAGCAGTCCCAGGCCATAATCCACCACTGACAGGATCAGGTGCTGATATAGTGTGAAAAGCATTCTCTGCTCTATGTCAATTGCAGCCATAGTCTTAAGTGCACTAAGTCCTTTTTGGCATCTCGTCACTACACTCTCCACATGGTCCTTGAATGACAGGCTCCTGTAAAATGTTATTCCCAGATACTTCAGTTTGCTCTCTCTGTTGACGTCTCTACCATCTATCGTGAGACTTGGGACATTAGTTTTAACGATTCTGTTGTCAAAGGAACACCACAAAACAGAAGCCTTTTCCGGGTGGACGACAGCCTTCATTTCTGTAAACCACTCAGTCACTTTGTCTACTGTCGCTTGTAGCTCCCGGGCTGTTTGTTCCCTCTCTTCCCCCTGCCTATATGCAAGTATACCATCCGCAAAAGTCAGTATCCTTCCAACTCCTGGTGCTTCTAGGCTTGCAATCTTGCTCGTATACATGTTGAAGAGCACAGGCGAGATGGCGGATCCCTGTGGCAGTCCTGGGGTCAAAGTGCATGGTTCAGAGGTCCATGAGCCCAGTCGGAGAGCAGCCCGTCGTGAATACGGGACAGCTGCAACCCAATTCACCAGCCATGGATTGACCTCCTTCTCCCCCAGTGCAGTCATTAAGATGTCGTATCTCACTCTGTTATAAGCATCCTCGAGATCCAGTCCTACCGCCATAGTTTCCTGTCTGTTCTAGAACCCTTCATAGACGTCAAAAGCAAAAGTGGCCGCATTTGCCCAAGTGTCCTTTCCTGGCCTGTAACTTCCCAGACCTCTTGGGAGAAGCTTCCCACTTTCCAAAAATTCTTGTAACTTTACAGCAACTATCCTCTCCAAGACCTTCTCAAATGTGTTTTGTAAGGTGATGATTCTAAAGCCACTAAGCTTAGAATGATCTTTAAAAGGTTTTGGTAGTGGGATTAGATGGCTGTGCACCCAGTCTTGCGGTACTGATGCTGTCTTAATACTCTGGTTAAAACAGTCAGCCGTCTCTGCCAGGTCCACATCGCTCAAAGCCTTCATGTGACCATACCTGACACCATCAGGCCCTGGTGCAGTGTCTTTTGCTTTTTTCAAAATTTGTTTGATATCTTCCACTTGTATCATGTCTTCATAATGCATATTTTTCAAGCTAACTCCTTTCTAACTGCATCCCTGATGTCTACATCATTATGATCTGTCTGAGCTATAAACCTATGGAGAAAAGCCTCCCCTTTCTCCTTGTCTGTTGTCACACGCACACCATAGTCTCTGACTGTCATAGGCCGGTCTTTTCTTTGCATCTGCCTTTGCAGTTTCCAGAATTTCCCCAATGTTTTATCGCCTCCCATGTCATTCACAAAAGTTTCCCACTTTGCTCTTTTGGCCTCTGCAGCACAGCGCTTGAAAACCTCCACTTTATCTCTTTTCACATTCTCCGCCATCTCCACTTCCTCTCGTGAGCTCGAGGGTGTCTGTCG
>CAJHNH020003079.1:300000-310000 GCA_905116865.2 Candidula unifasciata
AGTAAAAGATTGAACCGCTTGCTGTTAATTAATTTAGCAGTGGATTTATAAGGAATTTACACGTAACGAATATACACACCCGCCCTCAGGCACGCACAGTGGTGTAGCAAGGTGAAATGGTACCCGGTGCGAGAAATGCCCTACCACCCCTTGTAGTATTGCAAAGTCAGGTGGTAACCGGTGCGGAAATGTCCTTTCACCCTCTGTGGTATTGCAAGGTCAGGGGGTGACAGGTGTGTTAATTTCTTGTTACCCCATGTGGTATTTTAAGGTCACGTAGTACTCGGTGCAAAAAAATTCTTATCAGCCCTTGTGGTATTGCAAGGTCAGGTGGCACCCGGTGCGAAAAATTTCCTATCACCTCTTGTGGTATTGCAAGGTCAGGTGGCTAGCGCGAAAAATGCCCAGTCACCCCCTAAATACACACATTTTTTTATGTTAGAAACATATTTGTGCCATTTTGTTAACCCCCCCCCCCCCTCCCCCTCCCACCACCACCACCCCCCGCCTTTTTCGATAAAGACACCCGATGAGTCCCACAGGCACCTTGCTATACCTCTGCACACACACACACACACACACGCACTCACAGAAAGACACACACACGTGCACCCACACACACGCACGTACGCAAGTACATACACACACACTCCGGGCCACGTGGTAAGTCGCCGTTAGGAATGACATAACACAAGACAGTACTCACGATAAGATTTGGCCCGCAATGTGATGTTATACACTTCCATGGTTAGATCAAACGTGATGATGGCTGAGCCGCTCATGCTGAAAGGGACACAAGTAGCAACGTTCCCGTCCAACAGATAGTTCGAGTTTGTTCCCTCAAACGTCGTTTCAGCCGTCGCGTTTCCTTTCAGCGCTTGAGAATCCAGAAAACCTCAGATTACATTCCAGCTACAGCAAATGCGCTTCAAAAGTTAAAAATAGCTAAAGCAGTGATTAATAATTAGCTAAGACCGGTGGACAGGGCTTCCGAAGTTGGTACTTTGGTACACATTTGACACTATTTTACACCTGCTGAGCAAAACTACTTTCGGTGCCACGCCTGATATTTTAGTACAGTATAGTTTTCTCTGTGCTTTAATAATATCCTACCCCAAACAGGGGAATCCACAGGTAACGGGATAGTCTAATATTTTAGGTGGTGGTAGATAGGCTGCATGTAGTCTTGGAACCTAGGCTGCACTCTTTCGTAGAACGTAAGTGGTTGGGGTTAGGGCGAGTTCTAGATATTTTAGGGTCGTTAAAAGCACCAGAAAACCGGGAAACCCAGTCTTACTACCCTCTAAAAAGGTTGCACTGTGATGTGACGTCATCTGGGGGTAAGATATTAATAAAGTACCTTTTTGTCCTTTCTCAACAATATTAAGATTTTATTTTGTAATCACTCTTCTTTATGACTTTAACAGTAAACGCATTAATGAGATCAGAATTTGTGCTTCACGCCAATTAAGTGCACCAAAATGGAAGTCTTTCCTTCCGATTTTATCCTTTAACTTTAGAAGACTCGCCATGCCTTCCTGTCCGGTGCAATCTTCAGTGCAGTTTTGTTAGGCGTCTGTGACTCAAAATTAGTTTGTTAGTTGGGTTATCATCATTGCACTCCGGACATGTCTATAGGTGCTCAGATCCTTCCCTCAGCATGAATCTCAACGTACGATGGCTAATGGTACCAGTTCTATGTTGATTAACAAGTCTTCTGGTGTGTCTGGTGTGCATGTCGTTTTTTGCTATGCCGAACTTAATTCCCAAGTCTGCCATTCTGGCAAGTGATGTGGGTTCACTGCCACCGAAGTCCTTTATCCTTCCCATTTCTCTGAGGACATTAATAATATCAGCATGATCCATATGCTGGCCGTCGGTAGTGATAGCGGATCCAGCCAACCTATCAACTCTTTCATTTCCATCGACGCCTGTGTGTCCCGGACTCCAAGATCCCGGGGTAATCTGGCAGAAGACCGTGCTTTTGCATTAATTTTTAGTGGTTTTGCGAGAACTGACCATGCAGGGTCGATGACCTATTACAAAAAGTTAGTTGCATATCCTTTGCAGGGCGTTGCAGAACCAGCCCCCCCCCCCCCCCCCAGCAATTTTCGGCTGTTGCGGTTTTTCTAGGCAAATTTACGTCCAGTAGTTTACCATTGCCTTCTGGACGGTCGGCTTCTCGATACCATTGTCGAAACTACCGCAAGGCCCGCAGTTGGGATTGAACCCGGCACCCCGGCGTTACGAAGCGTGGTCAATGCACAAAGGGTCAGCCAATGTTGGATCGGTTTGCAGGGTCATGTAAATGACACAGAACTAATTTGCAAGCTTTGCACTTTGTTTTGGAGCCATAGTGATGTAGCGGGTCGGAAGGTCGTTGGTTCCGGTTCTGTTGGAGCCGGACTTTTTTGTTGTTTTGAATGGTTTTGGGAACCAGGCGGTCTTCAATATTGAAGACGGCCTTGGTTGAACCAGCCTTAAGTGGGTAACGGGTTTAGTCCTGGGAAGTAAAGGCGGCTAGCGTAATTCTGACCACATCACCCACCTAGTACCAATTGGTCTATATAATATAGGTCTAGCGCTATAGGCCAAATAAGCCTGAAGGCAGGGGGAAGGGCCCTTTACTGTTGCTTGTTAGCAGTATGATCAGGGTGACCATGCCTCCGGTTTTCCCCGGGGAATCTCCCGTTATTAGGAGTGCCCTGGTGGTCCCGTTTTTACTCCGAAAATGACGTCAATTGTCCCTTTAAAAATGAAAAAAATAAACATTTAGGAATCAGCTCGAAAACAGAAGACACACTTATACTATATCTGTAGATCTTATTGGATGTCATAGTTTTAGATAACTTTTAATGTCGGAATGCGTTGCCGTGGTGTCCCCTTCCCTCCTCCTCCCCCCCCCCCCAGGACAGTAAAGAGCATATTGTTTCGTTTATTCCTTGGCGCATCGGGTTTTTTAAACCCTGTCCAGCGAAAAATTAAATCGTCACCTTAGTGACCTAGAAAAAAAAAAACATCCCGAAGTGGGGTGGAAGAGGATTTCAAAATAATCCTGATCCTGAACACAGTCCAGACATTCACTACATCATCAACATACAACATAATCCTGATTCTCATTACATGTTCAGCACTCAACAAAATCCAGCCAATCAAAACATTCTCGGCTCTCAACATATTACGGGTGGTTAATTCATTTTTAACACATGACATAATCCCAACACTCAAAACAGTTTACTAACTCAACAAAATTCTGACCCAAAAAACAGACTATATATCCAACGCAGCTGAAACACTCGATGCATTTCCAGTACTCAGTATAATCCCAACACTCAGTATAATTCCAAACCTCAAAAAAACCTGACACTCAACTTCACGCAACACAGTCAACATACTAAAAACATCGCCGACAATCAAGACCATCCAGATACTCAGCATACTCCAAGCAGAAAAGACCCTCCCAACACGCCACGTACTCAAACTCAATTCACTCCCAACATTCAACACACTCCTAAACTCAACCCAGCATTTAACACATTCCCAACGCTCAACACACACTCCCAACACTCAACAATCCCACCACTCAACACACCCCAACACTCAAACAATGCAAACACTCAAAAAGCCCCCCCCCCCCCCCCCTCTAGCATTCAGCACTCTCTCCACACACTCCCAACACTCGATACAGTCACAACACTCGATACACTTCCAACACTCAACAGACTCCCACCACCCAACACATACCCAACTAAGCCCAATCCCTAGTTATGAAACATACTACCTGCAGCACAGTGTAGGCTGGGTCGATCCCATTCCAGCGTATAGAGGTCACAGGTTACGTTTTTAGCGCTACTGGGAAAGACCGCACTGGTGTAGCCGCCACTGCAGACATAGGTTACCCAAGGTGCTTTGCTGTACCCATCGTAGCCTTTGGCAGAAACGTACGCATTGGGTTCAAGGGGTATTGAGCCGCAGGCAACTGCCAGAAATAGTAGCCACAACATATTTCAGATCTCCATGACAACAGAGATACTCAATAAACATTTTTTTTTAAACTTAGAGCTTAGAGAAAGCTATTCAATTAAGTTTACTTTGGGGCCAGAATTGTGAAAATGGGGGAAATCACTGGGCAGAGATCCTAGCCCATCGTAGAAAGATGATCGTTTTCCCAAATGTCACTTGCTTGACATCAGAGACCTGAATTCGGCCCGCGGGCCTCCATTAAACAGCAGTGACCTCAAGCAATGTATCAGAGGCTATGCCACCACCACCTGGCTTTTGTGGGGCCTAGTGGTTCATTGTGTTTTGCTTTTAATGACGGAACCTAAGGTTTTATTTTAGCCAAAACACAATCCTTACTATCTTTTTAAAAACAATTGTTGGTACTTGGCCATCTTTCCAGATGATAGTGGTGTAGTATGCTAAAGGGAGGCGTAAGAATCATAACTCATGGCGATTGCGAGTGGGACTAGCAAGACGCGCCCGCAACAAGAAAAGTTTTTCACAGTTAGAGCTTGGGATTTCTAGACCAATGTTAGCATAGCAGCAAATTTTTTCTCAGTTACTGGTAACTTATCTGCAATAATTGTTTTTCCTTTATCCCTGTTGCTATCATGATTTTCCTCTTTAATGCAACACGACAAATGGCATCACGCTGCTACAGATCCATCTCAATACCTGTATCATTCATGTCCCGATTGCACACATCTTTTATATCGTAGTAGTGGGTCGACCTGGGCATATTATACCCATATATAATTAACAATAAAGGATATCTGCAGGGACTTAACCATACTCCACCTTTCAAGTGTGTACTAGCCCACAGTCTTCAAAGACTGAGAATTCAGAAGACGTAAAAACTGGTATGGTACCTGGTATTTATTATCTTGTCTTACCACTTAAAGCTATGTTTAAAAGAAAAGAAAAAGCACATTTTATAAACCAAAGTAATGAAACTGACAGGGCTAACAAAAGTTAGCAAAACCATAAACATATATACTATAAAATAGAAAATTCATGTGTCTTTATGTCTTCCTGCCTCTCACAAGAACTCCTCACAAACGGTGATTAGTAGCGACGTAAAATTTGCACGTGTCATTCATATCTGTAACCCCCGGACAGCAGACGACTCTAAAAAATGTATCAATGGACTGCAACCTAGTTTGTCTGGGAAGATTATCGTAGATCACACCGGACGGGGATATAAGAAACACCTTGGGTGGGAAAGTGCAAGAGGCGGGAAGGTTGGCGAAAGACCTAATTTCTTTCTGGCAAGCAGTGAGAGGAGCGATGCTCTGTAAAGGGCCAGCTATCTGAGGACGCAGAGATAGGTGTAGTAGGTTAGTTGCGTATCCTGTACAGGACGTTGCAGAACCAGCCTCAAAAGCCCCTGGCTGTTGAGTGGGTTTTCTAGGCAAATTTACGTCCAGTAGTTATAAGTGTATTGCAGTGTTAAATTTCAATGTCTTCCGTTCATCAAAACATTCTTCCGTGAAAACGCTGCCACAGTTTTTAATTGACTTATACTCTAAACTGAATTAGTATTGATTGCTGGTCCGTGTTTCTAATGTCCACAGGCAAACTAGGGTTGATGTGTCAACAAATTTCTTGTCCTGTCGATACTTTGAAACTTATACTGTTGTGTAGGTAGAGTCATTGATTTGTGAGAATATTGTGTGTGTGTGCGCGCGCGTGAATGCGTGTGTATATGTGTGTGTAAACCTATTCGCGTTATACAGTCATCAAGTATACGAAGGGAAACTTTTTTGTGGAGAGATCTAAATGCCTGGGCGATTTTCAGCACTCATACGCGCGCCAGGGCGCATACACACACACGTAGACACCTGCAAGCTTATTAACAAAAAAGGAAGTGGGGGGGGGGATACTAGATTTACCATTTAGTTATCTAGAATGATAATGATAACAGAACTGATTGTAAAGATGGATATCTGATAAGCACCATTTATATGATAGGATTAAGGCCTCGAAAAGTACAGTCCCCACAGTGTGCCTGTCAGACAGGACACACAAACACCTGAGCACATTCTACAGACCTGCCGACTCTACCTACAACTTCAAAAAGACACCTGGCCTCAAGAGCAAAGTGTGCAGAGCAAGCTATGGGAAACCACTAAGGACCATCAGTTGACATGCAAGTCTGTAGAGGCAACCCACCTAATGGTCTGACCTGAGCATAAGAAACCGACACAAAGAAGAAGAAGAGAAAGAAGAAGCAGAAAAGATGTCATTTACTTTCACTTTCTAATTTAAGTACGTGGGAATAAGCATAATGATAGATTCGCTGCTGCCGCAACGTGGATAATACAACAAAATCTCCATATCTGGAGAGACAGATTACAATGAGAGTGAACAGAGTCTATATGATTTTTAAATTTGGGAAGACAAGACAGGCAGAACCTTGTTTAATCAGGGGACAACTTCAACATTAGTTAGTAGCTCGTTAGTTAGTTAAATAGCTAGCTAGTTACTTGGTTAGTTAGTTAGTTGGTTGGTTAGTCTTTCCTTTTGAGCCCAGGGCAGCGCATAGGACAGAGGTCGTAACTGTCCATATCTGGCAGTTCGTTGCCACCTGCTGTAGGTTTTGGCTGTTTATTTGGCCCATGGTTACGCCTTCGCTGATTATGGTTCTAAACAGGGTCTGTCTAGTCCCCGATTTCTTTTCCCTGCCGTCAATATAGAAACTTTTTTGGCTATAGAGGTTTGAGAATTTGCCGAGTTTATTGATTCAAAGTCTATATTCATACTTACTATGTTTGCCTAATTAAGAACCACTGCTTTAGTAGGGCAGTGTTCTAAAGATTTTGCAAATACAAAAGGTTGGTTATTGAACGCTTAGTAAATGACTGTGAAGATACGAAAATACACGGTCGTTGTGCCAGGGTTTGCAGGAGTCGAGCTATTTGATCAGTCAGTTCCTGTAATTCGAGAACAGCCGATCGATGGATCAAGCAAGCAACCGAACTCGGTGATCTATAAGAATTAACCTGATTGGAGAAGTTTGTATGTTTCAGTCTCAAAAAACGCACACGTAAATGACATAAACATCACCCTTACGGTATGGATTTTGGGTGCTTCGTCCTACCCCAAACAGGGAAAATCCACAGGTCACGGAACAATCTGATATTTCAGGGGCTGGTAGATAGGCTGCATGCAGTCGTGGGACATAGGCTGCACTGTCTCGTGGGACGTAGGTGGGTTGGGGTTAGGGCCAGTTCTAGATATTTTGGAGTCGTTTAAACATCAGAAAGCCGGGAAACTAAGTCTTACCACCCTCTAAAATGTTTAACTGTCCTGTGACGCCATCTGGGGTAGGATATTAATAAAGAACCGGGATTTGTTTGTTTTCGTCTCTTCGCACCAGTAATGACAATGGCCATTACGATTCCCACATCTTTCCCGGTAACATACGGGTGCTTTCTATCCGAGACAGTTATAGTTGTTTACTATTGATATCAATCAATCAGGTGCCGTCTCCACAATGAAGGTTGGCTGCAATGGATCTCCAACAAGCCCTGTCTCTTGCCCTTGATGTACACTCACTCATACTGCTGTTCGTCCATCTCTTGATGTTATTCTCCCACTTGTAGCGCTGTCTGCCTCTTGCTCGCCAACCTTGAACCTTTCCCTCTAGGATGATCTTTACAATACTGTTATGTCTTTTAATGTGGCCAAAATATTTCACTTGTCTCTTTTTTATTTCACCCAGCAATTCTCTTTTCATTCCCAATTTCCTCAGTACCTCTGTATTCGATAGCTTTTGTTTCCATGAAATACGACCTAAACTTCTGTATATCCACATCTCCAAAGAATTGATATGATTTTCCAGTTGTTTGTTCATTGTCCATGTCTCTGTGCCATACAGTAACGTTGAGAATACATAACATTTGACAATTCTCATTTTTAATGTATTGCTTATTTCTCTTACTATTAATATAAGAACATTATCAGTAATAATTTAACTATGTGAACATGCACACACAAAAATGGAAGAGGTTAAGGATCACCTGGGCCTTCTTTACTTCCCAGATTTTTAAATTAAATCACCCTGGGTAATTTTAACTATGTAGCCCCGGGAAGACAAAATCTAGCCACTTTCAGCTGTGACAAAGCACACAAGACAAAAGGTTGTGGATAGACATGTCTACCAACGCCACTCCGCATGGACTTTGAAAAAAGAAGAATGTAAGTGCCTGATACCGTCCTTGCTTCTTCCCAGGATATAAACAATTTAGCGTCATCTTCTTTATCTGGTAACTGTTGATACAAGCCGTTGTTAGGATTTTGTTTTTTGTTTTAAAAAATCCTGTTTATGTTCAACAGTTTTTTAAAGGAATTTGTTAACAAACACATTTAACTTTCGTTTCATGCCTTTAATGCAGTGTTTCCCAAAGTAGGGCCCACAATCCCTAATGGGGCAATTTGATTGTTTAAAAAATGGGAGCGGGTGCTCCCACATGTAACTTTCGTTTCATGCCTTTAATGCAGTGTTTCCCAAAGTAGGGCCCACAATTCCTAATGGGGCAATTTGATTGTTTAAAAAATGGGAAAAAAAGGGGGGGGGGGGGTGAGGGAGGATTTGATTGTTAAAAGGCTGGTAGCGGGAAATTTGATTCTTAAAATAGGAAGAGGGCAATTTGACTGTTTAAAAAAAAAACAACCGAGATGAGGAATTCGAAGGACTCGTTTAAGTTTAGATAAGGGCCAAAAGAAATTTAGAAAGGCTTAGGTGGACCATAGCACAGACATGTTTGGGAAACACTGCTTGAATGGTTCTAAGTTATAGTATGCTAACATTCAAAAGAAAATGTGGGAAGGATTGTTCCACTGACCTTGACAGCTAGGCCAATCTTCAGTCGAATTAATCCTATCCCATGAGCCATCCACACTGCATGCAAGAGACTGCTGACCTATCAGTGTGTATGGAGACTTGCACGTGTAGTTGGCAACACGTCTGGCTCCATCTTTCTGCTTTACACTGATGTAGGCGCATGGATCTGGCGGTGGCATGCCACAGGTAGAGCTGTAAGGTGATTCATTTGTGACCGGGGTTTGTTTCACAGTAGTCCAACCAATTGTTGTCAAACTGTGGGGATTTGCGCTACTGCCTTTGGGTTCGATGTCAGTTCTACCTTGATTATTGTTGTCTCCTTGTTGGTTTATCCCTACATCTTGTCCTAAACGAGTCGCAAAAACAAGCAGCAGTTTAGTTAATAATGTTCAGTTGTTAGATTTAAAACTAATAGGGGAAGCCAGTGCAAATTGTGCATTAATTACTGTGTAAATAACAAGTACATTGGTATAAAAGTAATAATGAGGCAAGTAAAGACGTAAGGAATAATTAATCAGTATCTAAATAGGTAATAGTTATTATTTCATTAATTCGTCGATCATTCTCATCGCACATGTGCAAGACCATAAGCGCTCAGATCCCGTCTTCAGTATCTCCATCAGCGTGTTGCAACTGATAACACCAGTTCGTGCTGGTTTACAACTGTGTAGCATTCATATCTGGCGACATCTCTTTTTACTTGAAGTTCATATAGTCTTGTCAAAGTTGCCTATTTACCGTGGTCCTCTGAATCATCTACTCGTCTTGTCTTCTTGAGAAGAATTGTAAACATCTCCTAGTTTCTCTGTCTATTCCGGTACCTACCCTGGCCCAGCCAGCAAGACAATCCGCTCCTTCGTAGTCGCTTACCCCAGAGTATCTGGCGGCAAAATTAAGCTCATTTCTGCCAGACGCGATTTCCTCAGTGACTCCAACCAATGTCTTCGAACCCACCTTGTTTCAAATATCTTAAGCATGTTCATGGAATCAGAAAGGACGTATGAGAAAAAGAAAATATGTGTCTCCAGCCAGATCATTCACTTTCTTACAGCATTCACCTCCATTATCAGACTACTTGTAGTCAAGGCAAAAACTAACTAGCTAAACGAATAGATTAATAAACTGTAATAAGTTTAAAGGTAGTTAATTAGG
>CAJHNH020003079.1:315000-475000 GCA_905116865.2 Candidula unifasciata
CCTTCCTTCTCTTTCCCTCTGGTGTCCATGTGAGAGCTGTTTTTGGCAGGTATATCAGGATTCATTGATATAACGTGGCCAAGCCATTTCCATCGTCTCTTGGTAATCATACTGTCTAAAGTTTCTTGGTTTGTGTTTGAGATTGTATCTGGCCAGAACATTTTGATATTTCTACGTAGACATGTATGGTGAAAGGTAGGCAGCATACATGTATAATTGAAGGACCCTTTTCACCCCTTTAGTCGCATTGAGCGTACAGGCATAGACCTATATTTTATAGACCAATCAGCACTTGGTGGGTAATGTGCACAGCATCACGCCGGTGACCTTTACTTCCCGTGACTTTTACCTGGTAGCCATTTAGGGTTGTATTGGCCCGGGAGCCGATGTCTTTGGGGGGTGAGGGTGGGGGGGGGGGGTCCAGCACTCTCCGGGTCAAAACCCATGACTTTAAACTGTAGTAATCAACACAACGCGATTTGCTGCCAAATGGTCTGTCTTCTTCTTTTGTGTTTCTAAGCCCCCCCCCCCCCCCCCCCCACCCCGCTTCCCATGGAGCATAGGCCCTCAACCAACTCACACCACGTCGTTCTATCCTTCGCTATCGCATGCAACTCTCCCCATGTCCTCTCAGTATTTTTTTACTTCGCTCTCTAGCTCTCTTCTAAATGAGTGTTGTGCCTTTTATTTCTATGTCCAAGCTGGCTCCGATGCAAAGACTTTCTAGTTACATTGTTCTCAGGTTTTATCAACGTATATCCTATCCAACGCCAGCGTCTTTTCTTCACCTCTTGGTGCAGTGGAACATGTTCAGTTCTCTCCCAAAGCTCTACATTAGCGATTCTATCATACCATTTAATTCCCTCTATTCTGCACAGGCACCAGTTAACGAATGTTTGTTGTAGTTTATTGATAATTGCTTTGGTTGTTCTCCATGTTTCCGCTCCCTACAACAGTACTGATTTGACATTAGAATTGCAAATATTTAGTTTAGTATTTGTTATAATTTCCGTTGACCTCCACAAATCGCCAGTAACTGGAATCAAATCAGAGATCTCGGAATCACAAACCACATTCGTAAAAACTAAGCCACATACTTTTGCAGAACACTGCAATTATTTCGACCATTCGAATTTATTTGAAATATTCTGCCATGGCTGCTTGTAACGCATGCACTCTTATTTTCTGGAGGAGTGAAACTTGTTATCCCGACAAAGAATAAACACTTTAACACAATGCGTATTTTGGAGCATCGCATTTCAATTTATCTAAAATCGAAGCCTGGGTGCATCGTCCACTACGCCATTCGTGGAAGCGTTGCAGACGTCACTTTCTTCTACGTGCGTTTCCCGGGGATCCTATGCAAATGTCAAGATTGTGGAAGTTTCTTGTTTGTTTCTTAAAACACGATGTTTAAATGTGATGTTATACACGAGAGAAACAGCTCGCCTAGCGGTTATAATATTGTTTGACTCACATTCAGGTGAATGAATCGAATCCACCATTGATTAGGGCTTTCGAAGTTGGTACTTTGAAACTATTTGACCTCTGCCGAGCACAACCGTAGTTTTGGCACCACCCCTGTTTTGATTCATTGAAAAAATGTTGCATAAGTATAAGATGGTTCAGTGTTGAGAGGAAAGAGAAGTGCCTGGATGTTCGTAGCGAAAGCCAATGAAAAATCTTTAGTGCAAGACAGCCTAGCATATGACACCTCTACATCTAGCATGAGAATGAATGTGGAGGCTGTAACTGCAGCTCTTCGGTGGCTAGAGAACAAGATGCATACACATGTCGTAATTGTAACAAACTCTAAAAGCATGCTGAAAAAGGTGAGGACAGAGATGCTTCGAGACGAGTGGCTAGCTTCACTGGAAAGGTCACTGAAGGTGAGCATACTTTGGATCTTTTGTCCAGGAAATGCCGGTGTGGTGGGTAATGAACAGGTAGACAGATTGGCTGGATCCGCACCACTGGGTGGTGAACTGATACATGACAAGGCAGATATGGTCAAGGCCCTTTAGGAACAAGCAACGGAATCAGTAGAGAAAGAAGATTATTATGGCCTGGAGAGAATGAGGCAGGTCAGCTCAATACACTCAGAGGAAAAGCAAGACGGACATATAACCAGATTGTGACCGGTACCATCAGTATTAAAACTCTGCGCTGGCTGCTGAAGATGAGGACGGATTATGCATGGGAATGCCCCGAGTCCTGTGATGTCAATTTTTGACTCAACTCAACTCAACTCTGACTAAACGAAAGCATTTGACTGTGTGAAACATGAAGAAATGAGTAGTAGTAGTAGTACATTTTTACCCCATCATGACATCACGGAAGGAATAAACACCCGATGGCACAAAGTGCCACCATGTGGATGAGCATCACCCGGGGAGAGGTCCCAAAAACCGCGTTCACTCATTAGACCATATTCATGGCTGGGCTATATTGCGGCCCCAGGCAAGAGCCAGGATGGGGCTTCAAAATAACGAAAAATCGCATCCCACATAGGGATGACTGATGATTACATGAAGAAATAATCAAACTATTGGAAAAGTTAAACATTGACGTAGAAGATTTTCGATTTATAAAAAATATATATTGGCAGCAAACAGCAGCTATAAGTATTAATACCAATTTTGGGAACATTTCCAACATAAAGAGACGAGTAAGACAAGGGTGTGTGCTATCACCTGATTTGTTATCATCATACAGTGAATATATAGTGAGCTCAATCATGGATATGCCAGGAATTTTGGTTGGCAGACATACATAAACAGTCTGCTTTATGCTGATGACACCGTCTTGATAGCGACAAGTCAGAAAGGGCTACAGGAATTGATAGAGATGGTCGTTGGGTCGTTTTAAAATGGACCTTGGTTTGAATAATGGAAAGACAGAAGTTATAGTGATTTTCAACAACAACAACAACAACAACAACAACAACAAAGAATAGTGCCTAAATCTATAATAAAAGTCAGAGACAATATTTTAGGACGAGTACATAAATTATCTGGGTACATGGATAACATCCGATGGAAGATGTACCACAGAGATAAAGAACAGAATAGGACAGGCCAAAACTGCTTTTTATCCAATGAAGAACATTTTATGCAATAAATCCATGCCATTGGAGGACAGGAAAAGAATTCTCGCATGCTATACGGAGCCGTTTTTAAAATAAGGCTGTAAAGCCTGGACAATTAATAAACTAGGCAAACAATTTCTTGAGACATAATTTGGTGGCATTGTGTTTACATTTTTCAGGCAAGCGAAACTATTTTCAATCTTTACTTCGTGCTAGAAATCGCAATTGTTTCTTTGTTCAAGTGTGTGTATTTACTACTTTATAGTACGCCTTAGCGGACATTTCTTCATCCTCGTAGGGCACTGTAAAATTGCTCTATATAATAATTGAAATTGTCATGTATGTTTTCAGTGTACATGTGTTTCAATGTTGTATAACTTTACCAATGTTACTATTGAAATTAAAAGAACTACAATTTTTATGAAATACCAAGCGTGAATATAATTTTGAGTCTTTTCACGTGTGGTTATTTTAAATCTGTATTACATACAGCTAATACACTGAAATGTATTTTACTCTCGGGAAGTTAATGCCAGATATTGACCCCGGAGACTGAAACCCCGAGAATTTATATTTGATGTTGCCCCATAAATATTGCTATCATTCTGGGCGCATACATTATTTCAGGCATTAATTCCAGAACTTGCTCTGTCAAACCGAATGTAAATTTTGAGCTGAACGAGAGACGACATCAGACTTAAAGGACTCAGCTATCATCACAGGACGTGAGTAGAGGAAGGCAGGAAATGTAACAACTACAATGTGGGACGAAGTACTTCCAGACTGGACAAGAGAGAATATGAGTGGGGAGAGTTTAAATGTTTTTATTAGAAAAGGCATGTTTGGTGTGTCTAGTTACTACACATGCGCTTGTTTCTTTATCACAGTTCCCACACTGGGCAGGGACTAGTCGCCATCCATTCTTTGCAGACAGTCTAAGTGTAACGACCTGCTTGAAGCATCGAGGACGGCAGACTGGAAAAAGATAGGCAGCGTCTCAAATTTAGAACTGCGGGAGGTCTTTTTTGTCTCATACACTCTCATTATTACCTCTCATATGCCTATTGAATTCACTGACTGAAGCATTATCTTCATAGCATTCAATTCTAGATTGCAACATCGCAAACCAGTACGATTCAATTTATTTTGCTTTAGATCGAGTTATTAAACTTCGTCATTTCGTAAACAAATAGCTGAGTGAATTGTGTACTTAGGTTTAAGTGTCTTTGTGCATATTAGTTTACCTCTGCTCACACACACACACACACACACGCACACACACATATATATACATGTGTGTGTGTGTGTGTGAGTGTATATATATATATATATATATATATATATATATATATATATATATATATATATATATATATCATTTGATGAGGGCTTTTGTTAAAAATTAATACCAGGAGTGGAGAAAGTCGGAGCGGTTAACTGTGTATCTTGATATTATCTCATCGAATTCATCATGAAATTTATATTTCCCTTTTTCTATTCTTGTAAATACAAGTACAGCTACTTTTATTTTATTGTAACCACTTGTTTTTTTTTTCTTTTTTTTCTTAGTTATCCAGGACTGTCTGGGATCAACATAGCTCAGATATTAGTCCAAGTTCTTACGTGGGTGTGCGGTGCTGAGATTCAAACCCAAACACTCACTTTATAAGTGTGTATTCTAACGTTGGTTGGCAACAATCACGGCGCTCCCCAGAATAAAAACCTAACATACGGACTTAAGGAGATTCGTGCTGTCTTGTAATGTATGAGCTTGTGTATGAGTATATTGTTTTCCTAAACAGATCGCAACTGCGATAATTCGAGACCCTTTGTAATGTTGAATTAAGAATCGACATCACAGCACTCGGGGCACTCCCATAAGTGCTCAGTCTCCATCTTCAGCAGCAAGCTAAGATTTCCAGTTCCCATGGTACCAGTAACTGTCTGATTGTATATCCGTCTCATCCTTCCCCTGTGTTTTGAGCGTCGGCCAGTTCCCCTGGTTACTCCTCGCATGGACATTCTCCTCAGACCGTAATGATCTATCTGCTCCTCCGCACTGTTCACCTGTTCACAAAGGGACCCTACCATATCTAACTTATTTTACATAAATTCACCACCAAGTTGTGCAGAGCCGGCATAACCTCTGTAATGTAACTGTAACAAAGCAGGTCGTGGATAAACCATCGCACGTTCACACTACATGCAGTACGGAGTCACGTAGCGTGGAAGACTTATCTATGCTGGGTGTGGGAGTTTACTGAGAGACAAATGTTAATTTACTATAGGAATAGGAATAAACTCACAGGGAGCAAGTACAGCGGGAATCTACCAGTCATCAGTAGAAATTATCCTCTGTCGACACACGTTTCGGCCCACGATTCCTAAACGTATTCGGAGGTGGGCCCACCTGAGTTCATGAAGCTCAGGGCTGGTTCCCCGCTGCACGGATTTACCGGATGGTGTTATTATTTCGGCCAGAGACAAGACGACTTGGTGGTTTCGAAGGAGGTACTGTGAGATAAGAAGCCGCCACGGCAGCTTAATTAGAACAGTCAGCGTGCCTGGACGACCGAGCGACAAGCTTATTTTGGTTTACCGGACACATGTTGGACTTTTATTAGCAGTTGGCAGAGGAACACTGGCAGACAATTCGGACACGATGGACTTTCAAAGGGATGAGAAACTCTTTTCCACTAGATACCCGGACCAGCTCACCGAGGCCCGTCCCCTACGTTGTTGCGCTGCGTCCACAGCCAGCTAGAGGCCCTTTCGGCCACCTCTCCCAGTTTTTTGAGTGTTCGTTTCCGTTCATTACCGCGCAATCCTAATTCTTTCACCACATTGTAGAGCGAAGTGGAAACGAGGCCTCTCGCTCCCACTTCGACGGCAAATACCCGTACTGTGTAAGCCTCGTTTCTCCTCAAACCGGCTGCTAAATCACTGTACTTTTCGAGCTTGTACAAATGATTCTCCTCCATACGCGACTCAAACGGGACCGTCAACTCAATCAGGATGAGCTGCCGTTTTTGCGCAGAATGGAGAACGATGTCCGGTCGCAGGCCGGTTTTACGGATCAACTCGGGATACCGTTCATGGCCTGGCAGATCAACCGCCAGTAATCAGTCCCTCGCAGAGTCTAGCACCGATGGAGCGAATGCGTTTTTGTTGACCTTACCAATTAGAACCTGCCCAGCCTTGAGGAAACGAATGGGGGCGATACTAGAACTGGCTCTGGCGTTAGCCCTCATTCTAGCCTGGTCGACAACGGCTGCTAACTCCTTTAGCACCTTGTTGTGGCGCCAGGTATATCGGCCTTGACCTAGGGCTTTCCTGCACGCGGACAGGACGTGCTCAAGAGTTTGCTTTGATTTGCACAACGGGCAAGTCGGATCGTTGGTCGCAGACCATTTAACCATATTAACACCGGACGGTAATACATCGTACGCCGAACGAACGATAAAGCTCAGTCGCAGCGGGGTCATTCGCCAGATCTCACCCCATGTGAGTATTCTTGGCCCGAACCTCGTTTTCGTTGTCCCTCACCGTTTGTATCACCATGTCTCGGCGTTCTTTGGCTGAGGCCTTCGACCACCAATTGACCTTCCCGTGCCCTAGGCCTCGACGGTCGGTTTGTGTGTAACCCATAATCTCCTTCAATTTTAGTGCGTTCTGAGCAGATTCTATCGCATCGAGGACTCTCCACTTGGTTCCAGTCTTTAGAGCGGGCTGGACAGCGGTGACATTTGGGCGAGCCTTACCTTGCCGACTTTAAACTCTTCTGTTATCGACTTGAACGGAAGTACCAGCTTAGCCTGTTTGCAATACAGAGCCACGTCGGTCAGACAAGGCGGTGCTCCAATCCACTTTCTTAAGGCTGTGTTGATTTTTTTCTCCATGGCTTCAACTGCAGTCATCGTCACCTCGTAGACTAGCAGTGGCCATAGGAGCTTTGGAATCAACATGAATTGGAATCACCATACCTTGAATTTTCCGATCAGCCTGCATCGCTCGATCGCGAGCAGGCCTGTAGCCAGTGACTCGTGTATTCGCCGGACCTCCGCTCTGTCAGATAGCTTCGAATCGTAAACGCGACCGAGACTCTTCACCGGTTCCTCCAGAACCGTAGGGATCTTGTTCCTTGCCACCGTAAAACTGGTCGCCGACACCCTGCCCTTATGGATTGACAGACTCCTCGATTTCTGCGGTTTGAACTGCATACCGCTCCATTGGACCACCGCGTCCAATCTATTCAGGATCGTGCGGGCAGACTCCTCGCTGCCCGTTATTATAGTCGTGTCATCCATAAATGCGCATAGTGGCGGCAACCAGTGATCCCCTATTTGAAGGCCCAGTCCGTAGCCGGCCGCCCCGTCTAACATGATCTGCATTGCCATGACAAACAGTATAGGTGAGATCGTACAGCCCATAGCTATCCCAATCTGCAACTCAGTCCACCTCGTGGTAAACGTCGAGGTAGAGAAGCGCAAAGCGAACTTGGAGAAATATTGCTCGATCATCTGACTGATCTGTGTCGGTACGTGAAACATGCAAAGGGCTCGCCACAGTAGCCTATGGGGGACTGCCCCGTAGGCGTTGGCTAAGTCCAACCATATAACGTGCAAATCGGTTCTCTCATGCTTGGCTCTCTGGATAGCCTCCCAGATCATGGTCGCGTGTTCAAGGCACCCAGGAACGCCTGGAATACCACCCTTCTGAACACTCGTATCTATGTACTTACTGAGAGACAAATGTTAATTTACTAGAATAAATGAGGGATAAATAAAACCAAAACTCACCACTGGTGCGTGGTGATTCAGACTGTTCAGAAACTACTTCAGGACAGAAAATAGATATTATATTGACCTAGTTCTAACTGTGATACATTTTATTACTTTTACTTTGATTATTTTTACCAGTGGCCACGTCACCTAATCAGAGACAGGATATTGTAAACTGTATCAGTAAACTATTGAATTAGTAGCATATCATGAAAAATCCGAAAAACACAGGATGAAAACTCTCGTCGAAAAAGCGAGTCGCAACAGTGAGTGATAGAAAATGTAATGATAAAATTAAGGCAACAGAGTTGCAAATTGCTCTAAGCGAGACCTGTTATTGTGCAGGGGGATCTTCTAAGTGAAATCATGATAGCGCATGGTCAGGGGAAGTACATTGGAACACATTCAGTTGCATAGAACTAAATGTACATGCATAATAAAACAATATTATTTAACCTGCACTTAAAACTGAAAAAAGGTTACGCAGTATCTTCCACTTGTTCCAGTGAGGATGACAAGAGGAATTCAGTCTAGAGTTTTTGTGATGTGGAGTACAATGTCACATTTTGTCTGGCTTTTTTTCTAACCTAGTTTTGGCTTGAAATACAGTATTTTATCTGGCAACCCTGAACCTTATCGAGGTTCCAGGTCTCAACAAGAGCCCATGAGAGCCCAGCGTTCTTAACCGTTTGGCCAGCCGCTTTAGTGTGTACGTTTGTGTGTGTGTGTGTGTTATAGATGGTAATTTGGCGATACAAACGTTAGTCTCCCCATTTACACAGTGTTACACAAGAGCTCACTTCTGATTGATCGACCTTTAGCCTAGTTCACTTCGGATTGGTCCACCTTGAGCCACAATACCTTGCCACAAGGTTACGGGGGTTTCCCACAATGCCGTTGATATCGCGTGTTTATATTTCAACACACCGACGCTTTTAAAACTCCAAAAACATCGACAAACTGGGTCTAACACACAACCCCTTTACAGAGTTATGAAACCTATGTCACAGGCAGGTAACGTTTGTGTAACCGGTAATTATTATTATTGGGAGCAACAATAAAACACCCTATACTGCACACGTGGTGGCGACAGCAGCAGTCAAACGGTTGTATACTCTCCGTGACCTAACATCTGACTGTCCTGCAAAACAACATACATAACCTTTGACCCGTTAGGGTCGTGGGAGTGTTTCTATGGAGGCACTAGCACACAAAACCCATCTTTCTTTGCTTTCGTTTGATGAATAAGTGTATAATTACTTTGTCCTCTTCATTCCTTGATGTTGTCAATCCAGTTTTTTTTCCCCTTCTCTTCTTTGACTATCCCCTAAAGTTTCTTGAAGTACAGTCTTTGCAATCTAATTTTGTGTCACCATGTGCCCGAAACAAGCTAACTTGCGATGTTTCACCATTGCCAAGAGAGGCTCCTGATGTCCTGCAAATTTGTTTTTCTCTTACATATTTGCTTGTGTTATGTTTTAAAAAGCTAATTCGTAAAATGCTTCAGTAGCATTTATGTTTCATAGCCTGAATTCTTCTTTCCACTTCTTCAGTGAGAGACCTATTCCTATATCCGCACAAGAAGATAGACAATACCAGTTCTATGTATAGACTGACTTATACTGTTACTTTGATTTTGCTATTCAACATCGTGTTTACTTGTTACATTTTCAACACCAGTCTTACAACCAATCCGTGGACCCAACAAAGAAGTAAACAGCGATAAATTGAGAATGAGAAGCAACAACTCAGTTAATAATCTGTTAAAATCATAACAGCTCTCTAGCATTACAAGGACTAATAGACTGAAATAGCTGGGGCATACTGAGAGAGTGTCAGATGACAGAGAGGTAAAAACTGTATACAAACGGGAGCTGTATAGTTGTAGATCACGAGGCATACCAAGGAGACAGGAAAGGGAAGTCCAACCTGAAAGTGAAGGAATGGAGGCGGTTGATATCTGCAGCAATGGGCCACAAGGGCTCGGAATGTTGAAGAAGACATAGTATTCTACTAGGACATCGCGACTGTTGCCATATCAAATCCTACACCGTCCTAAAATGCGCTAAATAAAGATCGCGAAGACAATGTTTGCAACACGGCCGACTCTATTTATATTCTGGAGAAGGCGTTGGCTTGCAAGATGCAGTGTAATCGTAGCACGCCCATCTGTATCTTCAAGTCCTGCCAACTGAACCACGGTACATTTTCGGGGAGTCCCCCCTCGAAAATAGGTTACTGGCATCGTTTCCATGTTGCATTGTGTGACATCTTAATATGTTTATATCTCAAGATGGCCGTGAATCGTAGCATTCGCTGAAATTAGACCGTAACATAATTTATGAAGATGCTCTTTAGTCTTTTAGTCTCAACAGCGCACCACGTATGATCAGATATTGCCCATGAATACCAAACCACGAACAATTTAACAAGCCTTTAGATAAATAATACCACACACACAAAAAACCTGTCTACCTACTTTTAGCTGACTGCTGAAGATGAAGACTGGGCGTTTATGTGAATGTCTTGGTTTGCGGTGAAATTTATTCTTTTTGGAACTGAAACAAAAGCCCCAAAGAAAAGTCTTAGAGAACAACTATAGAACCTTATAAATTAACTACATCGTGTCATTATACAACAGCAATATAGTTGAAAAGGAACACCGGTACCTGTTCTCTTTTATGTCTGCCGTGGTTAGAAAAAAAAAAGTCTTTACCTAATGCAAATTTACTCATACAGAGGCCTAGAGGGCATCAGACGATTATCAATTATTCTGAATGAGCGACCGAGTTTGTCTTTCAGTATGTATTTGTTTTCTTCCTTTAAGACCACTAGCCTTTTTACTATAATCGTTTTCTTTTGTTCGTAATTCACTGTTCTCTTGATTCACTTTTCATTGCTTGTACTGCGTCTTTAATGTATGGCTTTGTCCCAGATAACTGATTCACTCTTACCATCTTCCAAAAAGTACAAAATGGTGCAGTCGATTGGTTCGAAAACATAAACAGATCAGGTAATCATTGATGAAAACTAGGTTCTCTTGTGTTCTTCTCATCAATAAATCAATCAGCCAGGCGCCGTCTGTACAATAAAGGTTGGTGTGATGAATCCTACGCTAACTAGAGCCCATACCCCTGCCCTCACTTTACCTTGTAACTGTTGTGGCCGCTCGATATAACTACGTTATATGGCTATACGGATGAACGCTGTTTCTCGGATTTGTCCCTGTTTGATTCTCGTCCTTGACTTGCTTACTTTTGGCAAGGTTCTAGAGAAGATTGTCACTGTTAACTGCTAATAGTTTTGGAAAGGTAAGATGCTCCTGCCAAGAGGTTTGGGTTGTTACCGGCCAGGGAAATAATTGTGGTCAAATGCGGCTACGATTGCTTTTGATGTTTAATCAAGTTTTTTGATGTTCAGTCAAATAACTGAAAGTGTATTGATCGGCACTCATGTTTATAAAGGGTTTCAGAATACACAGGAGACGGCAGCGGCAGCACTTGACCTTGAGGAGGCTAACAATAGAGTCATGATATTTTGTTGTCTGCTGTCACAGAAAAGGCGGTCTGTCCTTGGCGGGGGGAATGAAAAGCAGCTGACCTGTGAAGATATCCGTCTGGGTACATGGATTAGAGCCATGTAATAGTGCCCGGGACTACCCCACGGGTCTGTCATTTCTCCAGTGCTCTTTAATGTTTATACCAGCAGGAATGCAGAACTTGCAGCTCCAGGTGTTGGCAGGATATTATCATTTGCAGATGATGTTACGTGCACATCTACAGGGAAGCGATAGACAGCAGACAGCTCAAGGGATACAGGCAATGGTGGACAAGGTGGCTGATTGGCGTGCAGAGATAAGAACCGTTATTCCAGAAAAAGTGGCTGTTTTATGATGTTCTCTAGACAATAGGATTGCACAATCTGATGTTCCACGCAATCAAAGTTAATAACAGAAACATAAAAAAGAGACAGCAAACTTAAGTACCTGGCTCTCACTTTTGATAGAAGCATGTCCTTCAAGGACCATGTGTAGGCTGTTGCAGCAAAGTGCCCCCCTCCCCCCCCCCACCCTCGCCAAAAAAAAAATTAAATTAAACAAAGGACTTAATGCACTCAAGAATATGGCAGCAATGGAATGGACATTAAACAAAGAATGTTGTCAGCAATGTTCCAGCACGCGATCCTCTCGGTAGTAGACTATGAAAGTGGAATGCTCCGCATATCAAATAGTCAGTTGATGAAACTTGAAGACATACAGAATGAAGCCATACCAGCGATTATGAGATGTACAGGAGATTTACCTCAGTAGTATGTATACGATTTAAACTTGCTCTGACTACTATTGCAAATAGGCTCGAAGTGATGCAAGCGAGGTTCATCCTAAGAGTAGAAGTAGACAAGTAAGACCTCTTGCACGAACTCTAGATTTAGCTGAGGGACACAAACCAAAAAGAGGAAGGATTACCTGGGACAGACAAAAGACCTTGTGTGCATGCTTGAAAATATTAGGCGAGGAGATGAGTGGGTCAGAGTTACTGAGCAACAAGCAGACTTTTTGTAGGGTTCTAATCACACTGGGTCAGGGGTGCAAGGACTGGCTAGAATATGCTGCTGAATCACAAATCTATGCCTTTGTCTCTGTGTTAAGAGGTAGACGAAGTGTATGGGGATTCATAGCAAAATCTGATGAACAAACCTCAGCGCACAAAAGCCTGGCATATGATTTCACCAACGCCGTCTCTAATAAATAGAGAAGGCCGTGGATTTCACATCTAGTTTGAGAATAGCAGTAGAGACGGTTACAGCAGCCTTTTGTTTGCTTGAGAATAGTTGCACACACATGCTGTGATTGCAACTGAATTGCAAGGCAGCCGCATGCCGAGAAAGGTAGAGACAGGTGTGCTTCATACAGAGTGGCAAGCATTGCTTCAGAAGTTCAAGGTACTTAGCATCCTTTGGAGATTTTATCCAGGGCATGAAGATGTATTAAAAAACGAACGGGTGGACAGACTAGCTGGCTCTGCGCCACTTGGTGGTAAATTTAAGAGTGTCAAGCTAGTTGTTGTCAAGGCTCTTTGGGAGGGAGTGAACAGTGCGGCAGCACACTTAGATAATCGTGGTCTGAAAAAATGGCCACCGGGGAGTGGCCAGGGGATTAAACCGACACTTCACACTAAGAGGAAAGGCAAGACACATCATAAAGTCAGACTGTTATTGGTACCATTGAAGTTGTAACTCTTCGCTAGCAACTGAAGATGGGGACAAAGCGCTTGTGGGAATGTTCCGTGTACAGAGGAACATCTGTGCTACAAATGATGCAATGTAAACAAAACAGAAACTACAAAATTCATACTTGCAATTCCAATTCCTTTTAAGAAAAAATCAAAACAGAAAGTACGTTTAACCTGTTGCTAGCTAGCAAAAGCTGCCAAATGTCTCCTGCTATATTTGTGGTCTTGTTCATTTGTGCCACTTTCGTGGCTAAAGTTCTGGTATTTGCTCTTTCTCTGGGCCTAATGCCAGGCGAATTTCATAGGAGAGCGAGCTTCTCAACGTAACGTTTCTTGAACCACCCTTTATAGTCTTAAAATTTTGAGTATTTTTATTTGCCAGAAAGTACTGAAAACACTTTTTGGGTTTGGATGGATCCGACATGTGAAAACATTCCGCGTGTGACCATAGTGGTCTTATAATTGTCTTCCTGCAATAAATCATGTCATGGAGATAAGTGTGAAATGTTAGACGGAGCCTCACAATGATTCTGTGCGTCATTTGCTTTGGTGTGGTCCGATTGTGTCGGTTTGGGATTGTAGCTAGGCTCCGGTGTACGTAAATACCAGATCACTGGAATACGCATCACGTCACCAGTCTTTATCATCGTACCATTGGGGAAGGGGAGGGGGTGGGGGTCGGAATTGGTAGTTAGATGCTCTGGTCTTGTCAGTAGCGATCCAAAAAGTCACACGTCATGGACTTTTTTTTTAAAAAAAGCTCGAGATTGTTTCAAGGAAAATATTAAAAGGGATTTTGTCTTGTAACGCGTCAATTTAGTTGTTAAGGATGCCACAAGTGTTAAGTACGTGACATTACGGTGACGTCGCAATGAGAGTTCAAAGATGACCATCCAACTGTTGACATACACCAAAGGGGAGCAGCGTTCTGTTATTATTATTAGTATTATTATTATTATTATTTTGGGAGTGAATCAGACAGTGAGTGAAACCTACGAAAATTTGTCTGCGAATGAAGGTCCAGGATAGCGATTGATGCCACATAAGATCAGCCACCTTTACTACCCACAACACTATCTGTTACAAAATCCCCCGAATTTCCCTGTGGACATTTGAACACTTGACAGGCAAAAGCTCATTGCTTTGAAGTTGTACGTAGTCATGTTTCTCTTTTTTTGGACCTATTCTTCTTTATTCTACTTTCATAAGACCTGTCAATAGGCGTGTAATTATTTATATTATTAGTTCAGTGGAATCAAGTAGGCCACGCTGCTTGATTTAAAGTTTTACAAACAAGTAAGTAGGTAGGTAGTTGTACCCCACCAGGACATCACACAAGTGATAAACACCCGGTGATACAAAGTGCCATCATGCGGATGAGGATCACCCACTAGGCCAAATCTTTGGCTGGGCCATATTTATAGCCCGGCAATATTCAGGCCCCCCAGCAAAAGCCAAGGTGGGGCTTTAAAATTAAAATAAATTGCATCCCACAACGGGACGATTTCTCAACTACAACAAACCAATAAGTGAAGAAACCTTTTCCCACCAGTGGCAACACGGATATATGATGCTCGACTTATTGTCTTCACTCCAGCCAGCTTTACTTTCCAAGATATTGCCTGATACCCATTTAAGATTGTGTCAACCTGGTAGGCAAAGTCAACTAAAAAAAAAAAAAAAAAAAAAACGCATCCATGTTACACAAAACAACAGGAATAATCGCAACTAGAAATGAAATTATAAAATTGCGAATGTTTAATGATTATTACTTCCGGGTGAAAAGGTCGGAGCGCGGGAGATGAATGTTGAAGAATAGCAGAGATATACATAACGGTCAGAATAGCGGTTCGTTTTGATTATCGCGTTACCAGTCACAGACTAATATAAACAGAAGAGGTATGTGTAGTTATATAGAGAATAGCAATAACAGTTTAGTTGTTTCGAGAATAGCTTTGCATTGGGAAATACGAAGACAATTTTATAGTTGTAGATTTAATCCATTTAAAAATCACTGGTGCTTTAACTTAACTTTTGACTATACCTTTGCAACCATTCGAACCAAGGCCTGTCAGACAGACATGGTAACTCTTACTCGGTCGCTCACAACAAACCAGAAAAGAAAGTTAGTAAAGTAACCATGAAAATGAGATGTATGAGAAGGGCTGTGGGAGTGACAAAAAAAAGGTAAAATCAGTAACATCATAAGAGAAAAAAAAAAGGTGGCACATAACTGGTTGTAAACTGCATACAAACTACAAATAGTAAAATACAGCACATCAAATGGTTTTTCCATAAAGAGGGGATGCCTTATTATGCTATGCCACGACACAACAGATCAGTGCACGAAACATACACTGAAAGAGGCGGTACAGACTGCTTTGGATATCATTATGAGCATCCTTCCATTAAAAAAATCAGTGTCAAAATGAGAAAAGATTGAAACCACTGATCCCTCAACAAGTAAGAATATCATAAAATAAAAGATCAATAATTAAGGGTTTGAGATAAAAAGCGTAGATATCACAGCCTAGCTGTAAACCACAACTTGCTTACTTCCCATTTAAGGTCAAACAGAAAAAGAAGAAACTACTCACCCCTTATCACATTCACACTTAAGCCCCTATCTGCACTTTACAAGAGAGAGGAATTATTTACAGAATTTTTTTGTATTCTGAGAACCAGGAAGGCTAACCTGGTCAACAAATGTCCGCAGAAGTCAGATGTGCTGGCCAAAAGGTGCAAATATCTCAGCCATGCTTTAAACGGACACAACGTTATTACATCTTCAGATGAACGCAGAAGAAAAAGAAGAAGAATTCAGAGAGAACCAGCCCTAGTATACTAAAGTATCAACATTTTTATTTATTTTGTGTGGATGGGATAGGCACTCCTGCATAGGACCTTACAGTCATCACAGATGCTGTTCTCAAAACAAGCGGCACAACTATTTGGCCTGGCGGTTGTCTGTTTATAAAATTAATTTTTTTTCCTTTGTTTTATTTTTGAATCTGTAAAGGTTACAAGATGTCGGCAGAAAGTGTTCAGCAGTTGCGCAAGGAACTGAAACAATGGGAGTCAGCGTTTTACATTGTACATCAGCGGAAGCCAGCAAAGGTAACCTTATTTAATAGTTACGTGGTCATAAAATATAAAGTATAGTTAGGGACAATATGTGAATTGTGTATTTCAGTGGAAAGGATTCATATTTTGTGCTTCTTTTTATGTTGAATTAACTGTATAGGAGGGGGAGGGGGCTGGGGGGGGGGGGAAGGGGGGGTCTCCGTGGTGATTTGTATCCAGAAACCATGAGTTGTTAACCCTTCGGCTCAGTACTATAGATATAGCAACCCTTTGGCCTTGATTCCATGATAGATACCGTAAATCTGGGAGAAATGTGGCTTTTCTGCCTAGCCCCGGGCGTGAACCCGGACCACAAGGAGTTCATCACCCGGTCACTGCGAAAGGCGGGTTTAGCTAACTACCCTAGCAAGCCCGGGGTCTCCGTGGTGAAGTGGTCAAACTGTTGGCCTCAAGCTCTAATGGTTGTGGGTTCGCTTCACGGCTGTGCCGTTCAGTTCACAAATACAATTTTTATAGAGATTTCTGGGCATCATTGCTGGAGCTACAGATTTTGTGCTCTCTGTGACACTTTCAGCAGGTGGCTAGCCATTCTGCCGAGAAATCCTGATCCATTTTTAATTTTTTGTTTGTTTTGTTTTTGTTTGTAACTGTAATAATGCACCTGACAAGATACAGCAAAATATACCGGGCTATAAACCATTAAATAAATTTTCTGTTTCTGGATTATTTAAACTCACTTAGGGAAACATTCTTTTATATAATTTATTGTTTTGAATTTTTACATTTCAGAATGACATTGAGACAGCCCCACAAGAGATAAAAGGTTTGTCATATTTTAAAATCCGATAACTTTTCGCAGGTGGAAATGAATGAACGACCAGACTTTACTTTTCAGTGGGTCGTAAATTGGGTACACAAAGCATCATATGTTCATATGACAAAATACATCATACGGATATCAAGTACAGTTCACAAAAGCATGAGTGGATGCATTCATACATACGTACTTACATACATACATACATGCTTACTTGTAGAAAAACCTTTCCATCTTACCAGGCGATAGTATTGTCTTACACTGTAGGTGGGGCATAGAAATCACAGCCTGTTGCGATGGCGAGTGTGACTAACAAGATCTGCACATGTTGAAAAATGACTTTTAATTACTGCATGGGATTTCAGGACAGTTGTTGCCATTGCATGTATTTAATGTGATTGTAAATACATTGCATGTATTTAATGTGATTGTTCTCAAGGGTCGTCTTTTAACCTGTCGGCAATCTTTTTTACCTATTTTTCTGTTCCTCTCCTGGCCCCCCCCCCGCTTCCCTCATGAGGCATGGTTCATGGCATTTTGTGCCCGTGAATCTCTCTCACACATCTATATACTGTAGTAGAAGCCGGCCACAGCATCTTCTGCCTATCTCTAATTCATCATAGAGGATGTCTTGAGCAACTGTTCTATCCTGCATCATCCAAATATGACCCGGCACCTGAGCCTTCGAAGACTGAGCAGTGAGAAAACCGCTGTAGTGCCTGATTTTTCCAATACTTCAGTGTTTGTTTTTTCGTCTTGCCACTTAATGCCATGTATTCTTTGCAGGTATCACATCTGAAAGCTCTTTAGCCATTTCACTGACGATGTCAGTGCTCTTGTCTCATCCTTGAGGCCAATCATCCAGGAATTTTTCTCTTTGCCTTTCCCTTTCTCTTTTTTTATCAGTCTTGCCAGTTGTAACCAAATTCTCACCTTCTCATGACATGTTAAAAAAAATGATTGTTAGAACTAAATTCAGCGGGATTTTCCAGAACGTGACTCTTCAGTCAACAGATCCTTTACAGAACCCTACTCTTGTCACGGTGAGCCTAAAAGTATATCTTTCTCTAGTAATTTCTCCAGCCCTATGTGCTTTCATAGCTAATGCATATTCTCTGTCTTGTATCTACCTTTGCTGAGAAGGGGACAGATGCTTGCAAAAGAATTTTAGAATTCTACTGTACTAGATCTTAGTTAGGTTAGTTTAAAAAAAAAACATAACAAAAAAAAGCAGCCATGTAGCTCCAGCAACAACCTTTATCAATCTTCAGAACAAAGTTAACACCTGCACTTGCAAAGTTAACACCTGCAGTTGAAAAGTTAACAGCCTGAAACTGAATCTGCAGTCTTCAGAACATAAAGCAAACAGTTCAACTACTTCAGCACATGGACCACGCTTGAAGATTGTTACATTAGGCAAGAAATTATTTACTCACACAGAAGCTGTGACTTTTATACATTGTGTTAAACAAAATTATTAAGTTGATGGTTTTGTCAGAGCAGTTTTCTCCTGTGTATATGCACCTAGAGCTTTGGCTGGCTGAGTGATTGGAGTGGTAGATCCTGTGTGTGCGTGAGACAGGGGTTCAGTCCTTGGTAAAGGATGGACATTTTTTTGTCTCAGGCCAAAAAAAATATAAGCTGCACAGTTTGTAGCGACTACACAAGCTACAAGGCCTTGAAGTCTTAGGCTCCTGACACCTCCCCCCCCCCCCCTTCCCAAACCTTCCGGCCCTACATTGCCCTAAAAAAAGTGACAAATACCATATTTTGCCTTGCATATGATTAAATGTTTCCCTCATATTTTTAAAGTTTAAAATCAGAGTTCATCTTAACTCTTTCAGTCCCAAGGAACGCAGCCCACATTCATGGATTCCTACCTAGAAATCCCAATGAACACAAGATTCACCAATTTTACATTTCTCTTGACTACCTCTTGGGTCTTTAAAACTAAACCCTCTGGGACCAAAGAGTTAAACACTGATTGTGATCAAAATATTTATTTCCTAATTTGACTTTAAAAATAGGGGTCATCTTATACATGGAGGCGTCTTTTACATGTACAAATACAATACATGTAGTAACGACATATTTACTTTATTTGTGCAATTTTATTTTGTATATATGTACTTTGTCATTTCAATTTTCTAAAGTGGATTTGTATGTTGTCGTTGCTGTTTATCACAATATTTAATTTGCTCTTTTTTTCCATGCTACCCTGTAGACAAGTACCATCTCTACTTTCAAGAGCGGAAGAAAATAAATCATGAAGCTGGTGATTCGATGCTATCAGTAAGTCACCTGTGATTTATCTTTATCACTGTTGTCTTTTTTCCATCTATCCATCTATGGGTGTGTGTACATGCATTAGTGTTTGTAGGTTTCTCTCTCCTAGGCTCAAACTTTAGATTATGCTTGTGCATTTATGTGTTTATTTCTTATTAATATTCTTAATTTACTCAAACATGCTAGCATGCGCCAGAAGAAAAACAGTCCTCTTCCTTTGTACACATCATGGGAAGAGGAAAACTATGTACATTCTGGCAACAGAAAAAGTGAAGGGGAAGAGAGACAGAGGTAGGCCAAGAGAGGGGATGTTGGACATTTTTGCATCAAGATGTGGATGATCATCTGGATCTGAAATGTTTGACATTACGTGGGACAGAAGGCTGAGGAAATATATCATTACTGACACAAGATGCATGGGTGATTGGAAAATTTATGTTTCATATATTATTTCATTCTGGCAATCTTTCTGACAAGCCCCAAGGTAGAAAAGGATTAACTAAGTAAGTATGTAATATTATTTCATAACCGCAGGACTTTTTTTTTTCTGGCGGTACACATCTGTATTCAGTACATCCAGTGCCAGCACACTTTTTTTTAAAAGGCATTAGTTTTTCAGTCTCACTGTAAAGGACACTTTGTGTTGAGTACCGGCACCTTTTTTCAATTTCTGGAAAAAAAACACTGCATATCTCTAATAATAAATCTTTCTGTATCTTCTTTTCTAGCCAGAAAGAGAGCCCCAGACAGCCAATGAAGTGTGGGGAAAAGAATTTAACAAAACTCCAACCTCAAAAAGTTCTCCAGAAACTACAAGTCAGATGGTTAAGCCAGCGGCATCGCTGAATAAGTTAGGAGCAAAATTGTTTCAGAACTTTGCCAGGAATAGTCCACCTGTGAGACCAAAAGGAATTTATAAGGCAAGATTTTACTGAACTGTGTTGTAAATCTGTTAATTGTTAACTGTTGTAGCATTAGTTTTTTTTAATGTATTATTCATACTTTGATTGTTGCCTTTTGATTCACTGCAAAGTTGGTGCTTTATCGCATTAGAAGTCTTCCATTTGTCTGGCTTTCGTTGATGTCATAATTTCCTGACATCTGCAAATTATGGACTGATCTTTCAGTTTTGTTATTCTTTCCTGGATGCAGCTTTTTTATATCCATAGTAGTGCAATAACCTACTTTCCCTGTTGTCTTAACTTTAAATCGCCTGGGATTTTTCATGTGACATCAGGACTATAGTATTAAACTTCTTCTTTCCAATCTCCCTGCCACTGGATTTCAGATTCCTGGGACCAGAATGCCATGGACCATACTGTGTGGAAGGGGAACATCAGGAAGAGAATGAGAATGGAAGAGGAAATGATTGCAGAAAGGATGAGAGCTGAGCATCTGAAAAGAGTCACACCAAATACATGTGATGACAAGAACGGTCCTGAAATCCCATACTCTAATTGTGGAAGACTTTTCCTAACTCGGGTGGGTTTTACTAGTCACACTCGCCATCACTATGGGCTGTGAGTCCCATGCTCCCTTATAGGACAATTTAACGCTATCCTCTGGAAAGATGACCAATCAACCAGCTAGGTGGTCTTAAACTTGTGGCCACTGTACCACATGGCGAATGGTGTTAGTGGCTTGTGTTTATTCGCCAGTCAGCATTCAAAGGTCATGAGTCAGTATCCCACAAAACTTCCTTACTGTCCAGGACATTAACTGGTACTCATACCAGCTGGATCAACCTGGGTAACTCTTCTGCTTCAATGATCCCTGGACATGTTCTTAATTCACTGCCGGCCTTAAACTAGAATGTTAGTTCGAGGTCTCTCAGGTTTCCCTAAAACTTATTTGTCAGGTCTACTAGTTGTGGCTGCATGTTGTTTCGGGGCTGCTTCAGTAGAGGACAGTCTTGCAAGATGTGTTCTGGAGTCTGTTCAGCACAAAGACGTTGGCAGAGAGCTGTTTTTCTCACAACTAATTTATAGGAGTGTTTGTCATTTTGTCATGTCTGCAAATTCCCATGTTTAAGCGAAAAATGATAACTTGGTCAGTTCTTTTTAACCGGGAACCAAGGCCTGTTAAATAAATTTGCCATGATGTGACTGAAGCTTATGACCAGTGGGCCCGTAGCATATGACTAGTAGTCTTCTTCTTCTTCACGTTCACCGGCTGTGAACCCTGGCGGAAAGTTCTGGTTGTTCGCCCCCTTCTGGACTGCAGTTCTGTTCTAGAACTGCAGTGTTGTGTGTAATCCGTCTGACAGATCTGACTAATTTGTATGCAGACTGATGGTTCCTTGCCTCTTAGGCAGATGCACTCCGACTTCAAATAAAGCTCCCAATTAATCGACTTTTACAACATGCTTTTGGGTAGGCAGTGGATCTATTCTTGTTTTCCCTATAATAGGGCCCCGGAACCCACACGGGGAATGACTAGTACACTGGAACCTCAGGACAGAAGTGTACGTGGATATGAGTATTTCAGGATATGAGGCTCGGTTCGCCAATTTTTGATTTGATCCAGAAACAAAGCAAAATTAAGAATGCGAGCTGGAGAGATAAAAACCGTTGGCTTTACCTGACAGAATTGTGATAACTATAAAATAGATTAGCGTCCGTGGCTTAGGCGTTGCGAGGGACTCGTAATTCCAACGTACCGTGATTGAAACCCACTGCTGGCTGCATGGATTTTATTGTGGTATGGAACGTCGCAGGTCGTCCCAGCCTAAAATGGGTACCAGGATGGCTGTCCTGGGGAAGTAATGACGGCTGGGGTAATGTTGACCACATTACCCACCTAGTGCTGATGGTCTGAAAAAATATGGGTGCTCTTCCCATATACTCGATGGGCTTAAAAGCCAGACAAGGGATCTTTACTTCACTTTACTTACTTACTATTAAACAGATTAGGTCACAGTAGCGTTACCTTAGGAGGATGTAAGACAATCATCAAGGCACTTCATGGTGATGGATTCTAGCATCCAGGCGTGATGTAACATCATTTTCTACTGCCAGCACAAATAAAAAAAGCAGTGATTCAAATTTTCACCCTTAAGGAAAAAAAAAAGACTTTTTTGTTTTTGATTTTTGGAGGGCTGGAACGAATTAAAATTATTTACATTAATTTGATGGGAAAATAGTTTTAGCAAATAAATTATTTACCATATGAGCTCACTCATGGAACGGATTAAATTTGTATCCTGAGTTCCACTGTATTTCTAGCATTGGTGCAGCATCTAGTTTGAGAATGGAACTGGAGGCAGTCTCAGCAGTTTTCTGCTGCTTTGAGAACTGCTGCATGCAGAGGATCCAGTTGTGAGAGACTTACAAAGCATGCTTAGAAAGGCTTGCATTGGAATAAGCATCACTTCAGCTGTTCCCGGCAGTTAGTGTCCTTTGGATTTTTTCTCATTAGCATTCTAGTGTTTTGGGTTGGGGAAGTGAACATACTGATTGTCTGCACCACTGTAAATTGATGTATGACACATTAGATGCGGTCTGGCCCTTTAGGAGCAAAAGGACAAATATGGAGTTGCAAACAGATTGTTACAATGCATAGAGAAGGGTACAGTGCAGAGTGACCAAGGGTCTGGCTGAGAGTTATCTCTGAGAACAGAGGCAGGATGGACATATAATCAAACTGCCCCTGGTATCATCTGAATTAGAGCTCTCTGCTATCTGTTGAAGAGGAGGGCAGAGCACTTATGGGAATGTCCCAATTACTGTGATGTTGGTTCTTAACTCAACTAAAGTAGCTATGGAAATGTTAATAGTAGTTCTGCTTATAATTAAATAAAAACAAATATAATAAAACACATTTATATTTCAGAAACCTGTTGATTCCATTGGCCCAGATTCCCAGAGCACTGTAACTAATGAATCTTCAGTACAGTTCCAAGTCTGTGAGAACACTGAGAAAATAGACATGTTAAATTCAAATACCACAGCATTGTCAGTTGAGAGTTCAGGGGCTGTTGCAAAATCTGAAAAATCACCCAGAGAGAGAAATGACCCAAATTTGGATCAGGATCTTATTGTTAAAGGAGACTTGTTTAAAAGTGCTGGGAAGCTGTTTACACCTAAATCTGGCCACTCAGCCTTATTGAAACATCAGATAACGAGCAGACCTCGGTTATCATTTCTGATGCATATGCCAGCTTGTAGTAAAATTGATGACAATTCTGGTTATAAAATAAATTTTGAGGATCCCTTTGAAACTTCTGGCACTTTTTCTGTAAATGATAATGAGGAACCATTTGCAGACAGTGGAGCTATTTCTCAAACTGGTAGTTGTTTGTATAAAAGCAGTACTCGTTTGTCCAAAGACACTCAGGCTGCAAAGAGCAAGGAACTGGAGAAAGGGAAAAACATAAATGCTGGTTTTTTAACATCTCATTGTTCATCAGACAAACTCAAAAATAACAGTCAAGAGTATGATCCTCATAGAAATGTCAACACTGGAGAAGATTTTAATTTTGATGAGCCAGTAGATGCATATTCTAGAAATACTGCTGAAACTTCACAACAAATTCACGGTTCATCAAAAACAAAAAGAACTAGAAAATCGTCAAAAATCAGCACTGTTTCACATACCTTGGCTTCATCGGACACTACTTGTAATTTATCACCAGAACAGAAAGATATTCAGACAAATCCAAAGTTGAGCACAGTGGCATCAACTTCTTCAGTTTCCTCAGAAATAAATGGAAAAACAAGTAAGAAAAGAACCAGGAAAATAGTTTCAGCAAAAAAAGCAGCAGCTTTAGATGCAACAAATAAAAGTTCAGCATTTGATGAATTTGCTGATAGCAAGCTCACTCTGCCCATGGATGGTAATGCTACAGTAAAGAGAAAGACTGGACAGAGAAAAACGGCAAAGTCGTTGGCTGTATCCACAGAGGATACCTTGGATGACAACGGAAAAAAACATCCAGCGCACCAACTATGATCAATGGTGCAAGTGTTTCAGCCAGGAATGCTGGTGAGAGGAAGAGAAAAAGGTCCTTGGATGAACCAGTTGGGTGGGCAGCAGACGGCGTGGATGAGACCGGAAATCAGTCCACGGTAAGTAACATTTGTGATTCAGCATGTGTAATATAAATAAATATGTTGACATTTACAAAACGTTTGATAGTAAATGTTAGTGATGTACAACTGCAGTGCCTTATAACTTTATGTGTCTGATATTTAAAACGTATTAGTAATGAAAATCTACAGTACATTTTATATTTAAAAAAAATATTTGTAGGATATTCAGAAATATCCATTAAAAATGTTAATTTATAGAACTTTATTTACATTTTTACCATATTTGTCTTCTTCTGCATTTGCTCTGTTGCTGAAGAAATATAGCGAAATGAATTGACTAAAAGCTACAACCAAATTCATCACAAAAATTGTGCTTTTATCATGAGGGAAGCGTCTAAAGTTACGATCGCAAGGGTGCAATTGTGGTAGCCAGGCATAAAGTAACGTCATAGTAGTCAGTTGGTTAATGCATGTGTGTGCTATTTCGTACTCTAAAACTGCAGTTTTTGTCAGTTTCTCCAAAAGGGACAGTGATGGACATTCTGTGTGGTTTTCGTTGGCATAGGAATAGATCAACTATGGGATGTCCCATTTGCTATGAAGTTGAAAATCTGATATTTCCTATGTGGGTTCTGTGGCCCCATTTTGGGGAAAAATAATAGACGCACTACCTCCAACAAGTGAGTCATAAAAGGTGACTTATAAGAAGTACTGTCAGCTGTAGCTGTGAGACAGGAAATCAGTGATGCAACCACCCATTGTTAACATTAACCAGGACAGAATGGGAGTTGTTAGCCTAAACATACTTGGTGACAAAATCAGGGGGAGGTCAGAGCACTAATGGTCATGTCTGATTATGATGATCTTTAAAGTGAATCGGGAACAATGAAATTGGATGTGTGGGGCCAGAAGACACAGATATTGTAGCCTAGCTGTAAACCACAACACGGCGCATCAACTGCTGGTAAGGGTGACTGCTGAAGAAGAAGAAGTAATGTGCACACATTAGGATTGTAGAAGATGTGTGTTTAAAGTATACCATTGTGTAATTTTGGGAAAGACATTTAAGTCCCTGAAGATTTCTGTGTGTGCTATGGTGATGCTATTTGACAGCCAAATTAAACTCAGTTAATTAAGATGAATTATGGATCTAAAGTGTAACTGACTCACAGAGCATGTTGAGAAAGGTAAAACTTGCATGCTTCATGCAGAGTGGCAAGCATCACTTCAGGGGTCCCGGGTAGTTAGCATTCTTTTGATATTTTCTGCAGGTATGCTGGTGTGTTGGGAAATGAGAGGTAGATAGACTGGCTGGCTCTGCACCACTTGGCGGTGAATTGATATTTTATACTGTGAGGGCCCTTTGGGAGCGAGTAAATAGTACGGAGGCGCATAGATCATTGTAGTCTAAGGAGAATGGCGCTGCGAGGAGTTACCAGGGGATCTGGCCGACACTGAACACTCAGGGGAAGGATGAGACGGATATACAATCAGACGGTTACTTGTACCATCAGAATTAGAACTCTTCGCTTGCTGCTGAAGATGGGGACTGAGCACTTATGGGAGTGTCCCAAGTGCTGTAATGTTGATTCTTAATTCAACCTTTAACATATGAACCTGAGTCAGTGTTGTAGAGTAGTTTATCAGATTTTAAAACTTCTTCAGAATGTCTCAGAGGAGCCAGAGGACTTTGCTGCTGAAGATAAACCCGCTTTCAATTCTGGTGCCAGTTCTAAACCAAGGAAGCCAGCTGCTAGGTGAGTGATTGTTCTGTTCTGTTTTCCTCTTCTTTGCGTTCATCCCCCCCCCCCCCCCCCCCCCCCCCCCCCCCCCCCCATAACCCAAACGGGGATGTTCTGTTTTGAATGTTTGCCTCATAGTGTATTCATTGAAATTTTACTATTTATTTGCATTTGTTGCGTCCTGGTTACGAATGCAGTTTCATAATTCTGACATTCCAGATTTTACTCACATAGTTTACATCAGGGGAATGCTAACAAGAAGGAGAAAGCAAAAAAAATAATAGTGAATCAAAAAGATTATGGCACTGGATAAGAGCCCTTCACTAGAGTCTTATTTCAGTGGTTGTAATTGTTCTTTTATCTTTTTCTGTCATTGTCCAATTATGTCTGAGTCTGGCATTGAAAGCAAAGGGCTGGCAAGAAGATTGTGTTTTGCTTTCTACTGGCACATGTTTGTTTCTTAATATCGGTGCCATTTGCCCAAGAGTTGATTTGTTTTGTAATATTTGTCATCAGCCTCATTTTCTGACTGCTAGGTGATGATGATATTATGTTTCCTAAGTATTTAAAGTTCCTGGTTTGTTTTCAGAGTGTGTTCTGTAAGCTGGATGTAAGTTTGAACAATGGATCAACATCATGGCACATGAGTAGTAACCCATAAGTGTCCATTCTACTTCTAACTCAAGTCTGAGTCCAAAATAGCTCAGCGCAGTGCACGGGCTCGGTAGCACTGGCGAGGATCCTGAAATATTTTGGGTAGATTTTTAACTCCAAATTTTGTTAGGCTGCTTTTTTTGATTTCCAACTGCCAAAGGGATCTTTTACGTGAGCAACAATACACACGGGCGTCCGATCTCACTATCCAGAGACCAATGGAAATTACTAGAAGTCTACGTAAACAGAAAAAATGGCAGCTTTCACTGGGGCCTGAACCCGGGAGCTCTAGCACTCGAGGCAGACACCATACTTCGAGACAATGCAGCCCCCCCCCCTAAGCTGGATGTAAAGACTAAGGTAGCATTGATAAAAGTAGAAAATTAAGTTTTAGTGTTTATGTTGACTTTATAAACCGGTTCAAACATTCTTCTTTTTATTTGTTGGTATGATTTAGCAGGAGGACTGCTGCATCCATGAATGAAAACTATGTCTGCCTGAATATGAAGCGTAAAGGATATCGCAGGAAAGGTAAGGACCCTTTTCCACACCTTTAGGCATACAGGGCTAGACCTTAATGTTAATAGACCAAATGGCACAAGTTGGGTGATGTCAGTCACCAGAATTGTTTTTTATAGTTACCCAAGTACTTAAACATATCAGCTTGCTTGAGATTTGTCCCATTAACTTTGATGTTGCATTTGGAAGGGTCAGTTCTCTTTGTAATTAGCATTACTTCTGTTTTTCTGTTCAAACTAAGACCCTTGTTTTACTTTCTGTTACAATTGTATCCATCATTTCTTGTATATTTTGGATAATATTTTAAGTATATTAATTTTGTACTTCAGTTATTTTACCTGCTCTGGCTGTCCAGATTTTTATTGGTTTTCAAATAACAACTTCAGGTGCTGGAATGACTGGACCCCAGCTAAAGAGAAAATTGTGGAAGGTCAAAATGGCAGCTCGTAGTCAGAGTTATGGCAGCAACAAATGTTTCAAATGTGGACAAGAAGGCCACTGGGCCAACAAGTGTACAGGTTAGATGCACTTTTTGTTGTTTATATTGTTTGTGTTTTAAGAAAAAAACTTTGATGATCTCATTTTTTTTTTATTACTCTGTGGGTTCCAGTGCAAGGACATTCTAGTTATGTTATTATTTATGAGAGGGTTTCCAATGAAAACCTTGAAAGTATGATAGAAATTACAATAACCATGTCATCGTCTTGTAGCTTGCCAGTGTTGTTCATAAGGATGTCAAGAGTGTTAAGCATGTGACGTCACAGTGTGATATCATAATGACCGTTTAAAATTGGCATCCCCACTTTTGACATTAAACTTTCAAGGTTTTTAAGCACCTCATAGTTACAGATTACTATCCGCTGATCAAAATTAAAAAAATTAAGTATTAAAGCAAGAGCTGAATTAACATGAAGTTTTACAGTTGATCAGCTGTAAACTCTCAGCGGAAAGTCCTGGTTGTTTTTTGTCCACTTCTGGGCCTGTTGCAGAACTAGAGTTTTGCATTTACATTCATTTTTACAGATCTGGCTTATTTACATGCAGACTGTTGGCTCCTTGTCTCTCAGGCAGACACACACTGACTTTGGAGGAAACTCCCCATAATTAGTCGCCTTATGTGACCTACTTGTTAGGGAGGCAGTGTGTTTGTTCTTCCCCCCCCCCCCATTATGGAGTCCTGCAACTCACACGAGGAAATTAATCATCATAAAGCAGATAAGTTAGTTGCGTAACCTATACAGGGCGTTGCAGAACCAATACCAGCATTTTTAGGCTGTTGTGGTTTTCCTAAGCAGGTTTACGTCCAGTAGTTTGCCATTGCTTTCTGGACAGTCAGCTTCTCGATACAGCTGTCGAAACCAATGCAATGCCCACAGTTGGGATCGAACCCGGAGCCTCGGCATTACAAAGCCCGCTTGTAACGCCTAAGCCACAAACACTGATTTCATAAAGCAGATACTGTTATGGATTTTGAACCTTGACCACTGTTAAGTTATGCAAACACACTAGGAACTGTACTACACTGGCCAGTCTTAGATCCTCATGCTTGGAAATATGTAGATATAGAAGCCATTAGTTTTGAATGACTCAACATGAATATTTGTGTTCTGTACAGGCAAACCCAAGGATAGTCAAAACTGGAGCACATCTGATGTTGATCAGGCACCGGTAAAAGAATCAGATTTCCCCAGCCTGCGAGAGGCAGCTTTGATGGGCAGAGGCATCAAAGGTATTTCATTTCTAACTGTTGTCCTTGTGAATAGAATACTTGTCAACTATTCTTTGTTGATTCCAAAGTTGCTGAGTTATTTACCCCTGATGACCCAGTACTGCTGTTATGCAGACTGTGGTCCTCTTAGCTGTTTCGGGACCTAAGCTAGAATCAGATGACATAGTGATTGAATATTCAATTGAGAATCAACATCACAGCACTCAGGACACTCCCATAAGCGCTCCATCCCCCATCTTCAGCAGCAAGCTAAGAGTTAAATTGATATGGTACCAATAACTGTCTGATTGTATATCCGTCTCATCCTCCCCTGAGTGTCAAACGTCGGCCAGATCCCTTTGTAACTCCCCACAGTGCCATTCTCCTTGGACCGTAATGATCTATCTGTCCCTCGGCACTGTTCACTTCCTCCCAAAGGGCCCTCACAACATCCAGCTTGTGGTGCAGAACCAGCCAGTTTATCTACCTGCTTATTTCCCAACACACCGGCACAGGACCTGGAGAAAATATCCAAAGGATAGCTAATATTGTTTAGGATGTCAAGTGGGTTAAGTGCGAGATATCATGGTGCAAACACGGTGACATCAAAATGACAGTCTTAAGATGTCAGCCCCACTTTTGACACACACTAAAGAATAGCAGCGTTCTGTTATATAATTATTTTTTTTTAAATCGGTGAAGAGATAAAACCTTTAAAAATTCATTGGCTAATGAAGATCCAGAATGGTGATGCATACTTGTCACTCTAGCAAATGTATCAGAGGAGTAGGAAGTTTTAAAAGGGCATAAATTCTGTGACAGACTTCACAACCTTGTCAGGCATACCAGTCTGTCATAGATGTCACACTGTTCACGACAGGTTACAAGACAAGGGTGTGGTTATTGTAACTGTTATCACACTGTTAGGGTTTTAATTTGAAGCCGCCTTGTACTAGACAGTTTTCAGTTTCCAGGCTTAGATTAGTTTGTATGTATGTATGTATGTATGTATGTATGTATGTATGTATGTATGTATGTATGTATGTATGTATGTATGTATGTATGTATGTATGTATGTATGTATGTATGTATGTATGTATGTATGTATGTATGTATGTATGTATGTATGTATGTATGTATGTATGTATGTATGTATGTATGTATGTGTGTGCTTATTTCTGTTTACCTATGGGCAAATAGGAGTGTATATGTAAGTGTATGATTGTGTATACATGGTGTGTGTATGCATATTTTTATATAACCATACGATACATTAATGATAACATGCAGTTATGGTCTGAAAGATGAGTGCTTGGAAGGGCCAAATGTAAGACGGCCTTGCGTGTCCACTTTGTAACCTTTTGAAAATAAAATTTGTTCATTCGAAACCAGTCACATTTTAACCCATTCTGAACGTAGCAGATTTCTTCTGCCAGTGTGCTGCGGTCTGTTGGCAATAAAATATATACTTCAAATCTGTGGACAGGGAAACATTTCTGGCATGGTCCATATCCCAGCTAGTTTGTATGTTCTGTACTGAATCATGCATGTTTGTCCACCCCCTCCCCCCTTTCCTCCAGACTGCTCTACCTGAAGGTCTGATCACCTCTTAGACTTCAAAAGTCTCATCATAAATGGCAGACTGAAAGAGCAAATCCATATACCCCATTCAACCTCCCCCCTCCCTCCCAAATGTATAATTTGGGTACCTGCAGCAGCTACACAAGCCTAGTTTAACATAGCACTAAGTGGGTAGAGTGCATCGACTGTATTGTGAACCTTTCTGAGTTAGCTGAATACAGTTGAATTCGCTTAAGTCGAACTCGGATAAGTGGAATTTCAGTTAAGTTAGCATGACCAGCTTAGTCCCGGCAATTTTCTTTATTGTGTGTGTTGTCTGGATAAGTAAAAATCCTGATAAGTGGAAGCATTTTCTTAGGTCCCTGCGACTTCTACTTATCCAGACTTGACTGTATCCTTTAAAGCACGTTGTAGAACTAAGGACACTTTTCCACGCTAATAGGCGTATAGCGCATATAAGGCTAGACCTATATTTGTATAGACCAATCGGCACAAGATGGGTGATGTGGTCAGCATCACGCCGGCTGCCTTTACTTCCCGGGACTGCACCTGTACCCACTCAAGGCTAGGTCGACCTGGGAGCCAAGGTCATTTTTAAAAAAGTCCGGCTCTGCCAGAGAGCAAACCCATGACCTTCCGATCCATTGTGACTCCCTTAGCAGAACTAATCCAAAAATTATTTCGTTGTCTGGTTGCTTTCTGAACTGAGTGGTTGGTTTTTCAATGCCATTATAAAAATCAATCCAAAGCGATCTGCTGCCAAACTGCCTCCACCTGGATTCGAACTAGGTACTTCAGAATTACCTCTCTACAAATGTGAATTTCCCATTTTGCTTGTTTCGGGGGGTGGTGAGGGTAAGAAGAGTTCAGCAGCATAGTAATTCCTAATGGAGATCACCTTAACCCTTCTGCCATGAAAAGCCGCAAAATTAACACTTCTGGTTTTGTTCAGTTCCCTTTAAATGTCACCTCACTGACTGTTCTGCACTGATGTGTTTGAAAGATGCATAGTTAATACTGTTGGCTGTGTTCATACCGGTGTAGTGTTTAGGAGGTCAGGATATGAGTATATTTACTAAAAATAGTATTTAAGGCAGTGTTTCCCAAACTATTCTTAGTCGCTGCACCTTTTTTTAAAGCAAAAATTTTTAACGGTGCCCTAACCTAAGAAAAGTATGACTATTCGTTCCCTGGGGTGCCGTGGTGCACAGTTTGGAATCATTGATCTAAGGGGGTTTTATTGTGAACCAAGTTACTTTTTTCAGCCTTGTTGATGTCATAATTTTTCTGTAGCCTCAGTGAAAGGACTTATAGCTTTGATCACCTGATACAGATTTTTTCAGTAACTCCCTTAAGTTCATTACTTTTTGCATTACCAAGGCAGTAGGGATGATGCAGCGATTCTCTTTCTGTGGGTCGCGACCCCTTTCACAGGGGTCACATAAAACTATCGGAAAACACATATTCACTGAAATTATGAAAAAGCAACAAAAATAATTTTGTGGTCGGGGGTCGGTCACCACAGTATGAGGAACTGTATTAAAAGGTGGCAGCATTAGAAAGGTTGAGAACCACTGGGTTAATGCACAGGTGTCATGTGTTAAATAAACCTCATGTCTTCCAAATGAGTCAGAACCAAGCAACCATCCGTAACCGACAGACAACAATGTGATATTTTGGGGGAATAATGGACAACAACAAAATGACAGCGATTCATTCATTTTTCTCTAAAATTCTGAAAAATCAGGAAAAAGGCATAACTGAAAAACCTGTGAAGTATTAAATAAACTTTTATAAATATTTTGAATAAAAAAAAACAAAAAAAACGTTACATTGTTTTTCTCCACTTTCCTAGTTTGTAGAGACAACATAATTGAACATATTTTACAAACATGTACATTCAAAACAATGTTTTTCCATTTTGAATGTAAATAATTAGAACACAAACAATTCATTGCAAACTTAATTGCCTTGCATATTTGCCGTATCTCCCCACATAGGGGAAAAAACTCTTGTTATCATAGTACTTTTAAACAGTTAGTAGGCCCGTCTCTCTAGCGTAGTTGGCTAAATCGGATTGCGCGGTGAGCGGGTGACGAATTCCTAGTGGTCTGGGTTCACTCCCCGGGGTAGGCAGAAAAGCCACATTTCTCCCAGATTTACGGTATTTACAATGGAATCAAGACCGAAAGGTTGCGATATCCATAATACCGAGCCTAAGGGTTAACATTAACAACTCATGGCTTCTGGATACTAAAACAAACAAACAGTTAGTATTTGTAAAAGAATGAGTTAAAATGATGGATGAGAAAAATGCTAAGCTTATACTGAGAATAGAATATGTTAATATATTGATTGTGGTAGAAAAAAAAAAGAAAAAGATAATAAATTTTATTTAGACTAAATAAACATATTAGTGAGCTGCTTGGTTTAGAAAGAGTTAAGTCTTTTTGAATGAAGCAGCACACAATACATTAATTGAATACCCCGTACATCAATCAACTGCCCCTATATGTTCATTGATTAACCCATATGTACAGTGATTAACTGCCCCTTTCTTTAATTGATTACACAAGGTTTGAGGTTTCTCTTTTGCTCGCCGGTGCTACAGAGCCTGTGCACCGTGCTGAGCTTCTTCGGAATCAGACTTGAGTTAGAAGAAGGACGGAGCACTTATGGGTTACACCCTTGTGCCATGATGTTTATACTTTGTTCAAAAACCTCTGATTACCCCAAATGTTCCACATTTTCCCTAACTTTTAATGTACTAGTGTGTTGTTATATTAAACCTCTGTATTGTGTTTTTTCCTTTAACCCTCTCAATTCTGTCAGGCTGTCATTTGATAGTTATAAATCCAGTTGTTTTATTTAAAATAAAAACTGATAGCATTGAATGAGTTAAATTAACAACTGTCTGGTTCTGAAATTTCTTCTTCTTCTTTGCGTTCACCAGCTGTTAACTCTGGTGGAAAGTTCTGTCCCAGAACCTGAGTGTTACGTGTGCATCCGTTTGACAGATCTGACTAATTTGTGTGCAGACTGTGGGTTCCTTGCCTCTCAGGCAGATGCACTCCGACTTCGAAGGAAGCTCCCAATTAGTCGACTCTTACGACCTGCTTTTGAGTAGGCATTGGGCCTATTCTTGTTTACCCTATAATAGGGCCCCGGAACCCACACGGGGAAGTTATGAAATATGAAGCAGATACCTACGAGATCAGTAATTTAAACCTTAAGGAAAATACAAAAAATATATATTTAGGAGGCATATCAGCAGAAGGTAAAAATTTAAATTAGGTAAAGTAAAGGTCTGTTTTCCATGCTTGTAGGCGTATTGGGCATATAAGGCTAGACCTATATTTGTATAAACCAATCGGCACTTGGTGGGTGATGTGGTCAGCATCACACAGGCCGCCTTTACTTTCCAGCGCCTGGTACTCACTCAAAGCTGGGTCAACCTGAGAGTCAAGGTCATTTCTGAAAAAAAAAAAGTCAGGCTCCGATCTGCAGGCGGGCATCTAGCCACCAATGCCACGGCGACTCCCATCTATATAAATTAAGTAAAAAAAAAAATTTTTTTTTGGGCCAGTGATGTAGAGGCTAGATGATTGCTTGCGGGCCTGGCGCTCTTGGGTTCAAATCCGTGTTGAGTCAGATTAAAACAAAAATTGATAATGACCCATAGGTCAACCAAGCCTAAAATGGGTGTCAGGTATAAAGTCCTTGGAAGTCAAATGGGCGGGTATGATGCTGACTACATCACTCATCACGTGCGGATTGGTCCATAAAAGTTAGTTTAGCATCATACACCCAACATTTCCACTGGCATCAAAAGGGCCCATGACGTAGACTCCCCCCCCCCCCCCTCCATACTACAACAGTTAAATGAAAAAATAAACAAGTAATAACATGCCTGATGGCAGAAAAGAGAACTGAAAATTCTTGACTGCCAGTGCTGTCTTCAGGCTAAGCACCAAAGTCGCTTGCAGTATCAGTGGCTAATTGTGGTCATGCTTGGCTACTGATTCTTGTTGTTTTATACAGTGCTGTCTCGTTATATCTAATACTGATTTGGGTTGTCTCCATGGCAAAGTGGCCATACCAATTACCTTGCACCCTTGAAGATCATGGGTTTATTTCGCAGCTGTGTCATTTTATTTATTAGCGCAATCTTTACTCAGACCCTTTGGGATTTTCACGGGAGCTAAGGTGTTCATGCCGCATTTGTCTCGCTTTTGGCAGGCCGTTCTGCGGACAGAAACTGATCTATGTGGGGTAAAAGCCAGTGCAGTGAAGTCTATCCCCTCAATAAACTTTATCGTTTCATATAATACCGAATGTATAAACTTCTGTTACATGGCAATGCCATAACAAAATAATGCCCAGTGCATGCAAAATAAAAACAGCTTTTTGTATTTAGAACAACTGATAATTACAGCCTTTTGTCCCATTGTAGTAAAAGAAAGGGTACAGGTTACGATAAGCAGCCCAGGATTAGAGTAACTTCCCTTGCCATTCATGCCTACTTAGGTCACTGGAACTCTCTTATGCTGCAGAGGAGTTTTGTCCGTAATGTGGACGCTTCAACCGTTGCCTCTTGTCTCATCTTCTCACCGCTTGTTTGCGAGATTATTTATGCTGCTACCTCCGTGACGTTTCGTGAGCATAAAAACAGCTATATTTTTCTATTTCTATGCTTCTTGTAACTGCTTTCTTTCTCTTGAGCGTAAGCCACCACCAGCAAACGTAGAAATAGAAACATAGAAAAACATGCCAGTTTCAATAGCCAAGAATTATCACGCCTGCGGTGCTTCCTCCTGCAGTACTTCTTATATGTGCACAGGCGCCTGCGCCACCTGAAATAGACTCACAACTCAACCTCCCACAAACACGCCGAGCGAACTTTAAAACAAGCTATATCATAACACCCCTGCAACAAAGGAGAGGTCCAGTGACCTAAAGAGGCATAAATGGCAAGGGAAGTTACTAGAATCCTGGGCCGCTTATCGCGACCAGCTCTAAAGAAAGAATAGACCCACTGCCTCTCTAACAAGTATGTCGTAAAAGTCAACTAACTAGGGATGTTTCCTTTGAAGTCAGAGTGCATCTGTCTGAGAGATGAGGAATCAACCGTCTGCAAACAAATAAGAAAAACATATAAAGCAAATTTTCCACAGCATGAAATTCTAGAATAAAACTAAAGTCTAGACGTGTACGGACAACCAGAATCGTTCACTGTAAACTCTGGTGTAAAGTTCTGGTTGTTCATCCACTTCTGGACTGCAGTCCGTTTCCAGAACCTGAGTGTTGCGTGTGCATCCGTTTTACAGATCTGACTTATTTGTATGCAGACTGCTGGTTCCTTGCTTCTCAAGCAGATGCACTGTGACTTTAAAGGAAGCTCCCAATTAGTCGACTCTTACGAAATACTTTTAAGTAGGCAGTGGGTCTATTCTTATTTTTCCTATAGCAGGACCCCAGAACCCACACGGAGAAGAATAAGAACTGATATGATAAAGTCTTCTGAACTTTGATGTGACTCATCCAATTCTCATAAATATATCCGATTCTGTTCTGTTTCTTACCTCATCTTTTGTCAAATAGTGTTACTATAACTCCTTAGAATCAAACATTCATTAGTTAGATCAGAGCTTTCAAAATTATGTGTCATGGCACATTAGTGTTCTGGCTACAGTGTGAAGATGTGTTGTGTGACCATAGAGGGTTGAACACAATGTTCAGCACCCAAGCCCACAATATCAGTGCTAACATAAGTGGTTATTATATATATTTTTCCACTAAGTTAATTGACACATTTTATAACAATTGCATGAAATATTAACAATTTCCACATCATAGTTAAATCGGCTACTAGCTTTAAATATGTTAAATAGTTTGTCAAAGTCTCTTACACATTTGATTAATGTTTGTTTCAAAAATGTATCACCAGCATTAAGAGTTTGGAAAGCTCTGAGAGGCAAAGTAACATCTATGTCGCACTGAAAGAGTTCAAGAGTGAAAAGAATACTTTAAATTTCTTTAATGTGGTAAAGATCTTCACCTTCTCTTTCAATCTGTAACTAAGACAGCTCCGCTGCATTGATGAAGGCTTCCTTTAATATTCACACCACTCTGTTTAGTCACAAACTCAGTTATCCTCCCTTGCTTCAGACCTTCGTCTTCTCTCCAAAGACTTCAATCTATCAATGATGTCTTTAACTTCGGGGTTGTCATAGAAGCTTGAGTGAGGAGGTTTGTGTTCACAAGGATGCTCACGCTTGTATTTCTCGAATCTGGCTGCAGCTCTCTCCCAAGCCTCACTGGGTGTTGGAGCATTAGGCATCTGGTATTGTTGGTTGGCCACAACTCCAGCGTACATACCGATTAGGAAGAACAACAGTCTGCCACACATGTTAGTGTCTTGATGTGTTGTGTGCTCAGAAATGACTAGAACAGTTTTTTAAATATCTGGACCTGTGGAAATAGAAACAAATATAGCACTCTCAGATATGTGGCTTTAATAACTGAGGTTAATTTATTCACCACCTCAGTTTTTGCCTTTTACTCTGTGTGTGTCTGTGTATAAGTCTGCATGTGTGTGCCTGCGTGTGTGTCAATGTATCTGTGCATGTATATGTGTATGTCTACGTGTGAACATCTGCAGATGTGCCTGTGGGTTATGTTTGTGTGTGTTTCTGTGTGTACATGTATGTATGTATGTATGTATGTATGTATGTATGTATGTATGTATGTATGTATGTATGTATGTATGTATGTATGTATGTATGTATGTATGTATGTATGTATGTATGTAATGTAAGTAATGTATGTATGTATGTATGTATGTATGTGTGTATGTATGTATGTATGTATGTATGTATGTATGTATGTATGTCTGTGTGTCTACGTGTGTACATCTGCAGATGTGCCTGTGGGTTGTGTTTGTGTGTGGTTCTGTGTGTGCATGAATGTATCTGTATGTATGTATGTATGTATGTATGTATGTATGTATGTATGTATGTATGTATGTATGTATGTATGTATGTATGTATGTATGTATGTATGTATGTATGTATGTATGTATGTATGTATGTATGTGTGTGGAATATGTGTATGTATGTGTTTAGGTGTGTATATAAATGTTTAAGTGAGTGGATGGCACGGGTATGTGGGTGTATATGTGTGCATACGCTAGTGTGTGCATGCATTTTACCACCCATGCTTTTGTGTTTTTTCTTGATATTCACAATATGCATATTATCATTTAAATATAATAGGCTTTATTGATAAAATACATCTGCTATGTAAATGACGGGTGTTTGGAAGGGCCGAATGTAAGACATGACTGCGTGCCCAGTTTGTGACCCTTTGAAAATATGATTTGTTCGTTCAGTTACAAAAACACTTGATGTAGATTTGAACCTAAGATCTTTTTTATGGGAGGTGACTAGAGCAATTATAGAGGCATCTGCAAATTCGCAAATGGTTTTCCTAAACCCACAAAACAATCTACATTGAATTTTCCTAAACATTGAAAGTATATTCTCAGTGTATGTTTACACTGAAACTGTACTATCTTCTGTGCAAACACTGAAAAATTATATTCAGTATTATCAGTAGTTTTTAAAAATTTAAAACTATGAAACTATTTTCGTTTTCATAGTTATTATTCATACAATTTTGTATAACTTATTCGATTTTTTTTCAACAATTTTACATAAATTATGGATCTACAAATATAATCAGTTTTGGGCTCTCCTTTCAACTACGCCTGGTAGACAACAGTAGACGGCCGATTAGTCGGAGTTCTGTCCCCTGGCTGCAGTGCAATTACGGACTGGAGAAGGCACGATTCAGAAAACAAAGTGAGGTCGACATGCCTGGCAGACCCCGCGCTGCGACTCAAATTAGCGACCGCATTCAATTACCGCTTTTTGCGACACATTACGGAGTGGATTAGAGGGAACAAAACAAGTGACACAATTACTGTGTGTTGGCGATAGACAGCGTGCAGTGCCCTACTGTCATCATACGGTTAGGGTTTGGGTTAGGTTGAGGGTTGCTACTTTGAGTTTGTGCGAAGACGAGATGCGGAGACACTAACCGTAACTCTAACCTAACCCTAACCCAATCCCTAACCGTATGATTATAGCGGGGCAGTGCACGCTACCTACCGCCAACACACAGTAATTATGTCATTTATTTTGTTTCCTCCTGTCCAGTCCGTAATTGCACTGCAGCCAGGGGACAGAACTCCGACTAACCGGCGGTCTACTGTTGTCTACCGGCCGTAGTTGAAAGGAGAGCCCAGTTTTGTAAACTATGAAACTATATTTTGCTATGTGTAAAATATGGAACTGAGTGTATTCTCATATGTGTCTAAACACTGAAGCTACATAAATTTGCTTGTCTTAACTCAGATCTGTAAAGCTGTTTACAGTGTATAAGTATAATATGTTAATGTTATTTAATTTGTAGTCATTTAAACTTTAAGCTATACTATAAATTACATTTTGTCTAGATGCCGGTATCAGTTTTACATAATTATGTCAAAACATGACATTTCTTGACACTCATATTTCTGGTGTATTTATTTATCTAAACATTAACATTTTATTTATTTAGATGTAAAAAGTAAACATCACTTATCTTGAACCGATTGGTCTATAAAAATATAGGTCTAGCCGTATATGCCCTGTACGCCTAAAGACATGGAAAAGGGACCTTCACTCTTTTTTTAACAATTAATTTACAGATTTACTGAAACTTTTCTATATCTATACTGAAACTGTCTACTGTCATATTTATATGCTATTCATATATATTAATATCTGAACACTAAAATTGTCAGATTTATTAACTCTTTGAGTCCCAGGGGGTTTAGCATCACAGACCCAGGGGGTAGTAAATAAAGTAATAAAATCGGCGCATCATGCGTTCATTGGGCTTTTAGGTAGGAACCTATAAACGTATGATGCGTTCCTTGGGACTCAAAGAGTTAATGTTTGTATCAATTTGCTGAAATGCTATATTATTATATGCAATTTAACTAAACATTAAAATAGTATATTAAGCGATTTATTTCAACACTGAAATGCAATATTATGAGATTTATATTATATAATATATCTAAATTAACTAAACTGTTAAATGACATTTACAACACTAGGTACATTCCAAGTGGTCTGATGAAATCTACTTATTGCGTTACACAAAAGAGCAAGAGCAATTGAGTGTGAAGAATTTCGTAGTCAACTTGATAAATCATGTCACCAAACTACCACTTAGAATTATAAGAAGAAGAACAAAACGAAAAATAGGAATGGAAATGAGTGAAGAGCAGTATGGATTTATGGAAGGTAAAGGGACAAGTGATGCAATGAATATGCATATTACGAACACTGATAGAAAGATCAATGGACAAACAAAAGGACTTATATATTTGTGCTTTATAGATTACACCAAGGCATTTGACAAAGTTAAACATGAAAAGATGATAAAAATATTGAAAGACATCAATGTAGACGGGGAAGATTTCAGAACAATTAAGAACAATCATATCATCAGATGGAAAATATGCAACAGAGATTAAAACAGAATAACTCAAGTGGAAGCTGCATTTCAGAAAATGAAAAATATTTTATGCAATAAGTGACTCTCATTTAATGTCAGAAAGAGGGTGCTAAAAATACATAGAACCTATTCTTCTGTATGTTCTTTGGCCACATAATTAGAAGAGAGACATTGGAGAACATCGTTACAACTGGAAAGATCAGATGCTCGTTAAGCGAGGTTCTACAGTAAATAAAATAAAGTATTATTTAGTATGTATTTCAGTATTTAGATAAATTGCGTAACAATAATAATAATAATAAATATTACTTCAGTGGTTTAAGTAAATCATATAATTGATATGATATTATTATTAAGTATTATTATTATGAGATTTATCTAAATACTGAAATATTAAATTATAAAGATTTATCTTAAGACCGTAATGATGTCTGTTCAAATTTTTATCTATATAGACATAGAATTTTCTTACCTTATTTAAACGACGCGCTGTCTGTGTCCTCGTGTGTTAAGCTTTGTTGATAACCGCTAGACTGCTACACTGTACTTTCTGTTTGTATAGCCAAGCAGTTGAGACGTTCAGACTTTCGATTCTTCAGTTCTTTAGTTCTGGCTTGTATCATTATATATATTATAGTCTGACCTATCAGTGGTACTAACTTATATAGTTTATCACACACACAATCTGATGCAATTCGCGAATAGATTTTCTTTGTTCGATAGTCAAGCCACGCAGGTTTCTGAACCAAGGCTTCGCTATCGTGTTGTGTTGACTAATAGTTCCATTTGATGTAACATTTGCGTCCGTTTGCTGTATGCTCATGCCTGATGCAAGTCTGGATTGGTATTGCGGTCTCGGAAATGAACCAGATAATCATTCATCAGCCGGTCATCTTAAATCTCGCACACCTGTGTCCCAGTTGGATTGTTGTTTTTATGCATTTTCCCCCATTGGTCGCGATGAATTAAATGAAAACACAAGTCAATGTAGCCTCAGCATGGGGAAGGGAAAGGAAGATAGAAGCGAAAGTTTGGAAAGTTGACCACTCTTTATTTTATAACTCACACACGTGTGTGTGTGTGTGTGTGTGTGTGTGTGGGAGAGAGAGAGAAAGATAATTCTTCTTCTTCTTCTTCTTCTTCTTCTTTTTTCCCCCTTCTATTACTTCTTTTTCTTTTCTTCTTTCTCTTCCTCTTCTTGTCCCCATTATTTAGTTTACTAAAGTAATGCAAGGCCACAATCTTGTTTCAGGTACTACTGTCACTCATTTCTAATACAGATGTCCTAGCATATGATATCACCGAACCTCGTTCTTACTTTAATTAGCAGTTTATGGGGGGGGGGGGGAAGAACCCAGGTACCCTCGTTAATAACTATTGGGCTAAAGTACGCAAAAGGCTGCCAAATCTAAACATTTTCTAAAATTACCTAGCAGAAATTCCAGGCACCTTTTCCTCGGAGTTTAGTTCACAATTCCCTGGCTTAGAGCAGGTGACCGTGCGATAAGGGAAGTAACACATTTTTTTTAAACCTCTGTATTCCCATAGCAACGCGCGAATTAAACCTGCAGTGTGTCCCAAACTTTTCTTAGTCGTGGCGACTTTTTACAATTACAATTTGTCCACGGCGCCCTAACCTAAGTAAGAATAGGACTATTCGTATGTAAAAGATTAAAAATAAATAAATAAAACTCGTGTATCTTCGAATACTTCGCTGCGCCCCTGGGAAGAGGTCGCGGTGGCGCAATGTGGGAATCACTATATTAGTATGTAACTGGGACGAATTAATTTTTTTAAGAAGGCTTAGAAATGAAAACATATCTGGATAATCGTTAGAAAAAAAAATACAACAACAATAGTAACAATATATTCGGCACATCATAAGGAAACCCGGATAGAGAATCACTAAAATAGGCACTGAAATGAGAATGGGTCGAGGAGCGAGCACATTGAGACACCTCAGACGACGTTGTTTAGAAGGGCTTAAGCTGCTAGGCTGGATTCCATCCACGATAACGAAAGAAATGCGCTGGTTGAAATCAATTAGACTGCGTCTAGGGGACGTATATCAGCACGCCAAAATAATAATGATGATATTCAAGAATAAAGTGGGAGGTGAGCAGTCTCCCCTTTGCTCGCCTTTTTCCCAAGACTATTCCATTAACACCGTGAACATCATGTGGTATCCATTTTCAAAGCGGGATCGACGACAGAGCAGTCATCATCAAATATCTTGCCGACTGACGTGGGCGATCATGCCTCTCCACAACCTGCGATCTTCAACAGCGTGTATATCAATTCCTGTGCTGACAAAAGACTTGTCAAGAATCTTCTCACGTTGTCGTTATCCGACTCATTTTCCGCACAGACCTTCCCAGAGGTCACAGCATATTCCAGTTTCCTTTTTCTCATAACAGGGACAGAAATGACGACTGCCTCTTTCTGATGCTTGTAATGAGTTGTATTATAACTCTCGCCTCTTTCGAAACATCTGAGTTGATCTTTTTTGGCTGTGCAATGAATACCAGAGCAGTAATGATCAGGGAAAAAAAAATAATCCGCATCTGCTACTGATTCAAACAGAATCACTGTGTTATTCCTATTATATCGGATCCTCACATTAAGACACCAAGCTACTTCCTAACCTGCGTGCCTGCCGTTTCTTCCCGTAGAGATTTCACCTGAAGCTTTGATACCCTGAGATTAAAGCTCAGTCCAAATGACAGACCAACAGTTCAGTCCCAGATACCCCATTCAGCCTCAACAGAAGTTATAATTGGGGCACCCGTAATTAATACCCCATCCAGACGTAACCCGCAGTCCTGTGTGGGTGAAGATTGAGAATTTCTTAACCGTAGGAATGCCACAATATAGCTTCGTTACTCATGCTTGAAGTTTGAACAATAGATCAACTCTTGGCTCACAAGTAGTAACCCATAGGTGCTCCGTTCTTCTTCTAACTCAAGTCTGAGTCCGAAGAAGCTCAGCACAGTGCACAGGCTCTGTAGCACCGGCGAGGATCCTGAAATACTTTGGGTATATTTTCAACTTGTAGATTTGAGGGGACTGAGTGGTCGTGAGGCATGGTGCCCGCCTCGAGTGCTAGAGGTTCCGGGTTTAATCCCCGGTAAGGGCTGGGATTTTTTCACGTGGACTTGAACTTCTAATACCCCCCCCCCCCCGATCTCTGGGTAGTGATATTGGACGCCTGTGTGCATTGTTGCGCACGTAAAAAAAAATTCCTTGGCAACTGGAAATCGAAAAGAGTAGCATAACGCATAACGGCGCTGCCTGAGCAAAATTTGGAGTTAAAAGTCTACCATAAGTATTACTTCGTTATTCATTAAGTTAGTATCCTCTTGTGCCATTATGTGCCCCTTAAATAAAGCTCGCAGTCTGTTCTTCCTTTCCGGTCTTCATGTGCAGTCACTTTGATTTCATGGGTGGAATCCAGTCCAGTAATTTTGGTTTTTTTCATCAAATTTGGCTTTTTTCATCAACTTTGGCTTTTTTCATCAACGTTCGCCTCAGAGTTTGTCTTGGACGTTCTCGTTTCCTAACACACTCACTCATGGTTGGTGATTCTCTGCTAGCTCGCTCTCCTACGAAATACGCCTGGCCAAATCAGAAGGAGCTACGACATGGAGAAAAAATCAGAAATGAAAGGACAAGAAGAACACAATAGACAACAGGAGAGAGAATGAGCGGTCTGACATGGAGGAAAGAAAGCGTTAAGCCTAGTGACGGCGCAAATACCAGAACTTTAGCCACGAAAAAGGAGCATATAAACAAGACCACAAATATAGCCGGAGACTTTTGGCAGCTTCGGCTAGCTAGCAGCAGGTTGAACGTGGCTGTTTTTGGATTTTTTTTTTCTTAAAAGAAATTGGAATTGGAATGATTCTCTGCTGGTTTCTTCTCAGGGCTTTGTCCATTATAGCGCCACTTCAATGGCTTAGACTTTTGATACAATTATACAGTTGAGCGAAGTTTCTGCATTTGCCCTGGTTTGATGATCTTCCTTGAGGTGCTAATCCGGTTCTTTATTAATATCTTACCCCAGATGACGTCACAGGACAGTCCAACATTTTAGAGGGTGGTAAGACTGGGTTTCCCGGCTTTCTGATGCTTTTATTAAAAGTTTTAACGACCCTAAAACATCTAGAGCTGGCCCTAACCACAACCCACCTACGTCCCACGAGAGAATGCATGCTTGGTCCCACGACTGCATGCAGCCTATCTACCACCCCGTGATATATTAGACTGTCCCGTGACCTGTGGATTTACCCTGTTTGGGGTAGGATATTAATAAAGCACCGCGATTCTTACAGACAGCAGTCCTGGGGGTAAGAGTGTCCTGGCCTAGTCACTATATCACCAAACCCACATTCAAATCTTCGGTAAGGGATCGTTTTTTTCCCCCCGTCAGGGCAAGAAAATCCTAACCTGCACAGTACGTGGTCACCACACTAGCCATCATCATCATCACGTGCCCTGCCGACTGACGCAGGCGATGCTGAATCTCCACAGGTCTCTGTCCCTTCATCTCTGGATCAGTTCCACCGATGGGATCCCTTCATACCACCGTCGCAGTCCATCCATCATCATCTCTCTTGATCTGCCTCTTCTTCTTCTACCGTTGATCTTCCCCAGTCGTTACAACATTCTCCATAGTCTCCCCCTCATCACATGCCCAAAGAACAGTGCTTGTCTTTTCCTTATTGCTGTATATATATGAAAAATAAATAAATAAATAAATATATATATATATATATATATATATATATATATATATATATATATATATATATATATATATATATATATATTTTTTTTAAAAGCTCCTTTCAAGCAGTCCTTGTTAGTTAGGCAAGGGATTCTTAACAAACATCTAAAAAAAAAACCACATCTCTGTCACCCCCAAGGTCTTTCTAATTTGTGCACTCACATTCCATGATTCACTACCATACAGCAATATAGGTTCTACATAACATTTTAGTACTCTCTTTCAGACATCCCAAAGAGAGGGACCTGTTGCACAAGATGTTCTTCATTCTGTGAAATGTAGCCTTAACCTGGCCTATTCTGCTGTTAATTTCTGACACACTTCTTCCGTCTGATATTATGACTGTACCCATATATTTGAATGTATCGACTTGGATTGACTTTTTTTGCCTTCTATTCCAATATCACACTGTGGTGGTATTATGTTTCCTTTTGATTACCCCCGTTTTCTTTATTTTCAACGACTTACCCTTTTTTTTTGGCACACTCCCTCACTACAATGTCCAATAATTGTTGTAGATCATTTGCATTTTCAACTATCGTTATTTGCATAGCGTATGTTGTTCATATTATAACCTCCCACTGTAATTCATTGTGTATCTTTGATCTGTCTCAATATCACCTCACTATAGAATGAGAAGAGGTCGGGTGACAAAACACATCCCTGTCTTACTCCATGTTTGATCTGTTCAAGTGTGCCCATTCTATTTCCCACTACACTAGCCATGCCGCCCTAAATTCTCAGGATAACGACGCCCCCCACCCCCACTCACCGTCATACTGCAGCCAATTACTGCATGTATTTACTTCTGCTGTTTAGTACGGGGGAGGGGGGGGGGGGGGGGGGGGGTTATCTGGGTCTTTGAGCGTTACATTTTAGGGCTATATGGCTAGTGCTGTTGCCATGAACTGTGCAGGTTAAGGTTTTATTTTTGCCCTTAAAAGGTTAAAAAAAAAAATGAAATCCCTTACTGAATATTTTGAACCCGGGTCTCCTTCCGCACTAGACCGCATCGTTCTTAACCGTTCGACTAGCGCCGCCCCCCCCCCCCCCCCCCCCCCCCCCCCCCCCCCCCCCAATTTTTTTGGTTACAACCCTCCAAAAGGGGTAAATACACAGTAGCGACAATTAACGCTGATAGGTAAGACATTCTTATCGGTGACCCACATTCTGTTCTAGTAGTTTCCGACGAAACCCGTTCCTGGACTTGATGGTCGGGTTGTTAATACCCCAAAATATCAGTGACAATGTGAGCTCGAGTAGAGGGGTTATCTGAAGCTTGGGGTGCGACGATTTAATAGCTGCTCATTCAACAAGAGACTGTTGTTAGCACCAGAGAAAACAATTCATCAAGTTTTTGAGCTTGCCGGAAAAAAAAAGTTTGCTTGGGTAAAAATTGGCTCGGGATAGGTTGTTGTTGTTCTTCTTCTTCGTCTTCCTCTTCTGCTTCTTCTTCTCCTCCCCCTCCTTTCTCTTTTTCTTTGTCTTTTTCTTCTTCTTCTTCTTTTTCATCATTATCATCATCATCTTCTTCTTCTTCTTTTTGCTTTTTCTTCCCTACTCATTCTTCTTCCTCCTACTTCTTCTTTTTCTTCTCGTCGAAATGACACCCAAACTTTTTAGGTCAGATACTTCTACTGTGGGTTGCATATTCCCTTGGGGGGGGGGGGGGGGGGGGGGAGGAGGGGGGTAGACCAGATATTCAGCATATTGTACCAGGCAACAGTTTTTCTGGTAAAAACAGGCGGTCATGTTGTGTTTGATCGTTGTTGAAATTGTACTTCAGTTTTAAAGGATTCGCTTATTTGCTTCATTGATGTAATTGTTACTGTAGTATGCACCTGACGAGATACAGTGAAATATGCCAGGCAATAAATTGTGCAATCTAGAGCAGAAAGAGTCAAAACGGCGGGATTTCTCTAAATGTGCAGGCATGACCGAGTCAGGCATACTGAGTAGTTGCCCCCAGAGTCAGTAGCAGACGTTGATGGCGCCATACAGGAAAACCGCATTTTGACCGTGAGTGATGGTACCGCATATCTTGGACCGGCTGTCCTCTTTCCTCGAACACATGTGTTGTAAATGTTGACTAATTAAGAGCCTTCTTCGAAGTTGGGGTACATCTGCGTGAGAGGCCAGGAACCAACAGTCTGCATACAAAGAAGCCAGATATGTTAAACTAAATGACGCACAACCAAGTTTTGAAACAAGACCAAAGTCCAGAAGTTGGCGAACAACCAAAGTTTTTCAGTGATTACTAAGAAGAAGAAGGCTCATCAAACTTATTCAGACAGACGTCAGCAAATATAATACAGACTGCAGTTAGTGTATCAATTTTTTTTAAATTGGAAAAAAAAAATCTTCTCCCCCATCTCTCTCGTGCTCATTCTCCCCCTGCCTCCTCTTTCTGATTTACACACATTCTCTCATTTTCCTAGTTTTCGTCTCAGAGTAACACAGGCTCGTTTTACAAAAATCTATTAGCAAAAACGTAGACACACAGACATATACGTGAAATGTAATGGAAACGTAATTCCATTCATTGATAATAATGAAGTCCATGATTAACTTTCATTGATGATTCTGTATCAGTAGTCAATATAAATATATACAAATACATACATACATACATGCATACATTCATATATATATATATATATATATATATATATATATATATATATATATATATATATATATATACACACACATACATACATACATACAAATATATATATATTTGTATGTATGTATGTATACATATTTGTATGTGTGTGTATATATATATTTACATACATACAAATATATGTATACACACAAATATATATACATACATACATACATACACGAATACTATCTATACAGAATCATAAATGGATGTTAATCATGGCCTTAATTATATAAATAAGAGTGTCCAAAAAGTCGCGGTGCAGTCAGGTGTATTGTGTGCCTCGTCATGACATTGCGTGTATGTATAGTGCTCAACGACTTTTTGGACATCTAGTGTAATGTATATATTCGGTAGTGTGACAACGAATGTAAGCATGTACAAACATTCTATCTACCACAATTTTGAGCTAAAATGCTATAAGAAGATTCTCAGAATATCTTGGACGAAAAAGAGGAGAAATACTGACATCTTGAAAGATCTGAACATCAAGGAAGATTGGCTAATGAACAGCATCCTGTCTCGGAAGTTGAAATACTTTGGTCATATCAAGCGCCATAACGGTTTAGACAAAACTATAGCAGAAGGCATGGAACCAGGAAGGAGGGGCAGATTCCGACCAACTCGAAGATGGGCACAGGTTATAAGTGACTCCTTGAGTATGAAAGTGTATGAGGTGGGAGAGCTGGCGAGAGACCGAGTTTCTTTCAGGCAGACGGTGATGAGTGCGACGTTCTGCAAAGGACTTGCTACATGATGATGATGATCAACGACACACAAGGAAATACTTGCTTCGAGTGACTCATAAATGGGGGGGGGGGGAGAACCCTTATATATATATATATATATATATATATATATATATATATATATATATATATATATATATATATATATATATATATATATATATAATACCCCTTTATCGTGTATAGATTCTGAAAAGTGGTATTTGTTTGTCATATGTTTTGCGGAGGTTATCAGTTGTTCATATCTCAATGATAGTGTTAATCTTATCATATGTTGGCCGAGTTAAGCAGTTGTTCATATCTCCACAACGGTGTTAATCTTGTCATATGTTGGCTGAGTTCAGCAGTTGTTCATATTTTAACGACGGTGTTAATCTTGTCATATGTTGGCTGAATGAAGCATTTCATATCTCAACGACGGTGTTAATCTTGTCATATGTTGGCTGAGTTAAGCAGTTGTTCATATCTCCACAACGGTGTTAATCTTGTCATATGTTGGCTGAGTTTAGCAGTTGTTCATATTTTAACGACGGTGTTTATCTTGTCATATGTTGGCTTAGTTAAGCAGTTCATATCTCAACGACGGTGTTAATCTTATCATATGTTGGCTGAGTTAAGCAGTTGTTCATATCTCAACGACGGTGTTATTCCTGTCATATGTTGGCTGAGTTAAGCAGTTGTTCATATCTCAACGACGGTGTTAATCTTGTTATATGTTGGCTGAGTTAAGCAGTTCATATCTCAACGACGGTGTTAATCTTGTCATATGTTGGCTGAGTTTAGCAGTTGTTCATATTTTAACGACCTTGTTAATCTTGTCACATGTTGGCTGAGTTAAGCAGTTCATGTCTCAACGACGGCGTTAATCTTGTCACATGTTGGCTGAGTTAAGCAGTTCATATCTGAACGACGGTGTTAATCTTGTCATATGTTGGCTGAGTTAAGCAGTTCATGTCTCAACGACGGTGTTAATCTTATCATATGTTGGCTGAGTCAAGCATTTCATATCTCCACAACGGTGTTAATCTTGTGATAGGTTGGCTAATAGGGTCTGCTTGAAGCTTTTGCAGTATCGACAACACATTAGTTAATTGTAATATGTATGCCCCCCCCCCTCACCCTCAGCCCAGTTATGCCAGCGATTTGTTGAAGAGGGGGTGTAAGAATTGTATGTTTGCCCTTTCTGATGATTTAAGTTGGTCTTCATTCTCTAATTGCAGTGTAGATGCTGCCATACCGTCGTTTGTGTGGTCTTATCGTTGCTGTGTTTTAATTATACTTTATTTGGATAGTCAATTCTGATACCTTTATTAAACTGTAGTTATGCTTGCATAGATAAGTGCTTCACTTTCGAAACGGTAATCATCGTTGAACCCAATACTGCAAGCACGTTCAGTATTCATATTTTCATATTTATAATAATGATAATGGGGACAGCTTTAGGCGCCGTTCGCTGTTTACTCTGAAGATTTCGGCCCAGGAGAATCAGCAGATACTGTTCGATTCTCACTTGGAGTCAGGGTTTGATTGTCATCCGAAGCCTTTGGTCTTCTGTAGCGCTTCTCCAGCTGCTTCACCTTTTCTAGAATTTCTTTCAGTTCCGGACTTTCCCGAAGTCTGGGGTGGTCTTTTTGGATGTTTTCTGTAGCCGTTCTCACCTCCTCCCATGCCTCTCTAGGGTTCGCATACGGAAAACGGTACCTCAGGTTTGCCCACGATCCTGCCGCAAAACCCAGGGCGAAGAAGGCAATACGACCTAGCCATCGACCGCGACCCATGTAGCGTCCGTAGTATTGTGACTGCGGGTGATTCCAGAAGTTCTTGTTGTGCTCTGCCCACTTCGTCCAGTAATCTTTGTTGTGTTCTGCCCACTTTTTCCAGTCTTGTCTGTCGTACGGCCAGTAGTCTCTGTAAAAATGCAAAGTTTAATGTTTACTATTACATTTACTATTACAAATTAGTAACTTTTTCATTCAGAAGCAGTTATTACTGTAACTCATTTTAGGAGAAACAGTCACTAACCGAAACGAATAAAAGTGAGATGTATAGCAGCTGTGGGTACTTTATTAATATCCTACCTCAGATGACGTCACAGATTAGTCCAACATTTTAGAGGGGGTAAAGACTGATGCTTTTAACGACCCCAAAACATCTAGAACTGGCCCTAACCCCAACCCATCTGCATCCCACGAGAGAGTGCAGCCTAGGTTCCACGACTGCATGCAGCCTATCTACCACTCCCTGGAATATTAGACTGTCCCGTGACCTGTGGATTTCCCCAGTTTGGGGTAGGATATTTATGAAGCAACCTTTTGTGTAGTAGGTCAAATCCCCATTGAGCTCGATTTTTGCAAAATTGGCCCTGGTTCGCAAGTTGACTAAGCATAAAACGGGTTCCTGGTAAAGTCCTAGGAAATAAAGGCGGTCGGTGTGATGTTGACCAAAATACCCACCGAATGCCTATTGGTCTATCAAATACAAGTGTATTACTATAAACCCCACACGCCTATAGGCGTGAAAAAAGGGGTCCTATTATAACAGTTGTAACATTAACCGTATTAGACCGCAAACCTTTCAGTAACACTTGGGAGAGAATGGGTTTGTGTAACTTGTAGACATGGCACAGAGAGTTACTGTACTCTGAACTGGTATTGTGTAACGATCTTTAAACGCTTGATAAGTTTTTTTTTTTTGGGGGGGGGGGGGGGTGTCTTACTGATAGCAGGTTGTAGCCCAGTGTCGTGGAAGAGGACAACGGGACTTTGAACGAGCGAATGTTACAATAAATACGTATAATATTCAACATTCTTCTTTTTGTTCTTCTTTCTGTCTTCTTCTTGTTCTTTTTTTTTTGTTCTTCTTCTTCTTCTTCTTCTTCTTCTTCTTCTTCTTCTTCTTCTTCTTCTTCTTCTTCTTCTTCTTCTTCTTCTTCTTCTTCTTCTTCTTCTTCTTCTTCTTTACCAACTGTAGTAAACTGTCGAAAAATTTTGGTTTTCGTCCACTTCTGGTCTTTGGTCTTGTTTTAGAACTTGTGTTTTCGTGTGCACATCCGTTTTACAGATAAGGCTTATTTGTATGCCTACTATTAACTCCTCGCCCCTCAAGCAGACACATTTCGACTTCCAAGGAAATGGCCCTAACTTGAAGCGGTTTACAGCATGTTTGTTGGGCGGGGGGTGTCTGGCGCTACTTCCACACACACCCACAATAGGGCCTTGAACAAACACTGGGAAAACGTATCAAATGATTAATAAACCATATGTTAAGTTTAATATAAAGTATAGCATGTAACAGTATAATTAATATACGCCCTAACTGCTTTTACTTACCTTTTCCCCATATCAGCTGTCTGTGGTAAATTCGGAGTAAAATTATTCTACAGTTTAGATAAAAAATGTGTAAACATGCAATTTATTGGCAGCAAAACGAATGTACTGGTATATTCTTACCGGTGTGTTAATAAAGCAACGTACTACAGTTAACCGTGGTTTCCCCAAGTCGGACCATTTATACAAGTGGTATTGGGAATTCTGATGCAAGATTTCTTTCTCAGTACGTCATTTAACCTAGCAGTTGCAGTGGATATAACGGCGGGTTATTTTTGTCGATTGGAGGGTTAAACTGTGATACGGTATGTGGGACTTTGTTCGTCTGATAATCTTAGATTATTTTGTGTGTCAAAGTGTGGGTAAAAAAAAAATAATAAAGATTGCTCTTGTCATTGCCTATGTTTGTGTGTTTTAGCCTAGCGCTACTTTGTTCTTGTCATTGCCTATGTTTGTGTGTTTTAGCCTAGCGCTACTTTGTTCTTGTCATTGCCTATGTTTGTGTGTTTTAGCCTAGCGCTACAAGCAACAAGAGAGTCGCCGTGGCCGAGCGGCTAGACGCTCGCCGCGGATCGGAAGGTCGTGGGTTCGCTCCCTGGGGGAGCCGGACTTTTTTTCCAAAAATGATCTTGACTCCCAGGTCGACCCAGCCTTGAGTGGGTACCGGTTGCAGTCCCGGAAAGTAAAGGCGACCGGCATGATGCTGACCACATTACCCATCTTGTGCCGATTGGTCTATAAAATATAGGTCTAGCCCTATATGCCCTATAAGCCTAAAGGCGTGGAAAAGGGTCCTTTACTTTCTTTTTAAACTAGCAACAAACAAGAGAGAAACACAGGGGTCAGCACGCTTGCCATTCCTTCTGCCCAGAAACGCCGTGGGCGAGGAGTTAATAGTAGGCATACAAATAAGCCATATCTGTAAAACGGATGTGCACACGAAAACACAAGTTCTAAAACAAGACCAAAGACCAGAAGTGGACGAAAACCAGAACTTTTCGACATCATTTACGCTTATTGTTTGCCAATCACCAGCTCCCTCAACCCCGCCTTCTCTTTACCACTCTCGCCTTCTCTTTACCACTCCCGCCTTCTCTTTACCACTCCCGCCTTATCTTTACCACTCCCGCCTTCTCTGTACCACTCCCGCCTTCTCTTTACCACTCCCGCCTTCTCTGTACCACTCCCGCCTTCTCTGTACAACTCCCGCCTTCTCTTGTACCACTCCCGCCTTCTCTTTACCACTCCCGCCTTCTCTTTACCACTCCCGCCTTCTCTTTACCACTCCCGCCTTCTCTTTACCACTCCCGCCTTCTCTTTACCACTCCCGCCTTCTCTTTACCACTCCCGCCTTCTCTTTTCCACTCCACTAACGTCTTTTGCATCTCTGGTCTCGCCACCAGCATCTCTCTCTCTCCGTGTGGGTTCCGGGTCCCCGATTGTGGGGGGTGGGGGGGGGGCGGCAAGAATAGTCCTGCTGCCTACCCAAAACATGCCGTAAGAGTCGACTGATTGGGGGCTCCCTTCGTAGTCAGAGGGCATCTGCATGAGAGGCGAGGAATCAAAAGTCTGCATACACATGTCAGATCTGTAAAACGGATGTGCACGTAATACTCAGGTTCTGATGCAGGACTAAAGTCTAGAAGTGGACGAAACACAAAACTTTCTGCTGGAGTTTATAGCTGGTGAACAAGAAGACGGAGAAGAAGAAACCCGCAATCAATCTCTCTCTCTCTCTCTCTCTCTCTCTCTCTCTCTCTCTCTCTCTCTCTCTCTCATCAATTTATTATTAAACAAGGTGTGTATGAAATGTATGTTTGCGCGCGCGTGTGTGCGTGATATGAATGTATGTGCAGGCGTGTTTGTATACATATGACTCTAAGTATGTTGTTTGTCTGCGTGTGTGTCTGCGAATGAATGCGTCTGTGTCGTTGTGTATGTGTGCGAATGTGTGTGTGTTCGCGCGTATGTCCACGTGTATGTTTCAGTGTGAATTGGTCTGTGTGTGTTTCTGTGTGTTTAAGTGTGCCTCTTTGCTGTGTATGTGTGTCTGCGTGTGTGTGTGTGCGATTGGATACATGTAGCTGTGTATATGTGTCTGTGTGTGTCTCTCTGTGTTTGTTTGCATGTGTATGTGTCTCGGTGTTTTGTGTGTGTGCATATTTGATGTGACTGTGTGTATATCTTCGTTTGTGTCTGTGTGTGTCCCCGTATGTGTTTGTCTTCATGTTTGCCTGTGTATGTGTATGTGTTTTGTCTGCGGGTGTGTCTATGAGGCTGTATGTATGTATCTCTGTGTGTGGGTGTCTGTATGTCTGTCTGCGTGAGTGTATGTATCAGCATGTGTCTGTCTGTCTGTGCATGTCTATGAGTGTTTCACTGTGTGTATTGTGTGTGCCCCTTTGTTGTCTGTATGTGTCTGCATGTCAGAGTATATGTCTGTGCGTGCTGAATATATGTGTCTGCGTGTGTATTTCTATGTGTTTGCATGTGTATGCACTTCTGCGTGTTTGTCTCTGTGGGTGTCAGTATGGGTTTGTCTGCCTGTTTGTCTCTGTGTGTGTGTGTTTGACTGCGTGTGTCTATGTGGCTGTATGTATGTGTCTGCATGTTTGTCTGCGTATGTGTGTGTGTGTGGTGTGTGTGTCAGTGTGTGAGCACGAATGTAAATATGTGTGCTGTGTGTTTCCCTGTGTGTGTTTATATGTAAGTGTCTGTGTGTGTGTCTGTATTTTTGTCTGAGTGTGTGTGTCTCTGTGGGAGTGTCCGTGTGTGCATGTGTGTGTCTCCATGCATGACTGTATTTATGACTGTATGTTTGTATGTGTGTATGCCTGTATTATGTATGTATGTATGCCTGTATGTTTGTATCTTTGTATGTATGTTTGTGTGTTTGTATGCCTGTGTGTATGTGTGTATGCATGTTTGTTTGTATGTATGTGTGTATGTATGTATGCCTGTATGTGTGTATGTATGCAATGTATGCATGTATGTGTGTGTAAGTGAATGGGTGAGCGTGTGTATGTGGGTGTATGTATGCACGCGCGGGTTTTTGCATGCACTTTACAACTCTTGCTTTTGTGTTCTTTTATAATATTCATAATATGCATATCATCATATGACCATAACATGCTTTATTAGTAAAATACAATTGCTGTGTGAAAGATGGTTGACTGGAAGGGCCGAATGTAAGACGGGCCTGCGTGCCCAATTTGTGACCCTTTGAAAATAAAGTTCGTTCGTTCGTTCGTTCGTTCGTTCGTTCGTTCGTTCTCTCTCTCTCTCTCTCTCTCTCTCTCTCTCTCTCTCTCTCTCTCTCTCTCTCTCTATCTATCTCTCCCCCTCCCACCCCCTCTCGGTTGCGGTTTATGTTCTGCGAACACAGTGAAGTCTGTCTTGGCTTTGCTTTACTGGTAATTATACTTTGGTATCAAGCTGAGCTGTTTCGTTTCGTTCTTTCTTAATTTAATTATGTTTTTATAATAAACTTTTAACATATTTTGCGAAAATAGTAGAAAATGAGAAGCGACAAAGAGATTCATTTTGTATTTAAATCAACATCAATTACTGGCATCATAAGGGCTAAAAGACTGTGGAAAGAATGGCAGATAACAGAGAGAGGCAAAAACTACAGTAAAGAGTTGAAAAAATGAATAGACTACGAGGCAAACCATCAGTACAGTGGATAGATAACATTCAGAAAGGCCTACACATATTTGGAGTCACCAACTGAAAAAAAAAAAAAGTCAGAGACATCTTTGAAAACTGATAAATCTCTACGACACCTATCCTCTATAGGATAGGTGTCGTACAGGATAGGTGTCGTAGAGGATAGGTGTTGTAGAGGATAGGTGTCGTAGAGGATAGGTGATGTAGAGGATAGGTGTCGTAGAGGATAGGTGTTGTAGAGGATAGGTGTCGTAGAGGATAGGTGTTGTAGAGGATAGGTGTCGTAGAGGATAGGTGTTGTAGAGGATGGGTGTTGTAGAGGATAGGTGTCGTAGAGGATGGGTGTCGTAGAGGATAGATGTTGTAGAGGATGGGTGTTGTAGAGGATGGGTGTCGTAGAGGATAGGTGTTGTAGAAGATAGGTGTCGTAGAGGATAGGTGTTGTAGAGGATGGGTGTTGTAGAGGATAGGTGTTGTAGAGGATAGGTGTCGTAGAGGATGGGTGTTGTAGAGGATGGGCGTTGTAGAGGATGGGTGTTGTAGAGGATGGGTGTTGTAGAGGATGGGTGTCGTAGAGGACGGGTGTCGTAGAGGACGGGTGTCGTAGAGGATGGGTGTCGTAGAGGATGGGTGTCGTAGAGGATGGGTGTCGTAGAGGATGGGTGTCGTAGAGGATGGGTGTCGTAGAGGATGGGTGTCGTAAAGGATGGGTGTCGTAGAGGATGGGTGTCGTAGAGGATGGGTGTCGTAGAGGATGGGTGTCGTAGAGGATGGGTGTCGTAGAGGATGGGTGTCGTAGAGGATGGGTGTCGTAGAGGATGGGTGTCGTAGAGGATGGGTGTCGTAGAGGATGGGTGTCGTACAGGATGGGTGTCGTACAGGATGGGTGTCGTACAGGATGGGTGTCGTACAGGATGGGTGTCGTACAGGATGGGTGTCGTACAGGATGGGTGTCGTACAGGATGGGTGTCGTACAGGATGGGTGTCGTACAGGATGGGTGTCGTACAGGATGGGTGTCGTAGAGGATGGGTGTCGTAGAGGATGGGTGTCGTAGAGGATGGGTGTCGTAGAGGATGGGTGTGGTAGAGGGGTGTGGTAGAGGATTTTGTGTCGTAGAGGATTGGGTGTCGTAGAGGATGAGTGTCGTAGAGGATGGGTGTCGTAGAGGATGGGTGTCGTAGAGGATGGGTGTCGTAGAGGATGGGTGTCGTAGAGGATGGGTGTCGTAGAGGATGGGTGTCGTAGAGGATGGGTGTCGTAGAGGATGGGTGTCGTAGAGGATGGGTGTCGTAGAGGATGGGTGTCGTAGAGGATGGGTGTCGTACAGGATGGGTGTCGTACAGGATGGGTGTCGTACAGGATGGGTGTCGTACAGGATGGGTGTCGTACAGGATGGGTGTCGTACAGGATGGGTGTCGTAGAGGATGGGTGTCGTAGAGGATGGGTGTCGTAGAGGATGGGTGTCGTACAGGATGGGTGTCGTAGAGGATGGGTGTGATAGAGGATAGGTGTGGTAGAGGATAGGTGTGGTAGAGGATGGGTGTGGTAGAGGATGGGTGTGGTAGAGGATGGGTGTGGTAGAGGATTTTGTGTCGTAGAGGATTGGGTGTCGTAGAGGATGGGTGTCGTAGAGGATAGGTGTCTTGTTGTTGTTGTTGTTATCGATCCAGCGGCGCATGAGCTTTCGCCCTTTGGCCCAATGCCATGTAGTGGAATTTGCATGTTTTCACAAGCTGTTCTTTTCCTCCGTACAAGGTGTTCCACTTGTCTGGTCTCGGAGGGAGTAGCGTTCTTCTTGTCTCACTGAGTTTTGGGCACTCAAAGAGATGGTGTTCAACAGTTTCGTAGGGGTAGTTACATAGCTGGCACTCTGGGGAGTGTTGTGGCTGTATTCTGTTTAGGTGTCCATTGAGTGGAGTATGTTGCGTTCTAAGTCTGAAGATGGTGGCTTAGAGGATAGGTGTCTTAGAGGATAGGTGTCATAGAGGATAGGTGTCTTAGAGGATAGGTGTCGTAGAGGATAGGTGTCGTAGAGGATAGGTGTCGTAGAGGATAGGTGTCGTAGAGGATAGGTGTCGTAGAGGATAGGTGTCGTAGAGGATAGGTGTTGTAGAGGATAGGTGTCTTAGAGGATAGGTGTCTTAGAGGATAGGTGTCTTAGAGGATAGGTGTCGTAGAGGATAGGTGTCGTAGAGGATAGATCTCGTAGAGGATAGATCTCGTAGAGGCACGCCGTCACGATAAAAGCATGGTGCGAGGAGGGAGAGGCGGCTTTTGTTCCCTTCCGCCTTACATTATACCGTCCTCATAACGTTACAGCTTTACTGGCTAAAATGATTGTTTTGGGGGAGGAACGTTAAGGTCAATTAACAATAATTGAAGGATGAAAAAAGAGAAGAAGAGGCAGAAGAAGAAGAAGAGGCAGAAGAAGAAGAAGAGGCAGAAGAAGAAGAGGAAGAAGAAGAAGAAGAAGAAGAGGCAGAAGAAGAAGAAGAAGCAGAAGCAGAAGAAGAAGAAGACTAGTCACACTAATCCGACATAATTAATTACTTTCACAGATAACAGTGAGGATAAAAAGGATGCCGATGATATTACAGACATTGAAGCAACGATTGTTCGAGAAAGCTGCGATAGTTCTGCGCCACCACGAGCCAGCCCAGTTTTGGCAGATCACATCAAAGGTAAGCAACGGTCAGGTAAAGTGTGTCCCTACCACCAGGGTTGTTGTTGTTTTGCGTTCACAGGCTGTAAACGCCTTCGGAAATCCCATGGTTTTTGGTTCTTCCCCCAGGAGCTGACTTGCGTGTGCATTCGTTTTCCAGATCTTGCCTGTTTGTATGCAGACTGCTGGTTCCTTGCCTCTCAGGCGGATGCAGTCCGACTTTAAAGTAAACCTTCAGTTAGTCGACTCTTACGACATGCATGTTTGGGAGGCAGCGAGTCCATTCATGTCCCCCCCCCCCACACACACACACACAATAAAACCCCAGGAACCCGCACGGAAAAGACCAGGATTAAATCAGAGGCCAAAATTCTGCTCATTAAAACAGTAGATGTACAAACTGCCCACGAAAACAGTAGATGTACATACTGCTTATGAAAAATCTATCTATCTATCTATCTATCTATCTATCTATCTATCTATCTATCTATCTATCTATCTATCTATCTATCTATCTATCTATCTATCTATCTATCTATCTATCTATCTATCTATCTATCTATCTATCTATCTATCTATCTATCTGTCTGTCTGTCTGTCTGTCTGTCTGTCTGTCTGTCTGTCTGTCTGTCTGTCTGTCTGTCTGTCTGTCTGTCTGTCTGTCTGTCTGTCTGTCTGTCTGTCTGTCTGTCTGTCTGTCTGTCTGTCTGTCTGTCTGTCTGTCTGTCTGTCTGTCTGTCTGTCTGTCTGTCCTCTGTCTGTCCGTCCTGTCCGTCCGTCCGTCCGTCCGTCCGTCCGTCCGTCCGTCCGTCCGTCCGTCCGTCCGTCCGTCCGTCCGTCCGTCGTCCGTCCGTCCGTCCGTCCGTCCGTCCGTCCGTCCGTCCGTCCGTCCGTCCGTCCGTCCGTCCGTCCGTCCGTCCGTCCGTCCGTCCGTCTGTCCGTCTGTCTGTCTGTCTGTCTGTCTGTCTAAAGCATGGACCGTACTGGGTAGACACAGTTGCCTAACCACCTGACTACTCCATACAGCGTTGATGTCCTTTTGCGGGACGTTAAGTGCGTTTCCAAATACTTTCTACCCATTGAGATCCTATGCTTTGTGGGAATTGTCTGAAGCATGTTTACGAAGTCTGATACCTTGCGGCGTGTGTGACTTAAAATTCTGCGGAGCATTTCAAGATTGAGTACTCGGTTCTTGTACTCTTCCGTGTACACGAATGGCTGGCTCGTTGTCTTGTGGTTTATAACTATCATGCTATCTCTAGACGTTTTGGCTAAATGCAAATTAAGCAAATCTGTAAATTAGTCATTTGTGTGTGTGTCATGCTTGTTTGTGGCCGTGGAATTTGTTTATCTCCATGTGGGCTATCATACTCCCACAGTGATATTACCCTGTTTATCGTTGAGGTACTGACATCTTATTACCATACAGAAGAAAGCAGATAACATTGTCGTGCATATATCTTGGACGCTAATTTTCACTGTTGGTTAAAAGAATGAATGAAGTTCAACCCCACCAAGACTTCACTACGAGCGATGAACACCCGATGACACAAAGTGCCACCATTTGAATGAGAATCCCCCGAGCGCAAGTCCCAGAAACCCCGTTCAGCCGTTACGTTATGTTAAGACCCCTGACCGCAGCCGGAGTGGGACTTTTAAAAAACGAACAGTTGCGTCCCACGATGCGGCTGCGTAGTCAGCATCACATGTTTGTTAAATATTTCTTCATAAACCGTTGATAATCAGGGCGCTCGAAAATGTTGAGTTGTAGTTTGCAGTTTGTCCCCTCCGAGATTACCGTACACAGTATGAACACCGTAGGGATGATAATCCTACAGGAACAAATATCCGTAAACCCCGTTCAACCGTTAGCCTACATTAGGGCCCCCTGACGGTTGGTAGGTAACCTAAGTCCGGACGACGTAGGGACGTGAAATGGCTGCAGCTTTGTACCGATCTCGATCCGATTTTAAGAAGAAAAAAACAATCGTTTCGTTCAGCAAGAATTCCCAAAGGGGAAGCTTTTAGTTATAGTTGTGACTAGGCTATTTGCGCCATTTAAAATGGTTTAGCTTTGCCCGCCAACAAGTAGGTCTGAAAAGGACTTGCAGTGTTGATGCGATCAAAGGAGACGGACCCAAATAGTTGATGCGATCAAAGGAGACGGTCCCAAATATTCTAATCTTCTTTTACCCCACTAGGACATCACACAAGCAATAAACACCCGGTGACACAAAGTGCCACCATGTGGATGAGGATCACCCGTAGAGAGGTCCCAGAAACCGCGTTTCGCCATAAGACCATATTTATTGCCGGGCTATATTGCGGCCCCTGGTAAGAGCCAGAGTAGGGCTTCAAATAACAAAAAATTGCATCCCACACAAGGGGTGACTAAATACTACTCCCAAATATTGTCCCGAACGGTGACAAGGTCGTCTACCGCCCAGCCAGTGAGGCGACACGGTCGCCGATGGTAACTTTCCTGATGCAATTGTGACCGTCCTGCAGCTTTTAATAAAAGGGGACTTAATATTGGATTTTTGAATATACAAAATATTTGAACGGTTATAACCCCTTTAATATATTTTGTCCCCTGCCTATTCAGCTAGCCTCATTTCTGACTGCTGAATACCTCAGCTCCATGTCTACATTTGAATCTACACAATTATCTACATACTTATTTACTGCTGTACTTATAATAAACCTTATGGTCAATCTCTCATCTGCTTAATTACTTATCTTCTTATGTACATATGACTACTAAATGGCTTATGAATCACTGGTAGCAACAGTTAAAAGACAAAGAAAATGTCATATATCTTGTCATCCCTTTGTCGGATGCAATTTTTCGTTATTTAAAGCCCCACTCTAGCTCTTGCCAAGGGCCGCAATATAGCCCGGCAATAAATATGGTCTAATGGCTGAACGCGGTTTCTGGGACCCCTCCACGGGTGATCCTCATTCACGTGGTGGCAATTTGTGTCATCGGATGTTTATCGCTTGTGTGATGTCCTGGTGGGGTAAAAGAAGATAGATAGATAGAAAATGGCGCCATATTTGACAGCCTGAGAATAGACTGCACTAACTACTTTTATACCTACCAGCTGGCCTACCTATGTTCCTACCTACGGTCCCGCCTACCTGCCTTTTTTACCTATATCCGTCTGTCTGTGTGTGTGCGTGCGTGCACACACACATGCATGTATGCATGTCATAGACATATACATTGACATATATATATATATATATATATATATATATATATATGTGTGTGTGTGTGTGTGTGTGTGTAGGTATATAGGTAAGTAGGTAGCTAGATAAATGGCTAGATAGATAGAGGCAAACATACACATAGACAAAGGTAGAGAAAGATTGTATGCATTAGAGAGAGAGAGAGAGAGAGCGAGAGAGAGAAAGAAAGAGAGAGAGAGAGAGAGAGACATACACACGCACGCACGCACATACACACACACACACACACACACACAAAGACAAGCCAATGCACAGACAGAGATGCTAACAGATGTCTATCTCATTCAGTGTCTTAAACAAGAAAAATCATCTTCCACTACGGGCTATTTAACCATCATTGATATTCGCCAATTTATGTAAACGAAACCAGTGCTGGAGAAAATCCTATCACAGAAATACGACCACAGATGATATGTTTACATGGTGGAAATCCCGACAGAGCTGGCATACGACTGTCAAAACAAGGGGGAATTGACGTAGGAGGAATTCGAGTCAAACGTTTGTGTAGCGAGAAGACAGTATATTGTAGAATAATCTTGGGCTTTGGTGAGTGTTTTTAGACTTTACACCTCCTAGATTCCCAAGTATGCCAAGCCTGAAATGGGTACCGCCACGACAAATTGGAAAAGAATAATAGAAGATGGCATGGTACCAGGAAGGAGGAGCAGGGACTGACCAACGTGAAGATGGGCACAGGATATAAGTGGCTTCTTGAGTATGAAAGTACATGAGGCCGTAGAGCTGGCGAAAGACCGAGTTTCTTTCATGCAGACCGTGTTGCGAACAACGTTCTGCAAAGGACCTGCTACATGATGATGATATATTTTACAGTTTTCTGGGTATCAGCTGGTGTAATGTAAAGAAAAACAGCAAGGTCTTTGAGATGTATGCATAAACTTACGGACTTATCAAATCTGTATCCGGCCCTGGTACTGATGGGTAGTGCCCTGGAAAGTAAAGTAGGCCGTCTTGACGATGACCACCATATCATCGACATAATTCTTCTTCTTCTTCTTTGTTCACTGGCAGTAAGCTCCAGCGGAAAGTCCTGGTTGTTCGTCCATTTGGGCGTTGGCTTTGAGTTGTGCGTGTTCTAGGTTTAAACAACAGAATATCATGGCACACGGGTAGTAACCTCTAAGTGCTTCGTTCTATTTCTAACTCAAGTGTGAGTTGGAAAAATAGCTTAGTGCACGGACTCCGTAGCACCAGCGAGGATCCTGAAATACTATGGGTATATTTTACACTCCAAATGTTGTCCGGCAGCCCCGTGAGGCTACTATTTTTGTTTTCCAACTCCTAAAGGATTTTTTTTTACGTGCGCAGCAATACACACGGGGTCCGATCTTACTACCCAGAGTGTGAAGTACTCGTTGTACTGGTTTATTTGTATGCAGTTAGTTGTGTCTTGCCGCTCGGACAGCTGCACTCCGACTTCGAAGGAAGCCCCCAATTAATCGAAACCCACGACATACTTATTGAGGAGGCAGTGGGTCTATTCTTGTTGTTCCCCACAGTGGGGTCCCAGAACCCACCTTGGGGACTCTACAGAATGTCGAATGGCCTTAACAGCTCTGTGTCTAACAACATAGACCTGTTGCCCATTGACATAAAAAAGTATTTTTTTTTCAAAGTTTGACAGATAAAGGGTTGCCCGATCTGTTGTAGGGGAGCTACCATGTTGTAGCGGCTACACGCTCGACTGCGGGTCCGAAGGTCAATAGTTCAGATCCTGAATGAGCCGGACTTTTTTGTTTTTCAACATGACCTTAACTCGCAGGTCGACGCAGCTTTAAATGGGTACCAGGTAAAAGTCATGAGAAATAAAGGCGGCCGGCATGATGTTGTCACGCCACCCACTAAGTGCAAATTGGGCTATAAAATATAGGTCTTAACCTATATACTCAGTAGGCTTGAAGGCCAAGAAAGAGTCCTTTTACACTGTTATAATGGATGAACTATCCGCACTGTTAACTGCAGACTATCGATTCCTTTTTCACAGGCATCCATTAGCTCACTATTGTAAAGGTTGGTCTGCAACCAGATTTGACACTATAACTTCGATTTCTCAAGAGCATATAGAGTGATATCACGTTCCTTGGACAGGGCAGGGCGACCAGACGTCTTGGTTTTTCAGTCAGTCAGAGTTTGGAATTCTTTGTTCTGGAAAAGTTTTATAGAAACACACAAAAATTTCCCTAATCTGGAAATGCGTTAATTTCTTATAATGAATAATTTGTAAAGATTATTTTTGCTTAACAAGACGAGGTCATTAAAGAAACAAAGACGTCATTATAATGGTGGGAACAACACATGCGATTAGATTTATTGAAAAACAAAGATTGAAATTGATTGCCACCAGGTCAGAATGAACCAAACGTCATCGGTTGCCAGCATATACAACATGAGAATGAAAATATCAAAGAGACAGATGAAGACCAAGAAGATGATGGATAGATGGAGTTAATACTTGGTGAAATTCAAGAATAACCACCATCCAGCAAGCTTAAGAGCGCACACTATCCTAGACGTCGTTCATTAGCCGTGCATGCAACGACAAACAGACTTTTGAACAGAGAAAGGCACAGATAGTTAAAATTCGCTTCTGGGAATTCTAACCAGGTTAACAAATGCCTGTAGAAGTCCGTTTTGTTGGCCGAGAGGGCCAAAATCGTAGCCAGGCTGTAAACGGGCACAACGGCGTTACATTTTCAGATAAATGCAGAAGAAAAAGCAGAAAAAAAAGAGGAGAAGGAGGAAAAAGAGGAGGAGGAAAAGAAGACGAAGAAGATAATGATGAAGAAGAGAAAGAAAAAGAAGAGGAATCCTCTAAACTGTTATCCAGTTGTCGGAGTACACTGCTCTTAGGAGAAAACATTACCATCTTCGTATTTACCGACAGTGCCGTTCAGTTCGCTAGTGCAGTTTTTACGGCGATCTCTGGAGATCGTCGCCGGAGCTACAAAGGTCGTGCTCTGTGCCACGCTTTCGGCAGGCAGCCAGCTGCTCTGAAGAGATAGACTGAGCCAAATGGGATAAAACCCGGTGCAATGAACTCGATCCTCTCTCCTTTGCCGTTATCTTTTCAGAATCGACATCACAGCCTTCGGGGCACTCGATTAAGCCCACCGTCCCCATCCTCAGCAGCAAGCGAAGAGTTCCTATTCCGATGTAGTTAGCTAGGTCTTGACCTCTTTGAGCCCTGGTCCTAATGCTGTCGAACTTGTACTTTAGCGCCTCTGCATCAAACAAGTAAAGTAAAGCACCCCTTTCCACGCCTTCAAGGGTATAGGGCTCTAGACCTATATTTTATCAACCAATCGGTACTTGTTAGGTGATGGGGCAAGCATCACACCGGTCGCTTTTACTTCCCAAGACTTTACCCGTTACCGCACCCACTCAACACTTAGCATTTTTGGCTGTTGTAGTTTTTCTAGGTAAATTCTACGTCCAGCACTTTGCCATTTTTTCCTGAACGGTCAGCTTTCAGTACCTCTGACGAAACCAACTCAAGACAAATCGTCCGCAGCTGGGATTGAACCAGCTACCCCGGCGTTATGAAGCACGTTCGCAACTCGCAAACCACAGACACCGACATCACATAGACACCATCATAAATTGCTGATTAAAGCAGTCTTATGTAGGTAAAAGAAAATAAAAAGTTATGGGTAAATCATTTCCTGCAATTGGCTTATCCGCTTATGGTGGTAGACATCGTTCCGGATTGAGGAGTGAGCTGATGTGCGTGAAAGATAAATGCAATCGAACACAAATGTCTGAGGGAAACGACGACAATAAAATGGGATGAATTTAAAAAGGGGTAACAAAATAAGACAACTGTTCGGGCAACCATGAGTATCAACAGAGAAGACATTGGACATATCCAGAGGAGAATGTTGAATGCTAAATTAAGAATCGACATCACAGCACTCGGGACACTCCCATAATTGCTCAGTCCTAATCTTCAGCAGCAAGCGAAGAGTTCCAGTTCAAATGGTACCAGTAACCGTCTGATTATAAATCCGTCTCATTCTTCCCCTGAGTGTTGAACGTTAACCAGATCCTCTGGTAACTCCTCGCAGCACCATTCTTCTTAGACCGTAATGATCTGTCTGCGCCTCTTCACTGTTCACTGGCTCCCATAGTTCCTTCACAATATGTTACTTGTCATGCATAATTTCACCATCACGTGGTGCATAGCCAGCCAGTCTATCTGCCTACTAATTTCCCAACACACCGGCATGTCTCAGAGAAAATATCAAAACGACGCTGACTACCCCGGACATCTGAAGTGATGCTTGTCACTCTGCACGAAGCATGCCCGTGTCCAGAGAAGAAACAAGCACACAATCACCAAACAAGCATTAATTAACACGGGAAATAAAGAGATTAACGAGGCGAGAACACCCACAAGAAACTCTATACAAACGTTGACGAGAGAAACCAAAGCAGCTGGACTGGATTGTATCCATGGCTTTGAACTGAGCTCACAGGATAGAACGGGTTAGAGTAATAAAGCCCCATGTGACATAAAATGGCACAACAGGACAATTGTGAATGATGTGCCTGATCTTAGGACCTGACAGTTTGTAAGAGCATCAAAGGCAATTTTTCTTTCCCTTAAATACAACTTTCTTTTGATATATTTTAACCCCTCGCCCCCTTTAAAAAAACCCACACACACACACACACACAATTTCTTATTTTATTAATTTTGTATGGGTTGTTTATACCATGTTGTTACTTGTTCTTACTTGTCCTAGCATGTTTAAATAAAATAAAATAATCAAGTTAATATACGTCAACCACATGTTATTAACTTGGGTCATCTCAGTCAGTTATTAACTTGGGTCATCTCAGGCAGTTATTAACTTGGGTCATCTCAGTAAGTTATTAACTTGGGTCATCTCAGTCAGTTATTAACTTGGGTCATCTCAGTCAGTTATTAACTTGGGTCATCTCAGTCAGTTATTAACTTGGGTCATCTCAGTCAGTTATTAACTTGGGTCATCTCAGTCAGTTATTAACTTGGGTCATCTCAGTCAGTTATTAACTTGGGTCATCTCAGTCAGTTATTAACTTGGGTCATCTCAGTCACTCATTGTAAGCTGTAACGTAAATAAATATATATACATAAGGTACATTTTAGTTTTCTGACATTAGCTGCTATAATTTGGAAACTGTAGGCGTCTCCGGGCTTTAGTTTAAGGCCTCACTTGGTCTAAATCCGGCCCTGTTAGACCTATATTTTGTTAGACCAGTCTTCATTTATTTGTACTTTCTGGTGAACATGACTTATTTAGCCGCTTTTCCTGACCAGAGTATTTCCTGGTACCCGTTTTAGGCTGGGTCGACATGGAATCTCGATGCGGATTTGAACACACGCAACTCGAGCCACGACTCCCATCTAGTACCGATGAGTCTGTTAAATCTGGGTCTAGCACCATATGTCCCATGCCCGGTGTCTTGAAACTGGTTCTTTACTTTATGGTACTTTACAGTGCTTTACTTTACAATACTTTACAATACTGTACAATACTCTACAGTACTTTACAATAATTTACAATACTTTACAATACCTCACTCTACAATACCTCAGTTTACAATATGTTGCTTTACAACACTTTACTTTGCAGTACCTAATTTTACAATTCTTAACTTTATAATACTAAACTCACAACACTTTAAAAAATTTTACTTTACGGTACTTTACTTCACAATACTTTACTTAACAATAGTTTACTTTACTTTGCAGCACATTACTTTGCAGTAAAATACTTTACTTTACAGTACTCTACAATTCTTTACTTTACTAAAATTTACTCTACAGTACTTTTCTTTACAATACTTTACGATACTTTAAATTACTTTTTCAATACTTTACATAACGATAATTTACTTTACTTAACAACATTTTACTTTGCAGCACTTTGTTCTACAATACTTTACTTAACAAAAATCTACTTTACAACACTTAACTTTACAGTACTTTTCTTAACAATATCTTACTGCAAAGCTCTTTGCATTACAGTACTTTACAACACTTTACATAACTTTATAACACTTTACTGTACATTGCCTTACTTTTAATTTACTTTACAATACTTTACATTGCTATACTTTTACTTGACAATGCTTTGCACTGTTTTACAATACTTTACTTTACAACACTTTATTTTACATTACTTTACTTTACAATACTGTTTTTGCTTTACAACACTTTACATTTCTTTACTTTTCAATACTTTATTTTGTTTTACAACACTTTGCAACTCTTTACTTTACTTTATAATACCTTGATTTACAGAACTTTCCCTTATAATACTTTACTTTGCAATACTCTACCTTACAATACTTTATTTAACATCGACTAATATTTCACATGTTTTGTGGGCAAAATCAATAAATAAAGAGTAATATCTTGTTTGTATGGCTCTATTTTGGGCAGTTTTGAATTCCTGATGACTGTTCTTGGAAGGCCAAAACGGGCTATCCAAATATTTTAAAAAAGCTAAGCCACAAAAACAACTTGTCACAAAAATCCAATAAAGATAAAAACGGTCACATCTTTATGTATGGGAATCTCATGAAACGAGAATAAGGGCAGCATTTGAAAACTGGAAATATTTGTTCTAGGACTTATTTTGTATGCAGACGGGTGCTCGCCTCTCAGCTAGATAAAGCCTTTCTTTGATAGACACAAATTAGTCGACTTTTGTTTTTACGACAAGCGTGTTAGGGGGGTGCAAAGTCCTCCGCCCCCGCCGCGTCTGTTCTTTCCTCTTCCCCAACACACATACGCACACACTGGGCTCCTGAAACCCATATATATATATATATATATTATATATAATATATATTTATGGTGTTTAATTATTATACATATATATATATTATATATATTTATGGTGTTTAATTATTATACAAACTATCGGAGTTGTTCATAGAGTAAACTAACACACCCCCCCCCCCCCCCAACCTACATTTTTAAATCCTTACTTAAGGCAAAATGTGTGAAATTCACACACAGTATTATTCGGCCCGCTAGCTCAGTTGGTTAAACCTGACTGCGCGGCAAACGGGTGACGAACTCCTTGTGGTTTGTGTTCACGCCCGGTAGTACGCAGAAAAGCCACATTTCTCCCAGATTTACGGTATCTATCATGGAATCAAGGCCATACTACCGAGCTAAAGGGTTAACAACTCATGGTTTCTGAATTAAAAAAAAAAAAAACAGCAACAACGTAAATCACAAATTATAATTTTCTGGTTTATGTATAGTCAAGGGCCACGTTTATGACCAAACGCCAAAACTTAACAAGTACATACATGTTGTGCCGGTATCTGTTCTTCTTACCTCTTCGCCTAGTCATTTCCGCACAACTTAAATTGCATTCTCAGGTCTTTCTCTCGACTTTCTGAAGTTTTACCTCTCCGAAACGAGCGACCGTTTATGCTCCTAAAGACTGCAAAATTTGCACACACAGCACACAAGGGTTTATCAATGTTCACCACAGTTTCTTTATCTGCAAACATAAATTTTACTTATCGTGACAAGCTGTAAACCCAGACGAAAAGTAGAACTTATCGGCTTTATTATCGCAACCACAAACGACAGGTAAACGTTGCGGCTAGACAACTTTCATCAGCACCTGACATGATTAGACAACAACCATAAATTTGACAGTTCGCCGTTTATAACACCCATAATGCCCTGTTTTAACAGACTAATTCAGCGGCTCAGTCTGTCAGAATGAGCTTCCATATTAAACACAAAGTACTGACATTTCGGAATGGAAACTTGCACAGTTTCATTTGTCGATCTTCATAATTTGTATTGTGACTGTGAGTACGTGGTATTGCTTTCCTGGTATACACGATTTCTATACTGTCAGACTGCCACTGCTATCTGTATTGACCACATTTTAGTGCGGTGTAAAAAAAAAAGGGGCGAGGGTGGGGGGGGGGGGGGCAGAGGGAGGCGTGATTTTTTTCTAATACGTGCTTCTGTCTGTCTGTTCTGTCTGTCTTTCTTTCTTTCTTTCTTCTTTCTTTCTTTCTTTCTTTCTTTATCTTTCTTTCTTTCTTTCTTTCTTTCTTTCTTTCTTTTTTCTTTCTTTTCTTTCTTTCTTTCTTTTCTTGAGTCTTTCTTTCTTTCTTTCTTTTCTTTCTTTCTTTCTTTTTCTTTCTTTCTTTCTTTCTTTCTTTTCTTTCTTTCTTTCTTTCTTTCTTTCTTTCTTTCTTTCTTTCTTATCTTTCTTTCTTTCTTTCTTTCTTTCTTTCTTTCTTTCTTTTTTTCTTTTTCTTTCTTTCTTTCTTTCTTTCTTTCTTCTTCTTCTTTCTTTCTTTCTTCTTTCTTTCAGAAATCAAATGTATAGACAGATATTGTATACTATTTGATACGAAAGTTATCCGGGAGCTCGCACAGTTTCAGCAAATTCAAAATAACAAATTTATAAGTCTACATTTTCAATCGAAATATTGCCATTGTTTTCTACAACAGCACCAATCATACTTTGTTGTTTAAAATAAGGACATGGCTAATGGATTCGTTTTTCCAGGCCTCAGAGGGTCATAGAACTGCTGACATAGAATATTTCTCGGAAAATGGGGCGGTGGGAGAGAGTAGTTTTTAATCAGTTATTGTTGATGTATACATCATTTTCTCCGCAGCTTAGCTTGGGTTTAATCATGTTTCTTTACCTGGAAAGATTGGTCGTGTTTCTTGGAGGTCAACAAATGAAACAAAAAGAGCTTCTGGGAAAAAAAAAAAAGAAACGAAAAGAGAGCTATTAGAAGAAATGATGAATAGGCAAAACAAGTAATATATTTTTCAAATATAGATAAAATCCGAACCAGGACCTTTCCTGGTGACCGCTCAAGCCACGCGTCCTCAGGCTCACGAACATTTTGCTCCTTTTACTTAACTCCATCTCCATGTGATACGCAGTTTTTCGTGATTTAAAGCCCCGCTCTGGTTTGTAGACCTGCCTCAGGTGATCCTCATCCAAATAGCGGCACTTTGTGTCACCGGGTGTTTATCGCTCGTTGTGATGTCCTGGGGGGGGGGGGGGGGGGTTAACATCAATCAGTCAATCATCTTCCTCCGTTTTTTACCCTGTCTTACAACGCTCTTTTTAGTGTAAAATCGAACATTAAAGACCGTTTATAAGTAATATGACTTATTTCTCAGGACAGTTTTGAAGTGTTTTTTTTTAAAACCTAGGTTCCAGTGACCTAGTGGTTAGAATTGCGGCCAGTGAACTAAATGAACTTGTCAGACATCCTGCTTGGAAAATGTGTCGAGGAACTGGCACGACAGCCAGACAACGAATGTCAAGTTGGATAATGAGAAGGGAAATTAGATTTGTTCCTCTAAATTCTGCTAGACGTTTTTAACAAGCTTGTTGTGCGAAGTTGAATTGTATCTGGCTGCAGATTTATGTAGATATTTGTTTAGCACCTTGTGAGGGGGAAAAACAAAGTGAACTAAATAAAAGATTGTTTTTTTTTTCGGTGTGGGGGGTGGGGGGGGGGTGTGGGGGGGGGGGGGGGGGCTGCGCGTGTTATGAGGAAAGCTAGGTAGAAGGGGACCAAATATGATGAGATTGGACCAGAATTTTTCTAATTAACCTGGGCTCTTCGGCCCCCTCCCCCACCCCAAGCCTAAATGTGTGGACAAACTGCTCAGTCAAACAGACAAAGCGAAATTGCCTGTACAAACAGTTAAAACGAAACGCATTAGAGTAGTTGAAATAGATGGCCAGAAAAGTTCAAATGTGATAGACAAAATAACCCTGCATATTAAACAATGTCGGCTCTGTGGCTAAGTCGATGCGAACGCTTCGTAATGCCGGGGTACCGGGTTCGATTACAGCAGTGGGCCATGCGCCTTTCGTTGGTGTCGACAGTGGTATCAGGGGGCCGACCGTCCAGCGACAATTGCAAACTACTGGACGTGAATTTGCCTAGAGAAACCACACAACAGCCAGGGCTGCTGGGGTTGGTTCTGCAACGTCCTGTAAAGGATACGCATCTAACCTAACCTTTATATTAAACAATAGCCCGGCTCGCAAGCACAGTTGGTTAAAACTGGTTGCACGGCGACCGTGTGACGAACGCTTTGTGGTACGGGTTAACGCCCGGGGGTAGGCAGAAAAGCCAAATTGCTCCCAGATTTACGGTACCCATAATGGAATCAAGGCCGAAGTTTTGCGATATCCACAGTACCGAGCCAAAGGGTTAACAACTCATGGTTTCTGAATATTAAAAAATATATATTAAGCAATAAAGAGCATCTTATGCAATATGTCCATCTCAAGGGAAGGTTTTTAGATCAGATGACGTTTCCACAGTGAAGACTGGTCGCAGTGGATCTTCAACACGCAGTATACTTTGTCATGGTTGTAGTCTCTCTTAGACTTGTTTTTTCATCTCTTGATTTTATCCTTTCAGGTATATAGTTGTCTACATCTTTGCTCCCCCCCCCCCCTTTTCCCTCTGTGGAAAAGAAGAAAAGTTTAGGATAAATCAAGGACATACAAGGTCTGACAATTAAGTAATGAGACTAATTCCATAAAAATTAAAATAATCAATAGTTGAAGATATGACCTGTATCTGATTCAAAGTAAGCCCTTTAGGCATTGATGTAACAAGTGGCACTATCTAACAAACACTGGAACGACCTCTGTAGTGCTTCTGTTGTTATGACCCTTAAAGTCGATGTTTCGGCCCTTCGGAAAACATCAGTATCGTTAAAGAAGCGTCATTTCAATCGTAACCTTAATTTTGGGAATAGAAAATAATCACAGGGAGACAAATCTGGGGAATAGGGTGAAAGACTGAGAACACACGCTTGTTTTGGGGCCAAAAAATCTTGTTATGAGGATGTCTATTAGGTACTCAACCCGCTGGTGTGTTTGTTTGGTCATCAGACAACGAATGTGGTACAAACCGGCAAGCAACTTTTTTCTTGCCAAAATCTTGCACTAAATAAAAGTTATAAATGGCTCTCTCAGAAATTTGGCGTCCAGGTCTAGGTGCATTAGTAATCATTTCCCCACCACTTTTTGAATCGTGAATACCACCTGAACATTTGTGCACGAGATAAACAATTATCTTCTGTTGTTGTAATCAGCCAACCTATGGCAATAGATGTTTCGTCCCTTTTAGGACGACATTTTTTGTTATTTGAAGCCCCACCCTGGCTTTTGCCAGGGGCCGCAATATAGGCATGACATAAATATGGCCAATTGTCTGAACGCGGTTTCTGGGACCTCTACACGGCGATCCTCATCCACATTGTGGCACTTTGTGTTATCGGGTGTTTATCGCTTGTGTGATGTCCTAGTGGGGTATAAAGTCAGTCAGTCAGTCAACAATTATCTTCATACACCTGTTGCATCAATTCATTCATACATACGTTCTTAACAACCTGCTTGAGTCCTACATTAAATTTGATGAAATCGAAATTTTGTATTTGTTTCGTTGCGTAATATAGTATATTTTCTCTTATTACGGTGTTTTGTTTCCATGTTGACGATGACTGTAAAAGTTGTCTTGTTTTTTTCTTTGATAAAGTGTGTGATCGAAACGTTCGGTTGTATTCGGCGCTGGTTTTTCCTTTCCTTTTGTTCAGCGGTATAGTCAGTTTCTGTTGTATTTATTACTTATTAGTAAAATCCAGTTGTCGTTGAATGTAAACCACAACACAACATGACAACCACCCTCCGAAGGGCGAACGCAGAAGAAAAAAAAAACAAGAAAAAAAAAAAAAGTTAGTTAGTTTAGTTAGTTAGTCGACAGATTTTCCTCATTGCACGTCGAACCACTCAGTCCATAAGTGCTCGGATCCCCTCCTCAGTAAATCCTGCAGCGTGTAGCGGCTAACGGCACCAGTTCTGTGTTGGTTTATTACACATTCTTTGACTACCCGCGTAGTGTTCTTGTTTGGTGACATCCCGTTTAACATGTTGTTCTTTGCAGTCTGACCAAGGAAGAAGAAGAAGAAGAAGAAAAAGAAGAAGAAGAAGAAGAAGAAGAAGAAGAAAAAGAAGAAGAAGAAGAAAAAGAAAAAGAAAAAGAAAAAGAAGAAGAAGAAGAAGAAAAAAAAAAAAAAGAAGAAGAAGAAGTAGAAGAAGAAAAGAAAGCAGGAGAAGAATAATAGTTCCAAATTATTTACAGCGTCCAGTCGGCCAACCTCCTAGAGTAAACTACCCTGTACAAGATACATTAAAATCACAGACAGACGTGGCGAACTAACCCAGTCTAAATCTGGATTTATTACAACCAGGCTATCCCCGGGACTCTAGGAGTCAATCTTTTCACTCTTCGGGAGACACTCCTTGTTAATTCAGGCTGATGTATGCCTTTAATGCCAGTCCCGTCAGGAAGAATTCGGTCCGTACGACTTTAATGGGTCGTTTGTCAAGGCTTGGGACAAATTAAATTAACTGTCTTTGTACAAGCCAGTCCATGCTCTCCTAACAACTGTTTACCTTAAATAATAAATATTTAGGTCAGAATCAACTGTATTATATGTGTGTGAGAGAGAAAGAGCGGGAGAGAGAGAGGGAAAGAGAGAGAGAGAGGTGGGGGGGGGGCGAAAGAGAGGGAGAGAGGGAGGGAGAGAGTGAGAGGGAAAGAGTAAGATCGAGATAGAGGGAGAGAAGGAGGAGATAGAGAGGGAGAGAAGGAGGGAGGGAGAGAGAGCAAGAGAGAGAGGGAGAGAGACGGAGAAAGAAAGAGAGAGGGAGAGGGAGAGAGTAAGATGGAGAGAGACGGAGAGAGAAGGAGGGAGTGAGAGGGAGTATAGAGAGAGGAAGAACGAACGAACTTTATTTTTCGGAAAACTTTACAGAGACAGACCACTGCGATAGTGGATAGAAGACATTGAGGATGTCGTCCGTCCGTCACAAGTGATAAGGACCACTCTTTCTTTCACCCTTCATGAAACTGCAGTTGAATATTTGTGAGTCCGGAGATGACTTATAAGTCCAATACGTGCCCGGAAGAGCCTAGGACAATGAGTGCAGGGCACAATGTCTGTAGACAAAGAGCATTTTTGACGGTTCTTTCTGGCCTGTCTCCGCTGCTCAGCAGCCCTTGTTCTAGATGCCTCGCAGATCATTATACCTCGGATATATGTGCGCCATAAAGTCCGGTCTTGTACTGAAGCCTCCCAGGTGTCAGGGTTTATACTGAAGGCTTTCAGTGATGCCTGTAGTGTGTCCTTGAAGCGCTTTTTTTCTGGCCACCGTGAGAACGTTGTCTTTATGTATCTCACCATAGATTATTTTTGGGAGCCGATGGTCATACATTTGAACAGTATGGCCAGCCCATCGAATCTGTGCCTGCATTAGGCTGGTATCGATGCTGGGAATGCCAACCCTGTCCAGTACGACAGTGTCCGGGACTATGTTTTGCCACTTAATGTTCAGTATCCATCTCAAACAGACAGACTGTAAGGACGTAGGTGAGTTTTTTGCCTGGCGTCTGTAAGCATTCCAAGTTTCACGGGCATACAGTAGCACTGCAGCTCTGTATACCTTCAATTAGGTTTGCAGACAGTGCCACTTTCACAGCCAGACTTTCGTGTGCAGCTGGCCTTAGAGATCCTGGTGCTCACCTTATTGTCGACGGTGACATTCTGAGACAATATACAACAGAGGTATGTGAATCTATCTACAACCTTTAATTTCTTTTCATTTACCAGAATCGTTGGCTTAGTGTACACTTTGCCTGGTGCTGGTACAGGTCTCGAAGAATCAGTCCATGTTATACAGTAGATCTGCTTCTGAAACGGCATTAGGAGCACAGTCGTCAGCAAACAGAAGACCCCTAAAAATACCTAATGTAACTTTGGTTTTCGCATTGAACCTCCTAAGATTGAAAAGTTTTCCATCGATGCGATAACAAATACCAGTTCCTTTATCTCGATCTCGAAAAGCGTCAAACTCTACAGCTGAGAACATGATACCGAATAGAGTAGTTGCGAGTACACATCCTTGTTTGACACCATTTGTAACATGCACTGGTTTAAACAATTCTCAAATTTCCTGGATTCCGGCCTGCATTCCATCATGCAGTTGCTGTTTAATCATGATACATTTCTTTGGGCAGCCAAATTTCGCTATGATCTTCCACTGACTCTTTGTGTTGACTAAATCAAACGCCTTTGTGAGGTCAGCGAAAGCCGTGAACAAATCACAATGCTGTTCCTGAAATATTTTCTTGTAATCTTGGTAATCTTACCAAGAAAAAGCCTTCGATAGAGTTGACAGGAATACATTGTGGAAATGTATGGGAAAAAAGGGAATCAGCAATCATCTCATTAATATTTGCAAAAGCCTGTACACACGTAGTAAATGCTGCATAAGATCGAAGGCAGGGTTGTCAAGAACTTTTATAGTGAACTCTGGTGGGCGTCAGGGCTGTGTACTATCGCCGCTTCTTTTTATAACATACATGGATACCATATGTAGCGAAACGAACTTTAATCATGAAGAAGAAATTACAGAATTACTTTTCGCCGACGACTATGTACTCATAGCAGAAAATACGGAATGCCTACAGAACCACCTAAATCAAATAAGTAACAAAGGGGAGGAATATAATATGAAAATAAACACTACGAAGACAGAGACAATGATGATAGGAAGACATAAAGACAATTTAGACCTTGAGACAAACAGAGGAATTTAAGTATTTAGGAACAATTTTTACATCTGACGGCAAACTGGACAGAGAAATTAGCTCCAGATGTACCAAAGCTAATCAAGTAATGGGTCAACTATCTCCCCTGTTGACACACAAGCAGATACCTCAGAGTACTAAAGTGAATCTTATCAGAGCTATTTGTTGGCCAACACTATGCTATCAATGCCAAACGTGGACCCTTACAACCTTCATTGAACGTAAAATTGTGACAACAGAGATGAAATGCCTTAGAAGAGCTGCAGGAGTTTCAAGGAAAGATAGAATACGAAATTATGAAATCAGACGAATGCTAGGAATAAAGCCAGTCTTACAGATCATCAAAGAACAACAAATGAAGTGGTTTGGACACCTAACAACAATGCCCTGGTACTATCCGCCACAGCGAGCCACACTAAAACGTTACAACGGGTATAGAGCGAGTGGAAGACCTCGGAAAATATGGAGTGATGGCGTTAAGAACAGTCTTACAGAAATGAACATCAGTCTTAATAGTGCTCTTGACAGAGCCCATCAACGAACATTACATCTCCCCCCGACACTTCGATGAGGTACAAGGTGGAAGAGAAGAAGAAGAAGAAGAATCTTGGTAATCTTAGTTTCAGCTTCATAGCAAACGAGTCACCCCATAGTTGCTAAGTTCCTGTGCCAACGAAAAACACACAGAACGTTCCTATCGCAGTCCCTTGTGGAAAGATTGACAGACTGCTGTCTCAGCATATGCACTAGCATACACACGCATTAAAAGCAGATCAGCAGTCGCGCACGCAATCAATATTAATCACATAAGGGCATCACCAATATTGCGGCGACAGACCACACGCCATTTTCTGAATCTACAATTTACAACACAACGTTGGTCGCAGTCGAAAACATTCCAAATGAAATCCGCAGCTCACAGGATCGCGCCATGCATTCAACTCAGTAGTTGGCGTGACGAAACTATATCCCTTCAGTCTACAAATGGATCAAAAATGCAACGGCCACCGTCTGGCAGAAGCAAAAACATTTGCTTCGACGCGAAACAGTGACCGGAAGCTCTTTTCTTGTAACTGCCTTTCGGCAATCACCATATCTATGTTTCCGCGCTCTTTCCTGAGTCCGCATTGGCTTTCCCTGAAGATGTTCTGACCATGAAAACACATCAACTGAAGCATTGGCTATAATAACAAGAAAGACTTTCTGGCTTTGATGATACAGATTCCCTATTTCTGGACCTGGAAGACAAACTAGATTCTGTCGTGGCCTATCTGCAAAGCTGAGTGTCTGACGCGACACTGTGAGATGTGGATGTCTTGTGGAATTGTGTTGTTGGTGTTGCAATTTTGAAATGCATGTAGGTGAATATGAACATTAAAAAACTCTGTTTAACACATATGCTTACTAACGCTATGATATCAGTGTCAAACATGGACACTGTCTTTAGAAGACAGAAGGAAAAAAGTCACGACAGAATTAAAGTTTACTAACTATGCTAGGTGTAACGAGGAAAGATCCACTTAGGAACGATGATATCACGAGGAGAGTCGGCACAGAACCAAAACTGAACTTTATGGGTAGACAGTAAATCAAATGGTTTGGCCATGTAACAAGATTAACATCAGACAAGGCACTACAGAGAGCAATGTTATACAGATACAGCGGTAAGAGAATCAGAGGTCGACCACGCAGAACATGGAACGCAAAAATATTGGAGACACTGTAAAGTACTGTATACGAAGCGAACAGAAGGCCCCGTTCCTGAGATCTCTTCCTGTCCTGACGCCGCGAGGGATTGCAGAAATAGCGAAAAGAAGAAGACAAAGTTTTTGTTGTTGTATCCGCGGTATGCTGTAGACTGCACTAAAATCTCGGGTGGCCGATTACATTCAGAATATTATGTAAACACGCCAGTCTAGTGGGATTCACCGTTTGCGCTAGCAGTATGTTGCGGTTCCGGTATAGGACTGTTAGTTTTGGCACGTCTAACGGTGGCCTTATACCTTGTTAATTTGCATGTGCAAGTTTCAAGATTTTGCAGGAACTGACAACTGGCACATAAACGGAGCACTTATAAAGCAAGCACTCTGCAGTGATGTAATCTAGATTAAAGACCTCATAAGCGAGCGAATTGGCTTGCCGGGAGACGACTTTGTCGCCGGTCGCAACAATATTTGGGACTATCTCTTTTAATCGCATCAACACTGCAGGAATCCCTTTCAGGGTTTTTGGTAGCGTGCAATGATAAGCCACAGTATTTGGCGCACATAACATAGCCACAATTATAACCTAAAGCTGCCCCTTTGGGGATACTGGTTAAACGTGATGACACCCGCCCCCCTCTCCAGCAAAGCAGCTACATACCTTCATAAGCGATGGGTATGAGGACGAACGATGACAGCTGACACACTTCGCCATCTCTTGAAGAGTCCCCACCAGCATCTTGGAAATGTGCAGAAAACCGTCTTAATTGTGCAGCGTGTCAGTATTTGAGACTGACTTACGTGCACTGTATTCATCATCATTATCATCATCATCATCATCATCATCATCATCATCATCGTCATCGTCGTCGGTGTCGTCGTCGTCGTCATCATCATCATTATCAGGTGCCTTCTGACTGGTGTGGGCGATCATGCCTCCACAATTTGCGATCTCCTACAGCATGTATCAGTTCGTGTGCTGACACGATGCCATGCCATGCTGATGTCATGCATCAAGACTGTCAAAAATCTTCTGTCGTTGTCTTCCCCTATAATGCGCTGTAGTGTGGCTTAAAATTCATTGACATACGTTTGACGTAAATTACATCTGTTAGTTAATGTTAATCGCAGATTTTCCTCGCTGCGCATCAGACCGACCCATAAACGCTGGGATCCCATCTTCAGTATATCCCTCAGCGTGTGGCGACTGATAACACCGGTTCTGTATTGCTTTACTATTCTTCTTTGGCTATCTGTGTAGTGTTCATGTTTGGCGACACCTCTTTTGATCTGAAATTCTTGTAGTCTTTTTAATGTTGCCGATTCAAAGTCGTCTCTTGAATCATTATCTCGTCCTGCTTCCTTGAGAGTATTGAGAATGTCGGCCCGGTTCATTGCTTTTCCGGTACCTACCGTAGCACTGCTAGCAAGCTAGTCCGCTCGTTCATTGCCTCTTACTCCAGAATGACCTAGCACACACACACACACACACACACACACACACACACACACACACACACACACTATACTAATTTCTGCCAGACGAGCTTTCCTTATTGACTAAAGCCATTTTTTATGAATCCACCCTGTCTGTATCTTCTCAAGCCTGCTTATGGAATCACCGAGAAAGAACGCATGGGCAAACTTACCTCTCTCCAAACGCCCAAAGACTTTCCTTATACTGGCTTCTTCTGGAAATTGAATTTATTTAAAATGTTTTTAAGATGCTTAAATGTCAACACCAGACACGCTTGAGTGGTGGATTGTAGCGTTTATAATACTTCACTGCACGCCATTGAAGAATTGGATTTAATTCACGAAAAGCGTTGCAAGAAATAGTTTGCATTATTTATTCTACAAGTGTAACCGTTTAAAGCGATTTATGCACCCGATGGTTTTTCTGAATAACAGCATCTGAGCATTTTCTAGTTTTCTGTTTCCTGATCTCTGTCTCTCTTCTGCTGTCTCTCTCTCTATTTTTATCTCTTTCTGTTTATCTCTCTCTGTGTCTGCTTGTCACCGTCTATATATCTATCTATATTTTGTTCGTTCGTTCTGAATTTGTGTATTCTGTCTGTCTGTCTGTCTGTCTGTCTGTCTGTCTGTCTGTCTGCCTGTCTGTCTGTCTGTCTGTCTGTCTGTCTGTCTCTGTTTATGTGTCCTTACATGAGGCCAGTAATGTGCTGTTTATGTGTCCTTACATGAGGCCAGTAATGTGCTGTTTATTTGTCCTTACATGAGGCCAGTAATGTGCTGTTTATTTGTCCTTACATGAGGCCAGTAATGTGCTGTTTATGTGTCCTTACATGAGGCCAGTAATGTGCTGTTTATTTGTCCTTACATGAGGCCAGTAATGTGCTGTTTATTTGTCCTTACATGAGGCCAGTAATGTGCTGTTTATTTGTCCTTACATGAGGCCAGTAATGTGCTGTTTATGTGTCCTTACATGTGGCCAGTAATGTGCTGTTTATGTGTCCTTACATGTGGCCAGTAATGTGCTGTTTATGTGTCCTTACATGAGGCCAGTAATGTGCTGTTTATGTGTCCTTACATGTGGCCTGTAATGTGCTGTTTATTTGTCCTTACATGTGGCCAGTAATGTGCTGTTTATGTGTCCTTACATGTGGCCAGTAATGTGCTGTTTATGTGTCCTTACATGTGGCCAGTAATGTGCTGTTTATGTGTCCTTACATGAATCCAGTAATGTGCTGTTTATGTGTCCTTACATGAGGCCAGTAATGTGCTGTTTATGTGTCCTTACATGTGGCCAGTAATGTGCTGTTTATGTGTCCTTACATGTGGCCAGTAATGTGTCTCTTTATATGTCTGTCCTCCTCTTACCATCATGTTGTCGAAATATTCCGTCTATATATCTTCCCTCCCCCCTATTCCCCGCGTTTTCTCTTTCTCCCTCTCTCCCTGTTCACTTCATTTCGGCTGTGTACTCTCTCTCTCTCTCTCTCTCTCTCTCTCTCTCTCTCTGTCTCTCTCTCTCTCTCTCTCTCTCTCTCTCTCTCTTTCTTTCTCTGCCTCTTCTTGGCATGTCGTTTATTAATGTCGTCTCCATATGTCTGTCTTTCTCTTCTACCCTTCCCCCGGCCCTCAGCTAACCTACATCTCTGTCCGGTGCCAGATTGTTTGTTTTGTTAAACAGGTTACCCTGTTTGTCGCCCCCCCCCTCCCTTGAAAGATTTCTCATTTCCGTGCCTTGTCTTATCATTTCATTGTCCCCAAACTGAAGCTCACCGTTGGCACGTGACAACCCCATCAGCAGTTGGTAACAAGAGAGCCAACAGCGCTCGTTTCGCTAAGTAAATTTCCAAGTTAGAAATTCCAGCTGCCACAGAATATTTCTAGAATGCTTGAATCCTGTTTAAAAAAAAAAGAACACGAAGAAAAAACACGTGCACACACCCTAAAATGAACTTTGTTGAGAAAGGCCACAACTGTTGGCATGTATTGCACCCAAGACATTGAAAGGATTGCACAATAGATGATGGCATGGATTCTATCTACGACATTGAGATTGTGTACAATAGCTTCTGGCATGGATTCTATCTACGACATTGAGAGGATTGTACAATATAGCATGGATTCTATCTACGACATTGAGAAGATTGTACAATAGCTGCTAGCATGGATTCTATCTACGACATTGAGAGGATTGTACAATAGCTGCTGGCATGGATTCTATCTACGACATTGAGAGGATTGTACAATATAGCATGGATTTTATCTACGAAATTGAGAAGATTGTACAATAGCTGCTGACATGGATTCTATCTACGAAATTGAGAAGATTGTACAATAGCTGCTGACATGGATTCTATCTACGACATTGAGAAGATTGTACAATAGCTGCTGACATGGATTCTATCTACGACATTGAGAGGATTGTACAATAGCTGCTGACATGGATTCTATCTACGACATTGAGAGGATTGTACAGTAGCTGCTGGCATGGATTCTATCTACGACATTAGAGGATTGTACAATAGCTGCTAGCATGGATTCTATCTACGACATTGAGAGGATTGTACAATAGCTGCTGGCATGGATTCTATCTACGACATTGAGAGGATTGTACAATAGCTGCGGGCATGGATTCTATCTACGACATTGAGAGGATTGTACAATATAGCATGGATTCTATCTACAACATTGAGAGGATTGTACAATAGCTGCGGGCATGGATTCTATCTACGACATTGAGAGGATTGTACAATAGCTGCGGGCATGGATTCTATCTACGACATTAAGAGGATTGTACAATAGCTGCTAGCATGGATTCTATCTACGACATTGAGAGGATTGTACAATAGCTGCTGGCATGGATTCTATCTACGACATTGAGAGGATTGTACAATAGCTGCTAGCATGGATTCTATCTACGACATTAGAGGATTGTACAATAGCTGCTGGCATGGATTCTATCTACGACATTGAGAGGATTGTACAATAGCTGCTGGCATGGATTCTATCTACGACATTGAGAGGATTGTACAATAGCTGCTAGCATGGATTCTGTCTACGAAATTGAGAAGATTGTACAATAGCTGCTGGCATGGATTCTATCTACGACATTAAGAGGATTGTACAATATAGCATGGATTCTATCTACGACATTGAGAAGATTGTACAATAGCTGCGGGCATGGATTCTATCTACGACATTAAGAGGATTGTACAATATAGCATGGATTCTATCTACGGCATTGAGAGGATTGTACAATAGCTGCTAGCATGGATTCTATCTACGACATTAGAGGATTGTACAATAGCTGCTAGCATGGATTCTATCTACGACATTGAGAGGATTGTACAATAGCTGCTAGCATGGATTCTATCTAAGACATTGAGAGGATTGTACAATAGCTGCTAGCATGGATTCTATTTACGACATTGAGAGGATTGTACAATAGCTGCTGGCATGGATTCTATCTACGACATTGAGAGGATTGTACAATAGCTGCTAGCATGGATTCTATCTAAGACATTAGAAGATTGTACAATAGCTGCGGGCATGGATTCTATCTACGACATTGAGAGGATTGTACAATAGCTGCTGGCATGGATTCTATCTACGACATTAGAAGATTGTACAATAGCTGCTGACATGGATTCTATCTACGACATTGAGAGGATTGTACAATAGCTGCTGGCATGGATTCTATCTACGACATTGAGAGGATTGTACAATAGCTGCTGGCATGGATTCTATCTACGACATTGAGAGGATTGTACAATAGCTGCTAGCATAGATTCTATTTACGACATTGAGTAAGTTACACAACCACTGCTGTTGGTTCAGTAAGCAGTGGCAAACTACGGACCGTAAAGTCGCCAAGTGAAATCACAAGCAGCCGAACAATTTGCCTGGAGTGGCTCTGTGTTAAGGACAGACATCTAACGTGTTAACAGAAAAATCTAGCTTGTTAGGGGCCATTGGGTCTGAACCTTAACCTCCCACCCCCCACATCCCGCATGGGGGACTTGGAGCTCACGCGGGAAACAGCGCTTAGTATAACATGAATAAAATGGTTGAAATACTTCAGCATATACATTTTTGGCTGAATGTGGCGGGTAAATTCGCTTTTTACTAGCGACTGCACTATGTGCAAATTACAGAGGGAACTACAAATATTAAATCTTAATAAAGGTTTATATTACCCCCAGCCTTGCTGGTTAAATTAGAGGATTTGGGGTTTGCCCACATCTTATTCCCTACTGTTATTAATTGTATATTTAAATGTATTAAAGTTATACTAGCTTTTGTTCACTGATACAATTACAGTTAAAATGAAACTTCAGAAAACTGTAAGAACATTAAAACTACATTTATTTTAAAAATTCAAATGATAACTAAATGGCTGTGGATAAAATCCGGTTATCTAAGGTTGGTTAGTAGATAACAGTCTTAGCTGTAGCTTTAGGTCAGCTTCTGGCTAAGCCTCGGTGACACCTCAGGCAGGCCGAATCTTCCAGTCCAGTCCAGACAATCGGCATCTGCAGCTAAGCTTGGATTTACTTTTGTAGCTCCCACCTGGAACTACAACAATAGAACAGTCCTTATACAAACAGTCAGGAAGGTTCTAACTGGAGACAAAAATACCTCCAGTCTTTAAACTGTTACACTACACATATATATATGGAGTAGGATAGTAACAGGTGTTCACATTCTACTGGTATAGAATGGGAATGTATACAGAACAGGGTCTATAATCCTGATGGGGAAATATTTAGGAAACCAGTTTCATGAATACTCTCAAGAACAAGAGTTTACATCACACAAAAAGAAAAGACATTCCTCAGTGTAAATTGTTCTGATGTCTGCACACTAGTACTCCTTTAAAGGGTTAACATGCTTACACACACAGACATACACAGTCATATTTCACAACATTCTCATTTTAACCACATGGGTTCACCTCACAAAGAATGAGAAACAGGGAGTGAGTTTACCAAGGCCAGAAACTCATAACAGGTACTTTGCACTGTTTGAAAAGAAATGGGATTGACTTATCTCCTTCAATACAATTGGGTGCTGAGATAGATGTCAAAATACAATCATAGATGACAATGGGCTTTCCATCTGTCACAGTATTAACATAAAATATACAACACTTACTCCAGTTTAAATCTAAATCCACACATGTGCTAAATCTTATTCAGTAGACTTTAGAAGTTTTGAGGGGTGAAATATAATTATTACAATTGTAAGGCCACCTGCTGTAGAACTGAAATGTATTCCTAGTAATAGGGAAATATATATACAACAAAAATAATTACTAGCATGAACCATACATCTCTCTTCTCCTCTGACAGTGTGAATATTAAGTTCAGCCCCACTGTGTTATTCACTTTTCAAGCTCTTAAACCAGTCTCAGCATTATCTGGACTAAATCTAAATTAAAGCCATACAGTGATTTATCAAGCTAATATCACCATGAGGTAAAAATCAACTTAGTAGGGATTAGGTATAATGAATATACACTTCATTCCTATTTTTAATTGTCTAAGCTGGAAACAGGAACTGGCTGATATTTTTATGAGGACATAATTCTCACCTAATTAATATATAATTATAGTATTACCAGTGCACGTTTCTAGTATCAAACAAACATTATTCAATCATCAAATAGATCATGTTGGCATACATGTACATACTAGATCATAAACGTGGTTAGTAAGGATAAAGAAATTTTTCATGGTTTTTAAGCCATGTGGGCATCAAATTTCAGAATTTAACCTGTGAAATTAATTCAGAGGAATAAGCAGCAATACATCAAATTAAACTTATTCTTTTAACTCACCCCTGATATGGAATTTAAACAGAAAATTGGACCACAGGCAGACTAACAACTTTAGCCTGAACCGGTCAATTTCTGAATTGAAAAGGGAACAGGAAGTCCTTAAAAAGGAGGAAGTAACTCTTCAGCACCCCTTGCACTACTCATCATCTCATTCGCCTTTTAAATTTTACCTTTTTAATTAATGAATTAATAATATTGCTATAATAAAGCAATAAGTAAAAGGTCAGTAAATTTAATATTGTTACTAATGCAAAGCAATACTTAAAAGGGCAGAAACAGCTGTCCAGACCAGCTCGTCACACTGAATAGGTGCCAAAAATGTTCATGAAAATAACTGAATTTATTGGTAAATGGTTGCTAAGATGAAGTTCGCGAATATAAATGAGTTGATGATTGGTTGATTACGAATACAAAATTCTTGAAATAAATGAGCGTATAATTGAATGAAGCCAGGAATAAAAAAGTCAGAAATAGGCTTGCTTAGCAGTGCAGGGCTATAGATCATAAAGAACATGTGGCACTGAACCTGATGGATTTGAGTCATTTACTCCCACTCAATCTTTGAAGAACAAACAAATCGGAGCTTTTAAACTGAAATGCTATGTAAACATTCTTAGAATACTGTGTGCCAAACTGAACAAAAACATCGACATCATACATGGCCTTAACATCAAGGAGAATTGACTCATAAAGCGTATCTTTTCACGAAAATCAATCAATCAGCAAGTCCCTTTACAGAACGTCGCTCTCTCTTCACGGAATGCCTGAAAGGCGCTCTTTCTGTAGCCAGTTTACCAGCCCTATATGCCAGTGCAAATTCAATATCCTGCATTCATCTTCGAGGATATCGGTTTGTCTCTTTTTTCAAAAACGGTTTCAAGCTTGTCTTCTGCCCTCCAACTTTCCTACCGTCCTGATGTACTCGTTTTCTCCTTCTCATCACATGACCAAAGAATGTAGATTGTCTCTTTCTGATGTGGGCACTCAGTTCTCTTCGTGAGTCAGTTTCTTTCAAGACGTCTTCATTACTCTTTTTGTCTGTCCAGTGTATTCTCGTCATTTGTCTATAAAACCACAGCTTCAAAATAAGTTTTCACTTATTCACTAACTTCCATGATTCACACCCGTATATCAGCACAGGATTTATATAGATTTTAAGAATTTTAGAACACATGCACTAAATTTCAAAATTGCTTGACGCCCCCTGGAAACTGCTTGCGCCCCCTGGAAATTTTCTTGCGCCCCCTTCGGCGTGGCCACATATCGATGACCACTGGCTTTGATCATAAATCTGCTAGAGACGCGGCTAGATATTTAAGAACACATGTGGATTAACTAAACAACCTAGACATTTGTTTGCCCGTTATCATTTTGGCCCAGTCGCCCACACGAGCACCTGCATGACGTGGGCAATTCGTTTTGTAGCAAATCTTGTCTGATGCTGCCACTTTTTCTGGTGGGGAACATAATCTGTTTTTCTTGTATTTTCATTCCCTTTATGAGCAGCCTGGTGATGCGTGTGGTTGTGTGAATGATTTCTATTTACGCATTTTAGTTCTTCTTTCTTTCTTTCTATCTTTCTTTCTTTCTATCTATCTTTCGTTCTTTCTTTCTTTCTTTCTTTCTTTCTTTCTTTCTTTCTTTCTTTCTTTCTTTCTTTCTTTCTTTCTTTCTTTCTTTCTTTCTTTCTTTCTTTCTTTCTTTCTTTCTTTCTTTCTTTCTTTCTTTCTTTCTTTCTTTCTTTCTTTCTTTCTTTCTTTCTTTCTTTCTTTCGTTTGTTCTTTTCTACCTTTCTTTCTTTCTTTCTGTCTTTCTTTCTGTCTTTCTTTCTTTCTTTCTTTCTTTCTTTCTTTCTTTCTTTCTTTCTTTCTTTCTTTCTTCTTTCTTTCTTTCTTTCTTTCTTTCTTTCTTTCTTTCTTTCTTTCGTTCGTTCTTCTCTTTCTTTCTTTCTTTCTTTCTTTCTTTTTCTTTCTTTCTTTCTTTTCTTTCTTCTTGTCTATCTTTCTATCTTTCTATCTTTCTTCTTCTTTCTTTCTTTCTTTCTTTCTTTCTTTCTTTCTTTCTTTTTCTTTCTTTCTTTCTTTCTTTCTTTCTTTCTTTCTTTTCTTTCTTTCTTTCTTTCTTTCTTTCTTTCTTTTTTTCTTTCTTTCTTTCTTTCTTTCCTTCTTTCTTTCTTTCTTTCTTTCTTTCTTTCTTTCTTTCTTTCTTTCTTTCTTTCTTTCTTTCTTTCTTTCTTTCTTTCTTTCTTTCTTTCTTTCTTTCTTTCTTTCTTTCGTTGGTTCGTTCGTTTTTTTATTTTTTCTTTCTTTCTTTCTTTCTTTCTTTCTTTCTTTCTTTCTTTCTTTCTTTCTTTCTTTCTTTCTTTCTTTCTTTCTTTCTTTCTTTCTTTCTTTCTCTCTTTCTGTTTTTCGTTTTTTGTTGTTCTTTCTTTCTGTCCTTTCTTTTTTCTTCTACTTCTTCTTCTACTTCTTCTCCTTCTTTTTCTTCTCCTTTTTCTTCCTCTTCTTCTTCGATCGGTTTTCGTTTGAAACATAGAATGTTCGCTTATTTTATCTCATTATATGAATAGCTTGTTAAATCACAGTTTGTGACCGGCGTTTCTTTGTTTGTTTCGTGTCTGTCCAGTGACATGGATTGACAAAGCTTGCTTTATACAGCCAGTTTTTACATAGGGATGTAAATCCTGGACAATTAATAAACGAGCTGAACAATTTCTTGAAGCCTCGGAGATGTAGCTTTGGAGGAAAATCCTTAGAATTCCTTCGTCAGCCAAAAAGTGTCACCTAGTTTATATTAAAAGAAGCGAGAGCACCCAAGGGCGTCACGAGCGTATGTCAGGGGTATTTAAAAAAAATGTTAAGGTCCCTTTTCTACGCCTTTAGGCGTATAGGGCATATAGGACAAGACCTATTTGTTTATAGATAATGCTCGCTCAGAGGATTTGATCATTTACACAGACGGTTCAGTGTCAAGAGGCAAAAGAAGTGCTTGTGGCTTCTTAGCACAAGTTAATGGTCGATGTTCGGTGCAGGAGAGCCTAGCATATGATATCACAACATCTAGCTTAAGAATGGAGGCGGAGGCGGTCACTGCAGCTTTCCGCTGGCTAGAGAACACGACACACACACACACACATCGTGATTGTAACTGATTCAGAAAGCATGTTGAGGAAGATCAGAACAGGTATGCTTCGTGCAGAGTGGCGTGCTACGCTGCGGAGGACACGAGTGAGGAGTATTGTCTGGATTTTTTTCACCGGGCCACGCCGGTATGTTGGGAAATGAACAGACGGACAGACTGGCTGGCTCTGCATAACTTGCTGGAATACTGATACATGATAGGGCATACGTGGTTAGTGCCATGTGGGAGAGCGTGTACAATTCGGAGGAGCAGATGGATCACCACAGTCTGGGGAGATTGATGCAGTTGGGGATGACGAGAGGTTCTGACAGAAGCTCGAGGCTCCGAGGAAAGGCAAGACGGATGTTCAGAAAGCTACTGGCACCATTAGTATCAGAACTCTTCGCTAGCTGCTGAAGATGGGGACGGGGCGCTTTTGGGAATGCCCCGAGTGCTGTGATGTCGGTTCTTGAATCAAATTAAATCAATTCAGTTTCAGATTTCAGTATTTGGGTTTAGCATTCGGGTTTCAGTATTCGGGTTACAGTATTCGGGTTTCAGTATTCGGATTACAGTATTCGGGTTTCAGTATTCGGATTTCAATTTCATATTTCAGTATTCGGGTTACAGTTTTTGGGTTTCAGTATTCGGGTTTCAGTATTCGGGGTTACAGTATTCGGGTTTCAGTATTCGGGTTACAGTATTCGGGTTACACTATTCGGGTTTCAGTATTCGGGCTACAGTATTCGGGTTTCAGTATTCGAGTTTATTAGATTTCATGAACTGATTAATATAAGGTTTCTTTACACTCATGATCTGGTTTATATTATGTTGGTTAAATCCTTTGATCAGATAAACGTTATGTTTGTTAAATGCCGCGATCTTATAGATGTTAGGTTTGTTAAATCTCATGATCTGTTTATATTAGAAATGTTAAATCTCATGATCTAACAGATGTTCGATATGTTAACTCTCATAATCAATGTATTAGACACACATATGTGTACACACACAAACGCTCTCTCTCACTCTCTCTCCCGCGCGCACGCACACACACAAGCGCGTGCGCACGCATACTAGATTCAATTGCCCGGCTTTGCCCATGATACTGAAAGAAAATGATATTCCCCCATCCTGTATTTCAACTGTCTCCACCGCTGCCGTATGTTTGGTCATTGCCCCCAGTTGCACCTGAGGCTGGTATCACCACCTTGCCTTTCCACGACCCCTCATATCTAACCGACGATTCCCCCCCCCCCCCGCCCCATTTCTCGTTCTGAACCTCATCTTTATCATCATTCGCTGCCATCTATTTCGTCACTGCCTGTAAGTGCGCCCCCAGCGATTCGAACCCCAGAATTTATCAACAGGGCAGATAGACACATGCATTGTCTGTTGTATAGTCCTAAAGTCTGATTGTTCGTCCACCTCTGGACCTTCGTCTTGATCTAGAACTTCCTGACCTTAGGGTTAATTATTATGTTAAATTTCTTGACCTTACCTTTAATCAGTATGTTAAATTTTTTGACCTTACCGTTAATCAGTAAATCAAATCTCATGACGCGATTGCTACTTTGTTAACTAACACTTGTGACCGAAATGGGATTCACTTTGTTAATTTTCGTGATCCGACTTGTGTTAAGTTTCTTAAATTTTACGGTTCAGTTTATCTTTACCTGCTTCAGGTTCTTGATTAAACTCGACCTAGTTTCTTCAGTCTCCTTATCCGATTGCTGAATTTGTTAAATTATATGATCTGCTAAGAACTTTTACATAAAACGTACTTTTATAAACGCATTTGGGCACAACTGAGACTCTGAGATCCCTTGAAACATTGACATTATGAGCAATAAAGACATATTAAAACCGTTTAAATCTGGCTTAGAAAAGAGGCTTATTTGATGTGTTGGATATAATCCCAGCAATAGTTCATTGAATTGTTAAGCCTGTGCTGGGACACCGTGACCCTGTAGCGACAATAATTTCTTCACCTACAGTCCATTCCAAAAGTCCTGCGCAACTTTAAAAATCTGTAACTCAGTGACCAGTGAAATGTGGCAAACAAAACCGCCATCGCTGACTGTGTTTACCATTTTTGCTGTGTAGGCATTTGACCTGGGGAATTACCGCTGCATGACTAGTGCTGTCGCCACGACCTGTGCAGGTTAAGATTTTAATTCTGGCTCCGGCAGAACAAATAAAAAAAAAAAATGAAAATCCCCAACCTAACCGAGGATTCGAACTTAGATCTCCTGCTTAAGATCCCATCGTTTTAACGGTTCGGCTAGCCGCTCCTCAGTTTGGCATGCAACCTATTGTTAATCACTGTAGAAAAAAAAATTAGAATGCAAAAAAACATATGTTTTGTGTGTGTGTGTGTGTGTGTGTGTGTGTGTGTGTGTGTGTATATATATATATATATATATATATATATATTATATATATATATATATATAAAGTATAGCAATGGATCGTTTTTTTTTCGTTTATTTTGCTATACATTTTCGTCGGTAACTATAGACGCGATTGCGACCCGAAAATTTGAAAACCAATTGTCTGTTATTCAGAAATTATTTTTCTGCGCTCTTTACGTGAAAGATAAAATCGGAAAAGTTATTAGAAGTTATTGGAGAGATGCCAGGCTTTGACCTGAGATGCTTTTGAAGCGTATAAAATAAATCGATTTTTTTTGGTAGCACGCAGTGAATAACGGTAATTTCCTAAATATCTTTTTAATTAGCCAGATTACCGCAATGTGTGTTGTATTTTTAAATTCTGCGTTAATTTTTCTATAAGTGTGTGAAATTTCACAAACATTGGCAAATGCGCAGATGTTTAAAAAAATTGTTTAGTGGCATCACTGTTTTCGCTTTAAATTCAATATGTTTGCACTAGGAGACCGTTTTCCCGCTTTATATTTAACTTAAAATATTTATTAAATTTGCTAACGTTATTTTAAGAATTTTTTTTTTACAAATCTACAACCATTGTAGCATTTGTTCATGCATCTGTCATTATTTAGAGCCCTTCTTATTCTCTGTTTTAGATATTTTTGCCTGATCACCCCCAAATCCCAATAATTAATTTAGGCCATCATTGGTAAGATGATTCTTTGGTAATTAATTTAGGATGCTTAGTAAATTGACAATGTTATGTGAGTTACTTTTTAAACATCCACAAACATTGTACCATTTTTTCATGTGTTTGCCATTATTTAGAGCTTACAGAATTTTATGTTGGAGATATTTTTACCTGCCCATATCTTGATCACGAATTTCACAAATTCTGGCACTGAATGTAACATTTTTTTTTTAGAACAAAGCATATAAAATCTTTTCTAAAATAGAGTATAATTGTGTTTATTACAAGTAAAAGCACCTAATTCCAATATGACATTCTTTATGTATTTTTTATAATAGTTATATTGTATATTTACAGTCATGGCAAGAGAGACAGCTAAGCATCTCAGAGATCATCTCTCAGTTTTTGAAGCTGGATGCCCTATACAGAAAGGCTACATTGCTCGACGGCTGCTAGTGGATGGTTATTCTATATCTAATGTTTTCAGTGAAGTCCAAAGTATGGTGCAGGCAGCAGAACCCAGCAAGTCTTTGAATGAGTCAAGTCTTACAACTAGTTTGCATAAATATAAAAGATTGATTTTGCATTAAAAAAAATGTTTAACAAAAGAATGGCAGTCACTTATTAGACTCTTCCTGAACCATTTCCTACCACATTCATGAGCCTCCCTGTCATGCCTGACCCACAACCTGGACATACTTTACCAATACAGCACTCTCAATCATGTATGCCAGGAATGCAGCCATTATTAGAACCAGATACCCAACAGAGATCAGCACTCTCAATCATGTATGCCAGGAATGCAGCCATTATTAGAACCAGATACCCAACAGAGATCAGCACTCTCAATCATGTATGCCAGGAATGCAGCCATTATTAGAACCAGATACCCAACAGAGATCAGCACTCACACCGTTGTCTTCATTAGAAAATGTACCTCATTTTTCACCATCATGCAGATTGCCATCACCAAAGAAGCTTAAAAGAGATTGTGAAAACTGTGTCATAAAGCAAAGGACAGTTATGAATATGCAATGTGAAAAGAAACGTTTACAACAGGAAATACGAAAACTAAAAATACAGGTAAGAGAAAAGCAACGATCACAGTTTTCCTTGAAAAGACTGAATGAAAAGATTAAGAGGAAGATAGTCAATTAAGAGGAAGATACATTCAAGCAATCTGTGGAGAGTAAAATATGAAACCTTAGGTCACTGCCTCTTTTCATTTTTTACCTGTCTCTGTCTTTCTACTTGTTGCTATCCCCACTGTATGTCCTCTCCTATGGTATTTCCTATCTCTGCTGTCTCATGCATTCACTTTGCTCAGATCCCATATAATTTAAGCTGTCTCTGTGTGATTTTCTATTCACTAAATGCAGTCCTCTGTGTGTCGACTGGTCATGATGCATACCAGTGTAAATGTTTTGCTCTTGGATGCTGGGAAAACAAGGATACTACAATAATTTTTTAATTTTCTTTATTAAACAATAGCAGTTGTTTTCCGGAGAAGCTGTGGCAAATGTATAATCACAAGAAATCCCACTGTATATCAATCATCCATGCTGTCTCTGTTATTAGTGTATGCCTAGACTGTTGTCTTATGTACTCCTACACAACAAGAGAGAAGCAGTGATATGTATATGAAAACAACACTGTATAACAATGATCCATGTTGTACTATTCCACCTGCTAGATGGATATTTCCATAGTGGCTTTATAGATATAGCAGCAGCATGTGTGAAGCTGTGGTGAATGTATAATCACATCAAAATCCCACGGTATATCAATCATCCATGCTGTCTCTGTCTGTCTGTCTACATTTCATATGTATCTATCTTAATCCCCCTTTTTTTTAAATGTAAGAACATTAGTGCTATTTATTGTTATCCCTCATGTATGCACGTTATCATTCATTTCTCACTGTGGCATCATTACTAGTTGATACTTTTAGATGCTTCTTGTAGTAAAGATATTCACATTCATACGCTTTCTATGTCAATTTTGTCAAAAAACATATTGCCAAACTGTGTCTTTTTTCTTCTGCCTTCTATGCCCTAATGGGACATTAGTCCTCAATCAACTCACGCTGTCATTATTGTCATTGCTATTAAATTTGCTCTTAGTGTCTTCCCTATCTTTTCAACTTCACTTTCTAGCTCCCTTCTGCATGTGTTTTTATGGTCTTTGTATATTTTTATGTCCCTGTTGGTTCCAGTACAAAACTCATTGGCAGACAACTATAAATGTATACGGTTTTTGCTGAAAGAAAGTCAATTGATAGCAATTTTTATATGTTAATTAGGTCGCGTCGACTGACCTTGGTATATTTTTATGATCTTTGTGTTCACCTTGGGGACGCACAATTTGATATGCATATCGCCAGGCTCGCTGGCGGATAAACTTACAGGTATAATGTTTTGCTTGAAAATAGTGAGCTGGTGGCCATTTTCATATGTTAATTAGGTGCATAATGTATTATATGTTTTTAAAACATGCATAGACAGTTACGTCTAACTGTCCCGCTTCTAGCAATATTTGGTTGCTAAGGGATTCGTTCAGAAACAAAAAAGTTATGGCCGTAAAATCAAACATTGAGTCATTTCATCTCACTGGGTCGCAGACGGAAGCCATGTTTTATCGATTTCCACTATAATTTTTCTGTGGTGGTATCCGCCACTAAAATGTTAATATCTCTGCTTAGAATCGACTTACAGGCTTAAATGAGGTACCATTGGATTTGTAATTTTAATCTTTATCTATCTGTTATAATTTCGTAAGTAAAAATCCAAAAACTAAAACTTCACTACCATCCCTATATATATATATATTTATATATGTATAATCCCTGTCTGTTGATCTGTCATGTTTATCTATCTGAATGTCCGTCAGCTTATCAATATATATGTCTAATTGCCTGAATGACCGACCGTCTGTATAGGCTACTTGCTCGTTTATCCAGCTGCCAGGCTGTCCGCCTTCTGTTCTTTTGGACCTGTCTGCTTGCCCTTCTATCAGCGCAATTATTGTGCATAGATGCAACTAATTGTGTACTTATGTGTTTAAGATGTTAGCAAGGACCGAATGTTAAGGAGCTTAAGTGTCCAATTTGTTGCGCTTGGAAAATAAGTTCGTCTGTACTAGTGTCTCTTTGTCAGTCAGTGGGTCTGTCTGACTGTCCAACCCCCGCCTCTTCTCTGGGAAATATATTTAGTTTTGGATATAAAAATAATTTCAGTATCCTTCACTTTGACATATATGTTTGTTGCTGATTTGCGTGATTTCTTTCTGTCGTTGTTTGTTCCGTTCTTTCTTTTTTTGTTATTGACTATTATCTTTTCTGTGTATACTTTTCGTTCTTTTTTTTTTTTCAAGTCACCGTGTTTGCGTCGATGTTTTTTAGTTTTCACTGCATTGTTTTATGGAATATTATGATGCAAATTGTGACCGATTAGCACTTGTAGGTGCAGAAGAAGAAAGCAGAGACACGATTAATCCACTGAACGGTGGGCACCGAAACCTAAGGGCACCCTACCCCAATATTTTAGGTATTTTGTGACAGTATTGCTTATACATTTCGCATATATTATTATAGTCGTTTGCCGTTTAACACGTTATTACTGCGCCTTTTAACTAGAATTAGTCCCTTTGAGCGCCCCTGAGCGCCCCTTACCTCATTTTTTTTCTCTGTAGCGGCGCTTGTACTAGACATCTGCAATTGTTTTCTCTGTAGCAGCGCGCCTGTACTAGACATCTGTAGTTGTTGTCTCTGTAGCGGCGCATATGTACTAGACATCTGCAACTGTTTTTTTTCTGTAGCGGTGCGCCTGTACTAGACATCTGAATTGTTTTCTCTGTAGCGGCGCGCCTGTACTAGACATCTGCAACTGTTTTCTCTGTAGCGGCGCGCCTGTACTAGACATCTGCAACTGTTTTCTCTGTAGCGGCGCGCCTGTACTAGACATCTGCAACTGTTTTCTCTGTAGCGGCGCGCCTGTACTAGACATCTGCAACTGTTTTCTCTGTAGCGGCGCGCCTGTACTAGACATCTGCAGTGACTCTGCTTATGGTAATGTTGGCTCCAGTCGCTTGCAGACTTCTCACTCGTGAACTGACAGTCAACTCAACAGGTGACAAATGGACGACATTGAACGACACGGGTGTAGGGGAGTCATTGCATACACAACTATTGTACTTTGTCTGGGAGTCAATGCATACACAACTGTTGTACTTTGTCTGGGAGTCATTGCATACACAACGGTTGTACTTTGTCTGGGAGTCATTGCATACACAAAAATTGTACTTTGTCTGGCTCATTGCATACACAACTATTGTACTTTGTCTGGGAGTCATTGCATACACAACTGTTGTACTTTGTCTGGGAGTCATTGCATACACAACGGTTGTACTTTGTCTGGGAGTCATTGCATACACAACTGTTGTACTTTGTCTGGGAGTCATTGCATACACAACGGTTGTACTTTTCTGGGAGTCATTGCAAACACAAAAATTGTACTTTGTCTGGCTCATTGCATACACAACTATTGTACTTTGTCTGGGAGTCATTGCATACACAACTATTGTACTTTGTCTGGGAGTCATTGCATACACAACTGTTGTACTTTGTCTGGGAGTCATTGCATACACAACGGTTGTACTTTTCTGGGAGTCATTGCAAACACAAAAATTGTACTTTGTCTGGCTCATTGCATACACAACTATTGTACTTTGTCTGAGATTCATTGTATTCACAACTGTTGTACTGTGTCTGGAAGTCATTGCATACACAACTATTGTACTTTGTCTGGAAGTCATTACATACACAACTATTGTACTTTGTCTGGGAGTCATTGCATACACAACTATTGTACTTTGTCTGGGATTCATTGTATACACAACTGTTGTACTGTGTCTGGAAGTCATTGCATACACAGCTATTGTACTTTGTCTGGAAGTCATTACATACACAACTATTGTACTTTGTCTGGGAGTCATTGCATACACAACTATTGTACTTTGTCTGGGAGTCATTGCATACACAACTATTGTACTTTGTCTGGGATTCATTGCATGCATGACTATTCTACTTTATTTGGAAGTCATTGCATACACAACTATTGTCAACTCAACAGGTGACAAATGGACGACATTGAACGACACGGGTGTCTGGGAGTTATTGCATACACAACTATTGTACTTTGTCTGGGTCATTGCATACACAACTATTGTACTTTGTCTGGGAGTCATTGCATACACAACTATTGTACTTTGTCTGGGAGTCATTACATACACATCTATTGTACTTTTCTGGGAGTCAGTGCATACATGACTGTTGTACTTTGTTTGGGAGTCATTGCATACAGGATGACTGTACTGTATATGGGAGTCACTGTATTTTCTCTAAAGTTAACGCTCCTAAATTCTTTTATTTGGGGTTTTCTCCAATCCTCTTTCCTTTTAATGTTCCTTATTACGACTTTTTTCACATCTGTTCGCTAGTCCAATTTTTTGTTTTTTAAATTTTATTGCAGATTTCCTGTTAATGTTTGACTGATCCTTGTAATTTATTTTTACGCCCCCCCCCCCCTTTTGACCCATCCACTACTCTTCGCAGTTTTGTTTAATATGGGTTTTCCCTCATACTTCGTCGTGTGATACTGTTTAGTTGTTTTTTTTTTTTTTTCTAAACGAGCTTTCCCTGGTCCATTCTGTGACATTTTCATTTCCCCTTTATTACTGGGTTTCACTGATTCAAATTCTGGCTCCTTCCCACGCCGCTTAACGACAAGAGTGGAAATTGATGAAGATGATAACATTAAAACATCCCTGCTTAGACCAAAATTATTTTCGTGTTAAGACATTTTTTCTTAAGTTAGTACCGTAACTATTAGAAACAAGTACCACGTTCAAACTGATGTGCAAAAGCTGGGAGTTATCTTCCACAACCTCATCGACCACACAGCTACAAGGAAACCAAAACAGCACTAAAGCAGTCTTTCAAGCGGGAGTGGCGAAGGCAGAATGGAGATTACAGACCAGAGAGTGACAGCATAAACAAACTCAACAGGACAAACAACAATTTTAAGACTTCAGACAGGATACTGTGGTCTTCAAACACATGTGCAGGATAGGCATAAAAGAACCTGCTGCCTGTCATTGTGGAGCAGAACGACAGACCCCTGGGCACATACTACAGTACTGCCCTAACCTCTCCCAGCAAAGACTGTGGATCTGGCCCAAGGGAGCCACATTTGCGAGAGAAGCTATGGGAGACCGGTGGCGACCTTAAACGCACAATCCTATTTGTGACCCAGACGGGACTCAATGTCTAGCATGACTGATGTAGAACGCAGAAGAAGAAGAAGAAGAAGAACCTGCTGTTACCAACGAACCGCCAGGTCTCCGGTTATATTTAAGGTATGTTTATTTGCGACAGTTTTGTTGCCTAGGATTGAGGTATGTGCACCAGTTTTCTGGCTTAATATTCATTTACAGACAGCTCCTTCTACCTCCTGTTATCTTCCTGGTGTTTTCCTCGTGGGTCATCCTGCTTCCTGTTTCTTCTCTTTGTTTTTGTTGGCCTTAAATCCTAATTAGGCTAGTTCGCGTTAAGAGGTTTTAATGTGTTTTATTTGTGTAATCTACAGATATTCAACAAGAAATGTACAAAGGATTATCTGTTTTTGGGTTTTCCTCATTTCGCCCCGGTCAGGAAGACAGTATTCGCAGAGTCCTACAAGGTGAGTGTTTGTTTCATGTTTGACTCTTTTCTCATTGACAAGACGAGTGTTTGTTTCATGTTTGACTCTTTTATCATTGAGACAAGTGTTTGCTTCATATTTATCTCCCTTATCATTGAGACGAGTGTTTGTTTCATGTTTGATTCTTTTATCATTGAGACGAGTGTTTGTTTCATGTTTGACTGAAACGCGCTTTCGTAATGTCGGGGTGCCGCAACTCTTCCAGAAGCAATGGCAAACTACTGGACGCAAATTTACCTTGAAAAACCATAGCAGCCAGAAAGTGCTGGGGTTGGTTCTGCAACATCCTGTAAAGGATACACAATATAGCGGTTGTTGTTAAATCATTTAATTATTTTTAAAAATAAAAAAGACACTCTTCCTTGAGGCAGATGAAAGCAGTCAACAGATAAAATCCAAAATCTTAAGGACATGTCAAATCTAAGCTCACATGCAAAGTTTCTTGTTGATCTGTACAGGAGTTTTTTGTTAAATTTTGAGTGCATGACTTCGGAAACGTACTATAGGCGGGTTGACAACTTGCTCCCTACGAGCTTCTGCAAGTTTTAGAAAGCGAGTGGTTCTGTGCTGCCGTTTATAGGTCACTCAGTATAGGTGCACTGTGTATTGTTTGTTTCGTTTTGTATCGTACGAGGTTCGTTATAATTAAACTTTTTAGTTTCATAGTGTACCGCATCCATACTTCAAGAGCTGAATATTGAAGAGGGTTGGCTAGTAAAGACAATAAAACAAAGAAAATTGAAATATTTTGGTCACTTGAAACGTCATGGAAGTCTAGAGAGAACAATAATGGAGGGGTATATGCCTGGGAAGAGAAGCAGAGGAAGGCCAAGGAGAAGATGGGTGCAGGATGTGGCAGATGATCTCCAGATGGGTGTATCAGACGCAGGACATCTTGCTCATGATAGGAAGGTTTTCCGGAGGGTTGTTATGGCAGCGAGGTTCCGCGAGGGACATGCTTCTGAATGAATGAATGAATGAATGAGTGTACCGCTGGTGCTAACAAATCGGTGAAACTGTTAACCAAGAACAAAGAAATTAAAACTATTGAAAGCAAACAACATTTTCATGTTTAAATTAAAAAAAAAAAAAAAAAACGGTTATAACCCTAATGCAATACAAGAGCTAGGCATCCACAACCTAATTACCTCAACATCCTAGTGTGCCTTTCTTGGTCATATTTAGGAGCGGTGGGGAATAGATTCACTGCCTCCTGAAAAGTATGTTAAAAACCGATTAGTCGTATGTCTGTCCAGGTCGGAGTGCATCTCGCTGACAAGCGAGGAACCAGTCGTCTGCATAAAAACAAGCAAGATCTGTAAAACGCATGTGCACGCAAAATATAAGTTCTCGAATTAGAAGTGGGCGAACAAACTGAACTTTCAACTGAGTTTACATTCGATGAAGGTTAAGAAGAAAAGAGTTCGGTTATTTTCAGCTTTCGCCCCTTCTGGTTGGCTGGGCTATCCTCCGAGTAACGGTCCCAAAATATCGAGGTCGAAAATATAACCTAACAGGGCCTCAGTCACATGTAAATGCGGACTTCCGGCGACTACCGCCACCGCCGAGAGTATCTCCCATGCCGCTACGCTTGGAGCGAGGCTAAACTAGATGGCTGGGACTCACAAGTAAATAAAATGAAGGAAGATTCAGGAGATGCGGTAGGAACCTATCAATTTCCTAGCAAATCTCGCAGCCAACGAGATGGGCTGAAAAAGCCGAAAAGTACCGAGATTTCCGCGCCCCCTTCCCCTGGCTAATAAAAACTGTAATCCTTTCTGTCTATAGTTGTCACTTTTACGGTCCTGTAGAGCTTGAGTGGGGAAGGGGGGGGGGGCGGCTAGAGAGAGCTGTACAACAAACTGTGCAGGTTAGGATGTGTGTGTGGGTGTCGCTCTCTCTCCCTCTCTCTGTCTCTCTCTCTCTCTCTCTCTCTCGCTCTGTCAGAGTTTAAAAACATATGCTTCATCTTACAGATTCGAACTCAGGTCACCCCATAAGCGTAAAAATAATAATAATAACAACAATAATAATGATAATATTAATCATAATAAAATGAGTTGATGATGACACGCACAGAAAAGAAAAAACGGTCACACAGTTTCTTGAAGTCAGTGAATAAGATTGTCTTTTTTGGATATTGTCTTTTTTGGGTTATTAATTTGAAATACAGAAACTTTCCGAATGAGAGCATATAGTACCTAACCGTAGTAAACAAATAAATAAATAAATAAGAAAGTAAATGAAAACAATAATGCGACGAGACGATGACACAAAGAAGAAATAACGGTTATACAATTTGTTAAGGTCAGTGAACAAAAGTTGCCCGTTGTTAAGATTAATTTGAAATACAAGAAATATAGATGAGGGGGAAAAAGACGGCTGAGAAAAGAAATTTCAAATAATAGTTGAAGTGAACAAAGCCAACGGCTTCTGGATTAAGTCGAAAATAAATTGAATGCAGATTGCATGAAATTCATATACATTATAAAAGTAATTAAAAATATCAAGAACGGAAAAATAAAACTTGGACGATAGGGTTTTTAGAAACAGAACATTGTTAAAATGTTAATAACTTTGAAAGGAAATTTTTTTGGTGGTGGTGGTGTTTTTGTGTGTGTGTGTGTGTGTGTGTGTGTGTGTGTGTGTGTGTGTGTGTGTGTGCGTGTGTGCGTGCGCGTGTGTGTGCGTGCGTGCGTGCGTGTGTGTGTTTTTTTTTTTAATTTTGTCTTTACTTTTATGTCTATGCTGATCCCTTTTAATGTGTACGTTTATAAAGAAAATTGTTTTGTTTTTGTTACAATTTCATTACTTCTGAAAGTTGTTTTCCTGTCGAGTGCGTAGATAACAGACGCTGATGTAGCGACAGAAGAAGCAGAAAAAGACGCTAAAAAAGAAGACGCTAAAGAAGAAGAAGACGAAGATGACGAGAAGGAGTGGGAGGGGAAGGAAGAAGAAGAAGACGATGACGAGAAGGAGTGGGAGGGGAAGGAAGAAGAAGAAGACGATGACGAGAAGGAGTGGGAGGGGAAGGAAGAAGAAGAAGAAGATGACGAGAAGGAGTGGGAGGGGAAGGAAGAAGAAGAAGACGATGACGAGAAGGAGTGGGAGGGGAAGGAAGAAGAAGAAGACGATGACGAGAAGGAGTGGGAGGGGAAGGAAGAAGAAGAAGACGAGAAGGAGTGGGAGGGGAAGGAAGAAGAAGAAGACGATGACGAGAAGGAGTGGGAGGGGAAGGAAGAAGAAGATGACGAGAAGGAGTGGGAGGGGAAGGAAGAAGAAGAAGACGATGACGAGAAGGAGTGGGAGGGGTAGGAAGAAGATGACGAAAAGGAGTGGGAGGGTAGGAAGAAGAAGATGACGAGAAGTAGTGGGAGGGGTAGGAAGAAGAAGATGACGAGAAGTAGTGGGAGGGTAGGAAGAAGAAGAAAAAGAAGAAGAAGAAGAAGAAGAAGAAGAAGAAGAAGAAGAAGAAGAAGAAGAAGAAGAAGAAGAAGAAGAAGAAGCAGCAGCCAGCAGCAGAAGAAGAAGAGTGTGAGTTCCAGAGCTTTATTTCAAATAGCAAAGAAAAAACCCACTGCCTTCTAACGAGCATGCCGTAGGTGGCGACTAACTAAGGTATTTCTTTCAAATACGGAGTGAATCTGCCTGAGAGGCAAGAAGCTATCCGTCGGCATACAAATATGCCAGACCTGTAAAACTGCGATGCACGCAAAACTAAAGTTCTTAATCAAGACCAAAGTCCAGACGTTGACGAAAAACCAGAACTTTCCAGCAGATTTGACAGCTGTTGAAGGCTAAGAACAGAACCTATAAAGAAGTTATAATAAAGGCACCCGTTTTTTACAGCCAGACCAACTCGGTTCAAGCTGGAGTCCTGCGCGGCTAAGGAGGACCCCAAAAAAAGGTTATAATATACACACGAAATGTAACAATGACTGCCCGAAAATGGCTAATGAAAGTTGAAAATTATATACAAAAATGAGAAGGAGACAAAGTTCTTTGGTCATGTGGTGAGAAAAGGAGCACTGGAAAATATCATGACGACTGGAAAGATAACTGGTGGAAGAGGCAGAGGCAGACCAAGAGAAATGATGGTGGATGCCATGAGACAGTGGCATGGTGGAATATCATCAGCGAAATTGATCCAGAACATCAAAGACCGAGATCTATGAAGATGCATGAACGCCAACGCCCCCCGGCAAGGCACTTGACGATGATGATGCAAAGAAGTAAGGAACACTTTTTCATGCCTTTAGACGTTTTCCGCATAGAGGGTTAGACGTGAATTTTATATATCAGTTGGTACTCAGTGGGTGATGCTTTCAACATCTCACCTGCCGCCTTTGCTACCCAGAACTTTACCTAGTATCAGTTTAAGGCTGGGTCGACCTTAAGGTCATTTTTCAAAAAATGTCCGGCTCCGTCAGAATCTGAACCCACCACTTTTGGACCCCCAAGCCAGCGTCTAGCCGCTACATCAAGGCGGCTCCCTAATAACATCCTAAGTGGTGGAGACTAATGAAGGTTGTGTTCCCAGACAACAGGGCGCCAGGGAGAGTTCAAAACAACACGTAGAGAAATGCGTTACGGACACTGATGAATAATGTTTGTTGGAAGCGGAAGGAGCTGCTGGAGGTGGCGACACCTAGAACGACTTGGATTGAGTTGGTTGAGAACGTTTGCTTTTGTCGTGTTGAAGTAGGGGGTAAGAGAGGAAAGGAAGCGAGAGGGGGAGGGGCGGGAGGGTCAGGCAGAGGATTCAGATATATAGAAATGTAGAGACGTGACGAGAGAGCGAGAATGAGATACATAGACATGTATAGACATGAAGAGAGAGAGAGAGAGAGAGAGAGAGAGAGAGAGAGAGAGTGTGAGAAAAAGGTTAGGGAATGAGATAGATAGAAATGTAGAGACATGTAGAGAGAGAAAAGAGAGAGAGAAAGAGAGATATGACGGTCAAGTAAGCGATTGAGATGGTTAGGAATGGAGAGACGTGAAGAGAGAGAGAGAGAGAGAGAGAGAGGGGGGGGGGAGATAAAAAGAAATTGGAAAGTCGAGTAAGCGACTGAGATAGATAGCAATGTAAAGATATGAGAAAAGAGAGAGAAAGAGAGAGAGATGGGAGGGTCGGGTAAGGGATTGAGATAGATAGAAATGTGGAGACATGGAGAGAGGGAGAGGAAAGGGTCGGGTAAGGCATTGAGATAGATAGAAATGTGGAGACATGGAGAGAGAGAGAGAGAGAGAGAGAGAGAGAGAAAGAGAGAGAGAGTTGGCGAGCAAGAGAGATGATAGGGTGTGGTAAGGGATTGAGATAGATAGAAATGTAGAGATATGAAGAGAAAGAGGTGGGATGTTCGGGCAAGGGGGTGAGACATATAGAAATGTAAAGACATGAAGAGAGAGAGAGAGAGAGAGAGAGAGAGAGAGAGAGAGAGAGAGATACCGTATATAGAGATGCATAGAGAGAGACGAATGGAAATGTATATTGAAAGAGAAAGCCATGGGCAGAAGAAGAGAGATACACGTTAAGAGATAGACAAAGAGTGATAGAAATAACTGGAGAGATCGAGGGGCGGGGCGATGGAGAGAACAGAGAGAATGAGAGAAACACACATCAAGAGATGGACTGAGAGTAGTAGAAATAACAATACAAGGTCCGACAATTAAGTAATGAGACTGATTTTATTATGGCCAAGACAAAAATGTCATCTTTAAATCAAAGCATGGATTCTGAAGAGGCAACAGTCTTCTATGATCTGGCAACTTGTCATCACCACTTCATAAGCAGACAACAGACAAACTGCCATTTTGTTGACCTAGTCAGAGGTGCAGTGTTACTTAATCAGCACGGAACAAAAAGCTAACATTAAAATCTTTTTAAAACTCAGACAAAGCGCCATTGAAATAGCTGCATTGATGCAACAAGTTTATGGGGATGATTTTTTAATCTAGTGCACAGAATTTCAGGTGGTTTTCACGGTTCAAAAGTGGTGTGGGAATGATTACTAATGCACGCCAAATTTCTATTCCAAATAATGAACTCATTGCAAAAGTCAGAGAACGGATATAAGAAGATCATTGTTTTACTGTGAGCATGATGGCATATGAATCTGGTGTTGACAGAGAGACCATTCATAACATTTGAGTGCAAGATTTTGGCAAGAAAAAAAAGTTGCTTGCCGGTTAGTACCACATTGGTTGTCTGATAATCAAAAACATAGGCGGGTTGAGTACCCAAGAGAAGTAATCGAAATAAGAAATTAGGCCCAAAACCAAGTGTGTGTTCTCAGCCTTCCACCCTATTCCCCAGACTTGTCTCCCTGTGATTATTTTATATTCCCAAAATTAAAGTTCAGATTGAAAGATCGCTTCTTTAATAACGATACTGATAATATCCAAAGGGCCGCAACATCGATTTTAAGGGCCATAACAATAGAAGAACTACAAAGGTCGTTCCAGTGTTTGTTAGATCGTGCTACTTACTGTACAATTGGCTTACATTAAATCAGCTACATAGTATATATTCAACTGTTGATAATTTTAATTTTTATGAAATTAGTCTTATTACTTAATTGTCGGATTTTGTAGATAGAGAGAAAGAGATGCATAGACAGTTAGGTAAAGAAATTGAGACACAAAGAGATAGAGGGTAACTGATAGAAATAACAACGGGTTGCATATGGTATTCCTTACGTCCTTCTTAGGACGTAATTTTTTGTTATTTGAAGCCCCGCTCTGGCTTTTGCCAGGGGCCGCAATATAGGCAGGCCATTAATATGGCCAGTTGTCTGAACGCGGTTTCTGTGACCTCTCCACGGTGATCCTCATCCGCATGGTGGCACTTTGTGTCATCGGGTGTTTATCGCTTGTGTGATGTCCTGGTGGGGTAGAAAGTCAGTCAGTCAGACAACGGGTACACAGAGACCAAGAAAAGAGTGAGAGAAAGAAAGAAACGAACAGAGAGACAGAGAAAGAAAGTGGTAGAAATAACCGAGGAGAGAAGGCCAGAAATAGAAAGAAGAGAGAGGACAAACAAACACACTTTATTTTTAAAGAGCAACACATTGGGAATGCAGGCTCGTCTTACATCCGCAACTTTAAAATACTCATCTTTCACACATCAGTTGTATTTTAACAATTAAGAATGTTTTTTTTTTTCATATGACACTATGCAGAATATGAATGTCAAGGACAAAGCGCAAAAGCAGGGATGGTAAATGCATGCAAACACGCACGCACATCCTCTCATACATAGGAACACTAATATGCACACACATCTATTCACCAGCACTTATTCATACTTATACATAGACCCACTCTGATACATATACCTTTCTCCTTCTTCTTCTTCTTCGTCTTCTTTTTCTTTTTCTTCTTCTGCTTGTACTCTCCATCCTCCTTGTCCTCTTTCTTTCTTTCTTTCTTTCTTTCTTTCTTTCTTTCTTTCTTTCTTTCTTTCCTTCTTTCTTTCTTTCTTTCTTTCTTTCTTTCTTTCTTTCTTTCTTTCTTTCTTTCTTTCTTTCTTTTCTTTCTTTCTTTCTTTCTTCTTTCTTCTTCTTTTTTCTTTCTTTTCTTTCTCTCTTTCTTTCTTTCTTCTTCTTCTGTTATCGTATTTTACTCCCGTTTCTTTAACCAAGAAACATCAAGAAAGTTGGGGGGGGGGGGGGGGGGGGGGGGAAATAACTCACCCAATATTCCCCTCCATCTATGATAATGCCCCTTTATTTTCAGTCAAAATAGTTTTTTTAATTACTTCCTTGTCGGTATTAAACGACAAACACGCGGGCCGATGTTTTTCCAGTCTTAATTGTAAATTTGTAAACTGTATATAACATAGGGACTGGAATTATTTTATTATGTGTAGGCTGATAAAATAGTATTAATAATGATACTTGTATTTTAGAGTTGGTCACGCAAGGGCTTTTCAATATTGTGTATCTTGCAGAAAAGATAAGAAAGAGAAGAAAAAGAAGAATAAAGAAGAAGAGAGATAAAGAGAAAAAAAGAAGGAAAGAAGAAAGAAGGAAGAGAAGAAGAAAAAGTAAAAGAAGAAGAAAGAAGAAGAAAGAGTATAAAAGGAAGAAAAGAAAAAAACGAAGAAAGAAAGGGGCAGGCTAGACTCTGGCAGAAGAAAGAAAGAGCAGAGTTAGTAAGAATGAAAGAAGAAGATATAAGAGAAGGGAAGCACGAAGAAAAGAAGAAGAAGAAAAGAAGAAGAGAAAGGCAAAAGAAGACTAGAGATAGAAAGAAGGAAGAAAGAAGAAGAAGAGAAGAATACGAAGAATGTAGGAGAAATCAGAAGAAACGAAGAAGCGAAAAAGAAGAAAGAGGAAGAATAGAAAAGAAGAAAGAAAAAAGAATAGAGAGGAAGGAGAAACAAGGATAGGGAAGAAGAAAACGAAGGAAGAAGAAGAGAAAAGAGAAAGAAGAAGAAAAAAGACGAAAGGAAAAGAAGAAGGACCCCCCAGAAAAAAGAACAGAAAGAAAAGACCCCCAGACCACAAGGAAATAGAACCCAGAAGAGAGAAGAAGAAAACAGATAAGAACGCGAAGAAAAGAGATCCCCGAAAGAAGAAGATATCGCCCAGCCCCCGAAAAAAGACTGCCCGAGCAACCCAGAAGAAGTCAGAAAGAACGCCCCGTAGCACAACCGCCAATGCCCGCCCAGAAAGGGTCCACGACAAAAGAAAGAAGCACGCCCCCCAAGAAGAAGTCCCCAACAGGAAGAAGTAAGAAGAAGAGGAAAGAGAAAAAAAAGAGAAGAACGAAAAGGAAGAAAGAAGAGAAGAGACAGAAGGAAAGAAGAAGAGAAGAAGAAAGAAAGAAAACGCAATAAGAACAGAAACGAGAGAAGAAAGAAGAGAAAGAGAGAAGAGAAGAAGAGAAGAAGCGCCCAGACACGGAAGAAGAAGATAGAAAGAAGAAGAAGAAGAAGAAGCAGAACCCGAAGAAGCAAGAAAAGAAGAAAGAACGGAAAAGAAGAAAGAAGAAGAAGAAGAAGAAGAGAACTCAGCCCCGAATCGCCACCCCGAACGAAGAAGAAGACCTAATTGGAACCTCTCCCTTGAAAATTTAACTGAAGAATATTGAAGAAAAGAAGCTCGAAAGAAAATGAAGACCCCCCCTTTAAGTTGTGAAGAGAGACAGAAAAAATGAAGAACAAGAAGGAAGAGACTTGACGAAGTAAAGAAGAAGAAGACGACCGAAAGAAGGAGAGATGAAAGATTAAAGTAGATAAGAACAATCAAAAAGCTCATGGAATATTTTTTCTATAGTTACTGTGGAATGCCGTGGTATGGACAAGACGGGACACAAGTGAGTGGGCAGCTGTTCCATTTATTAAGCAGCACATGTGCGAGGAATGTTTTTGATGTTTTCACAGCTAGTGCGTAGAGAGGCGCGAAAGAATCCCGGAAGGGAGGATGTAGGCAAAGCAAGGAAATCAAATGAGTGTGGCAGCGCATCTTGGTGCAGAAGTAGGATTGGCGTGACGGACCCTTAACACTAGGGTAAGAAGGTCGGCCTCTCAAAATGCCACCAGTTGGGATGCGACCAAGCTCGGACGACAGTGTTGTAAACCTTTAGTTTAATCATTTAGGTTTAGTTTTTCTAGCGATTGCGTACACTCACGCTGTTATGAATTCGCAAGTTCTGCTGGGTTAATCATTTTTCGTGAAATTGAAGTAGTGTCTGATCATGTTTTTAGTTGAAGGTGTTTAATTTTCTATTAGTTTGCTTTTACCGGATACAGGGGACCAATCACATATGTGGGTCCCTTCCATTAACAGTTTGATAATAACGTTGAAAGCACGTTTGCCTTTTGTTATCGCTAGTGGTTCGGAATATGGTTTTTATGTCTCTGTGTTATATTGATAAATGTTCTGTTTTATTGTCTTCTCATGTTGTTCGCCATTTTCCTTCCGCGGCGGTATTAGCTCCGGGCATTAAGAAAATTATTTCCTAATTCAGAATTGTTCGGTCTATTAGAATTCGTGGCGTTTGTGTACATAGAACTTGAGTTTTCGAGGTTTTTTATTGTTGTGTTGACATCCGTTTCTCTTGTCTATTATTGGGTGTAGTGGTTTTGTTAGGTTTTAGGAGCCGCCACTAGAGGGCAGATGGCACATTCCGCTGTCGGGACTCGTCCTCTGAGCTTCAGAGGAAGACATTTGCATCCCAAAAAATTGAGGCTGGTGACGCTTCTATACGACATGCTAATATTTAAGTTGGGCATATTTAGTGCAGTTTGTAATTTATTGTTGTGGATCCCGCAAAATGGGGTAGAAAAACACGGAGAGATCCTACCTATTTGCTCACGCGGGGGGTGGAATCTAGGCACCTGGTTTTTTTTTATCCTAAATATCATCATATTTATTCCGCAAATGTGTGGGTGTTTTTCTTAGTTGTGACCCTTTTCTATAGTATTATACTACAGGAGGTAATCTCAATTACTGCAATAAGAAGGTTAATTTTCTTAGGAGATTAGTGTCGGGTTTTTTTTGTGTGATTTTACGTCTTGTGGCGCATTAGAGCCTATCCAATAGAGAATTTAGCCATACGTGAGTGCATACTTTTTTTGTGTATAAATCAATCGGGACATTTTGTTTTTATTTAAATTTTCTGAGTGCCACCAGATACTATCTTTCCTGCTGCCTTTCGCGCTTGGGTAATTTTTGGCTGTGTAATCGTCTGTTGGTTGGTTGTGTTCGTTCGGATGTTTTCTTCACTTCGTTGCTTTGGGGGGTGACTGTTTGGCATCTAGTTTGCGAAAGTAATGGCAGGAGTTACAGACGGGTAGTGAAACGAGCATTCTGGATGGTGGGCAGGTATTGAGTTATGAGATATCTGTGGGTTTTTGATCTTGTCTTTTATTGAAAGAATAAGATCTGTGACGATAAGCGCATAATCATGGTTTTCTTCGGGTGAGGAGGGAGCTTAGTGAGTGGGGGAGTTAAGGAGGCTGAGGGTGGGAGGGGAGGAGGAGGTATGAGGGTCTGTAAGTGATATGGTTCTAGTCTTGAGGGCTTAGTTGGATGAGTGTGATGATGTGATGCGGTCTGGAGGGAGTGACGGAGTGTATGGTAGTAAGGATTTCGTATTTGCTTGATTTTGTTATTGTAGGTAATTATGTTAGGCTTATGTCATTTTGTCTGCTCATCTTAGTTATAATTTTTTCTTGCTTATATTTTTCTTCATTTTTTTTGCTTCGTATGCTGATTTCTTCTTCTGTAGTTTCTTGTTCATATTCTTCGTTTCTTATGTCTACTATTTCTTATTCTTATTATTCTTATAATGTCTTGATATCGTCTTCTTTTTTCTTTCTCTTTCTTATTTCTTCTTTCTTCTCTTCTTCTTCTTCTTCTTCATTTTTGCTTCTTCGTATGCTGCTGCTGATGAGGATGATGCTGCTGGTGGATGATGCTTGCTGCTGACTTGCTGCTGCATGCGTCCTTCTTCTTCTTTTATATCTTCCTTACCCTTCTGCACACCTTACGCTTTTGCTCTCTTTACCCTTCTGCACACCTTACGCTTTTGCTCTCCTTACCCTTTTGCTCTCCTTACCCTTCTGCTCTCCTTACTCTTCTGCTCTCCTTACGATTCTGCTCTCCTTACCCTTCTGCACACCTTACGCTTTTGCTCTCTTACCCTTCTGCACACCTTACGCTTTTGCTCTCTTTACCCTTCTGCACACCTTACGCTTTTGCTCTCCTCACCCTTCTGCTCTCTTTACCTTTCTGCTGTCCTTATTCTTCTGCTCCCATTCCTTCTCATTCTTTTCTTCCATAATAAGTTTTATAAAAGTGGCCCCTTTCCCACTCTTTTAGGCGTATCCGCAAGTAGTGCTAAACCTATATTTTTTATAGACCAATCGGCACAAGATGGGTGATGCGGAAAACGTCATTTCGATCGCCTTTACTTCACGTTACTGTGCCTGATACTCAAGACTAGGTCTCCAGGGAGCGAGCACACGACCTTCCGACTCGCATGCTAGCTGTTAGCCGCTACTCCACAGCGACTCCCTTTCTTCCATATTAGATGTGTAATTTCTTCCCCCAGAAATTACGTTTTCGTTATTACGACTAGGTTATATTAACCCCCTTTATTTTGTTGTTGCTGTTCTCTCCCCCCCCCTCCCATTTTATTTGCCTTTTTTTTTGTTATCTTTATTACTCGCCTGCTCATTTTAGATCTAATCGTTGCTGCCTTCCATGATATGATGCCTTTAATTTACCTTGTATCTCTTTCCCATGCACTCATTACCATCACATACCCTGCTGATGTGCATAGGCGGTGATACGATAGGGAAATGAATAAGCCGTGTAGTTGTGTGCGCGCTCGTGTCTGCAAATATGATGCCATACACTTACCGTACTGGTTTATATGGGGTGTGTTTTTAAATACTGTATTTTTTGGAGATATTGCCGTTTCCATTTTTGTAATCATCGTCTGTGAGGTTAATGCAACATACACGGCCATCATGCTTTTTATTTTGGGTACGGTTTTTCACACTTCAGCTTTATTTATGATCGATTCTTCTGGTTAAATTGCTAACAGTATTAAGATGATGCACTTGAGTATCAAGAAAGGAAATCATAAATTGTTGAAAAACCACATTCGAATACCTGCCACTGTTAAGGAACACATGCTCAACCAAAAAAAAAAGCTTTCGGTTAAAGTACTATTAATCTCCCCACGCTTAGTCCAAATACACACTAGCTCACTTCTGATTGGTAGTTCCTGAACCTGTAACCTTGGCACAGGGTTACGGGGGTATTCCAGAATACCGTTAATATGACATATTGCATATTTCGGCACGCTAGCGCTTTTAACACTTTAAAAACATGGGGAAACTGGCCCTAACACAATACTCCTAGAGAGTACTGCAACCTATGCCACAGCATTATCTATCTCGGAATGAAAACGTAAATGCAAGGCATCGCAGAAGGCAAACAGCGGAGCGGGACACACCCGTAACCTTCAGGAAAGTCGACTAGCCCAACAAACATGTGAATAGAATGTGACCTATTTTGTTTGGGGAGATTTACATGAACCTAACCATTCTTTCTTCAGTAGTTAACATCATTATAGCTAAGATCAGTTACTAAGACACCGGCATATAACAGTGATATCCTGAACCAAGGGTTAGATAGCACTTGAAGCATGACGTAGTGCAAGAAAAAAAAATTTTCGTTGCGCTAATAAATTGATTTAAAAAAGTCTACAGTCATGAAACTGACACCCTGTACTACGTTTCTAGTTTTATTATACTACATTGCTTAATTACTCGGGTGTCCCACGATGTAGCAGCTAGATGCTGGCCTGGTCGTGGGTTCATGGGCTGAGGAAACCTGACCTTTTTGTTGTTGCAAAAATTATCTTATCTGCCAGATCGACCCCGCCTTAAATGGCACCAGGTAACGTCCTGGAAAGTAAAGGCGGCGACCTTGTTAATCGCATCATCCACCTTCAAAGAAGAAGAAGAAGAAGAAGAAGAAAGAAATAAAGAAGAAGTAAAAGTAGAAAAAGAAGAAGGAAAAAAACGAAGAGAAAGAAAAAGAAGAAGAAGAAGAAGAAGAAGAAGAAGAAGAAGAAGAAGAAGAAGAAGAAGAAGAAGAAGAAGAAGAAGAAGAAGAAGAAGAAGAAGAAGAAGAAGAAGAAGAAGAAGAAGAAGAAGAAGAAGAAGAAGAAGAAAAAGAAAAGAAGAAGAAGAAGAAGAAGAAGAAGAAGAAAAAAAAGAAGAAGAAGAAGAAACGAAGAAGAAGAAAAAGAAGAAGAAGAATAAAAATAACAAGGAGAAGAAGAAGAATAAAAATAACAAGGAGAAGAAGAACAAGAACAAAAAGAGCAAGATGAAGAAGAAGAACAAGAAGAACAAGAAGAAACAAGAAGAACTAGAACAAGAAGAAGAGGAGGAGGAAGAAGAAGACTAGGTTGAATTATGTCATCATGTCGGTGATCGAATTTCGTTACAGTCTACAATAACTTTAAATTAATCTTGCAGATTGTTGTGTTTGTATGTGTGTTGGTGTGTGTGTGAGAGAGGGAGAGAGAGAGAGAGAGAGAGAGAGAGTTATGGAGAAATACGTGAGAGATACATAGGTGGATGGGAAGGTCCGTATCGATGGATGGATATATATACACATATAGTTATTTGCTGGCGTTTAGGTAGGTAAGTAAGAATACATACAGACAAACAGATCACTAAAATTAAATATCTTCTACATTTGCTCTTTAGAGGGCGGTCGCCACACACTATTGTGATTTACAGCTAGACTGCGATATCTGCGCCTTTTCGCCCAACATCCAATTTCAGCACACTCCTAATAAATCGAGAGAGAGAGAGAGAGAGAGAGAGAGAGAGAGAGAGAGAGAGAGGCAAAGAAAGAGAAAGAGAGACACAAAATAAAGAGACAGACAGACAGACATGGGGACAGCCGGGCTCTGCACTTTGTCGAGCAAATTGACAAATTGTTGACATTTTGTGTGGGAAATAACATGTTTTCCAATTGTTCGATTATTTCTGCATTTAGAATATGGAAGAAGTATATCAAGTGAAAGGGCCGTAGGACATAAACTACTGGCGAATGTATTTGTGTGTGTGTGTGTGTGTGTATGTGTGTTGTAATATTATTGAAGGTGAATGTAAAACAAGAAAATACATAAATAATTTTTTCAATCAGTTATTTTAAAACGTTAAAAAAAAGGCAGTGTTCAGAATGTCGGCTCCTCGGCACTTACACCTTCGTCTCTCTCTCTCTCTCTCTTTCTCTTCCACCTCTCTCTGATGATCTGTTATCTAATCTAATCTGCATGTCTGCGTGGTCGTCTACTTTACTGTCTGTCTATCTGTACATCACTGTCTATTGCCGTTCTGTCTCACTACCTAGGTATGGGTGCCTGTCCTCACCTCTGTCTGTCTGTCTGTCTGTCTGTCTGTCTGTCTGTCTGTCTGTCTGTCTGTCTGTCTGTCTGTCTGTCTGTCTGTCTGTCTGTCTGTCTGTCTGTCTGTCTGTCTGTCTGTCTGTCTGTCTGTCTGTCTGTCTGTCTGTCTGTCTGTCTGTCTGTCTGTCTGTCTGTCTGTCTGTCTGTCTGTCTGTCTGTCTGTCTGTCTCCATTCGTCTATTATTTAATCTAGTCTACCATATTTTCTGTCTGTCTGTCTGTCTGTCTGTCTCCATTCGTCTATTATTTAGTCTAGTCTACCTGCCGGTCTACCTTATTTTTTATCTGTCTGTCTGTCTCCATTCGTCTATTATTTAATCTAGTCTACCTGCCGGTCTACCTTATTTTTTATCTGTCTGTCTGTCTCCATTCGTCTATTATTTAATCTAGTCTACCTGCCGGTCTACCTTATTTTCTGTCAGTCTCTCTGTCTCTCTCCATTCGTCTATTATTTAATCTAGTCTACCCGCCGGTGTACCTTATGTTCTGTCCGTCTGTCTTGGTGTAACAACGATACAGGCATACAGACTATCACATTTCTTAAGCATCTGTACATGCATACACAAGGTCACCTTTCTGTAGCCTTTTATTTTTAGCAATGATACATCCATACACAAGGTCACCTTTTTGTAGACTTTTTTTTAAGCAATGATACATCCATACACAAGGTCACCTTTCTGTAGCCTTTTTCTAACAATGATACATCCTTGCACAAGATCACCTTTCTGTAGACTTTTTATAGCAATGATACATCAATACACAAGGTCACCTTTCTGTAGCCTTTTTATAGCAACGATACATCCATGCAGAAGGTCACCTTTCTGTAGCCTTTTTATAGCAATGATACATCCATACACAAGGTCAACTTTCTATAGCATTTTTATAGTAATGATACATCCATACACAAGGTCGCCTTTCTGTAGCCTTTTTATAGCAATGATACATCCATACTCAAAGTAACCTTTCTATAGCCTTTTTTATAGCAATGATACATCTATACACAGGGTCACCTTTCTGTAACCTTTTTATAGCAATGATACATCCATACACAAAGTCGCCTTGCTATAGCATTGATACATCCATACACAAGGTCACCTTTCTGTAGCCTTTTTATAGCAATGATACATCCATACACAGTCGCCTTGCTCTGACATTGATACATCCATACACAAGGTCACCTTTCTGTAACCTTTTTATAGCAATGATACATCCATACACAGTCGCCTTGCTATAGCATTGATACATCCATACACTAGGTCACCTTTCTGTAGCATTTTTATAGCAATGATACATTCATACACAAGGTCACCTTTCTGTAGCCTTTTTATAGCATTGATACATCCATACACAGTCGCCTTGCTATGGCATTGATACATCCATACACAAGGTCACCTTTCTGTAGCCTTTTTATAGCAATGATACATCCATACACAAGGTCACCTTTCTGTAGCCTTTTTATAGCATTGATACATCCATACACAGTCGCCTTGCTATGGCATTGATACATCCATACACAAGGTCACCTTTCTGTAGCCTTTTTATAGCAATGATACACCCATACACAAGGTCACCTTTCTGTAGCCTTTTTATAGCAATGATACATCGATACACAAGGTCACCTTTCTGTACCTTTTTATAGCATTGATACATCAATACACAAGGTCACCTTTCTGTAGCCTTTTTATAGCAATGATACATCCATACACAACCTCACCTTTCTGTAGCCTTTTTATAGCAATGATACATCGATACACAAGGTCATCATTCTGTAGCCTTTTTATAGCATTGATACATCCATACACAAGGTCACCTTTCTGTAGACTTTTTATAGCAATGATACATCCATATACAAGGTCACCTTTCTGTAGAGTTTTATAGCAATGATACATCCATACACAAAGTCGCCTTGCTGTAGCCTTTTTATAGCAATGATACATCCATACACAAGGTCACCTTTCTGTAGACTTTTTATAGCATTGATACATCCATACACAAGGTCACCTTTCTGTAGACTTTTTATAGCATTGATACATCCATACACAAGGTCACCTTTCTGTAGCTTTTTTATAGCAATGATACATCCATACACAAGGTCACCTTTCTGTAGCCTTTTTATAGCAATGATACATCCATACACAAGGTCACCTTTCTGTAGCTTTTTTATAGCAATGATACATCCATACACAAGGTCACCTTTCTGTAGCCTTTTTATAGCAATGATACATCCATACACAAGGTCACCTTTCTGTAGCCTTGATACATCCATACACAAGGTCGTCTTTTTTTAGCAGTAATACATGCATTAACATGGTCGCCTGTTTATAGCATTGATACATCCGTACAAACGTAACCAAGCGACTACTGATCCTCTTAGAATTGGAACCCTTACATTAGCTGCTGAATATGGGAACAGGACATCTATGTCCTGAGTAATGTAATGTTGGTTCTTTACTCAACTTAACGCAGCTTCCACACACACACACACACTATCACCGGTTTTTACGCTGTGCTTTAGCCACACAAATCCACTTTTCCTCTTACAATCCATGCCGTGTGAAGTTGGTAGCATTGTCTCTCAACGGCTTTTTGCACTTTCAATCACTTCTAAAACAACCTCTTCTCTCTCGATCTCCCTCTGCCTCTTTTCCCAGCCGCCTCCCCCCACCGTCATGATGAACTCCAGTACAAAAAGAGGCAGGATCACCAGCGAAAAGCTAAGAATCCTAGTAGGCACATTACCGGTCAATAATTTTACAGAACATGAAAGAATCGAATGGTTTGGTCATCTGGTCAGATTAGAGCGAAATCAGCCAGCAGCTAGGGCGAACTACGTTAGCACGAACAGGAGTCTGCAAGGCAGGATGCCGACCAGAAATGAAATGGGTGAAGGGAGTAAAAGAGATACCACAGAAACGTAGTATGACATGTGCAAACAGCAAAAGACGGAAAACTACATATAACTCCTCTTGGCGACGCTTTGCAGCATAAGAAATGAGCCCCCCCCCCCCCCCCCCCCCCCCCCCCCCCCCCAAAAAAAAAAGCAGCTGAAGAAGAAGAAGAAGAAGAAGAAGAAGAAGAAGAAGAAGAAGAAGAAGAAGAAGAAGAAGAAGAATTACTTTAATAATAATAAAAACAACAGCAGTAAAAATAATAATACAATGTAATGCAGAGGTTACAGAATGATGGAACCAAATAAATCTTTGCAAAAATGCTCGGTGTTTACAGCGATCAAATCACAAATTAACAGCCAGAGAGGGCGCCGGTATTAAAGCAATAGTGATGACGGCCGGACAGAACCAATTGATAAAGTCCGAGCACACTTGCCTCAAATCCCTCCAGAGAATCGTTTGTGACGGGTGATTTATTGCCTCCAGATATTCTTTGAGGAGAAACGACACAAATTCGGGTGGTACTTCTTACTACCAGTAGCAAGGCTTATCGCCAGGGGGAATCCTAGCAGTTTCTGACGGTTTGGCGAGAATTTATGATGTATTATATCCGAAAGGTTGCGCGGGGGTTTTAATTCCAGATAAGCCGAGGGATTCTTTTGCCATCGAAGATGGTATGATATATTTGTCGAAACAGAGGTCCAGAATCTGGGAGCTTAGTCTAGGCATTTAAGGCCTATGCCAACACCAGAAAACTGGTAGAATAGGTGTGGGGGTGGTCAGGTTTGTAAGGAGGCTAAACATAACTGTCAATACTGCCTTTTTATTTTACCACTTGTGTCTGCCGCCCGAGATGGGGTGGGGGTCTTTGAGACTGAGGATTTAGGACCGCTTAGCTAGAGCAGTAGCAACCGATTGTTCAGATCTTAGGTTAGTTGCGTATCCTTTACAGGACGTTGCAGAACCAACTCCAACAGCCCCTGGCTATTGTGTGGTTTTCTGGGCAAATTTACGTCCAGTAGTTTGCCATTTCTTTTTGGACGGTCGGCTTTCTTGATACCACTGTCGAAACCAACGCAAGGTGCATGGCCCGCAGCTGGGATCCATCCCGGCATTACGAAGTGTTCGCACCGACTTAGCCACAGAGCCGACTGTTGAGCCCACATATTTCACTTTTTGAATCTACGCTGTCCCTATCATCCCTGACCTCTCCGCGGATTCGAACTTGGGTCTTCTGCGTGAGAGCGAGCATTCTAACTCGTTCGGCCAGGCGAACGATGTTTCTACGTACATTATTTCAAATACGCTATTATATTTAGTTGTTTTAAAAATCATTAACATCATTATCCAGTTTAAGAGAATGCCAGCTTTCCTTCTTTTTCTTCTTCTTCTGCCTTTCTATCCCCCCAATGGAGCATAGGCCCTCAGCCAACTCACACCAAGTCGTTCTATCCTTCGCCATTGCATGGAGCTCTCCTCATGTCCTCCCCATCTTTCTAACTTCATTCTCCAGCTCTCTTCTCCATGTGTTTTTTTTGGCCTTCCTTTATTCCTATGCCCCTGGGGGTTCTAACATTCCAGGTGCCAATTCTGTAGGTTTTCCTAGCTGAGAGGAGGTACGTCAACGATCTGGACTCCTTACGGCTTTCTCCACACCGTGTCATACTTCTTCTATTTGAAGAGCTTTCCCTCATCTTGGTTGGCTGGATTTTACTTGCTTCTCTTTCTGACTTATCCATGGTTGGTTGGTTTTTTTGGCTATGTTTTTTACAGGATAAGGTAGCCAACCTCAAGCCCCACCCTACCCTTAGTCGCCTCTTACGACATGCCTGGTAGGGTGCAGTGTCACTATTCTTTGCTTCCCGTGAGGTTCCCGGTGACACACGGGCGAGCTTTCCTTATTATACCACTAATAATACTATATCTTAATGTTACAGTTTTATCCAGTCTAATGTGAGAGAATGCCAACTTTCTTGTATTATACCACTAAAAATACTATATCTTGATGTTACAGGATTGTCCAGTCTAAGAGAATGCCAACTTTCCTGTATTATACCACTAATAATACTAAATCTTGATGTTACAGGATTATCTAGTCTAAGAGAATTCCACCTTTCCTTATTATACCGCTAATAATACTATATCTTGATGTTACAGGATTATCTAGTCTAAGAGAATGCCAACTTTCCTGTAATATACCACTAATAATACTAAATCTTGATGTTACAGGATTATCTAGTCTAAGAGAATGCCAACTTTCCTGTATTATACCACTAATAATACTATATCTTGATGTTATAGGATTATCCAGTCTAAGAGAATGCCAACTTTCCTGTATGTTACCACTAATAATACTATATCTTGATGTTACAGGATTATCTAGTCTAAGAGAATGCCAACTTTCCTGTATTACACCACTAATAATACTATATCTTGATGTTATAGGATTATCTAGTCTAAGAGAATGCCAACTTTCCTGTATTATACCACTAATAATACTATATCTTGATGTTTCAGGATTATCCACACTGGTTGTATTGTCCACTGGAGGCGGGAAGAGTTTGTGCTACCAGCTACCGGCATATCTCTACGCTAAACATTTGGGAGCGGTCACTCTGGTCATTTCGCCACTGGTGTCTCTAATGGAAGACCAGGTACAGAAGAATACTTACTAGACAATTGTCTGTCTTTTATCTCCCCACTGTTGTCCACCTTCTATCGTTGATTACCCACAACCTTTGTCTACCTTCTGCCTTTCATCTCCCGACTATTGTCCACCTTCTACCGTTGATTCCCCACAACCGTTGCCTACCTTCTGCCTTTCATCTCCCGACTATTGTCCACCTTCTACCGTTGATTCCCCACAACCGTTGCCTACCTTCTGCCTTTCATCTCCCGACTATTGTCCACCTTCTACCGTTGATTCCCCACAACCGTTGTCTACCTTCTGCCTTTCATCTCCCGACTATTGTCCACCTTCTACCGTTGAAACCCTACAACCGTTGCCTACCTTCTGCCTTTCATCTCCCGACTATTGTCCACCTTCTACCGTTGATTCCCTACAACCGGTGCCTACCTTCTGCCTTTCTCTCCCCACTATTGTCCACCTTCTACCGTTGATTCCCCACAACCGTTGCCTACCTTCTGCCTTTTATCTCCCCATGGAGCAAGAGAAGTTTCTTCTTCTTTTTCTTCTTCGCGTTAACCGGCTGTAAACTCCTGCGGAAATTTCTGGTTGTTCGTCCACTTCTGGACTGCAGTCATGTTCCAGAACCTGAGTGTTGTGTGTGCATCCGTTTTACAGATCTAGCTCATGTGTGTGCAGTCTGTTGGTTCCTTGCCTCTTTGATGCACTTTGACGTCAAAGGAAGCTCCCAGTTAGTCGACTCCTACGACACGCGTTTGGGTAGGCAATGGGTTTATTTTTGTTTTTGCTATAATAGGGCCCCGGGACCCACACGGGGAATAAGAGGTTTGAGGTTTGAACAACGAATCATCATGGCACACGGGTAGTAACCCATAAATGCTCCGTTCTTCTTCTAACTTAAGTCTGAGTCTGAAAAAGCTCAGCACATTGCACAAGCTCTGTAGCACGAACGAGGATCCTGAAAAACGGTGGTTAGATTTTTAACTCAAAATGTTGCCCAGGCAGCGCCGTTAGGCAACCTTTTTTTTAAAAAATATATATTTCTAACTGCCAAGGGAATTTTTACGGACAAAATCCCAGGGATTGAACCCGGAACCTCTAGCACTCGAGGCGGACACCATGCCTAGAGACCACATAACCTGACTCAGTAGTTGATCTGCAGCTAATTGTTCCCGTCTCTGTGCTTCCTTACCAAGCCCTCATTTGGACACCACAGGGGAAAAGATCTCGTGGAAGACCAAGGGAAACCCTACGTAGAACTATCATCAGGGAAGGCTCGCTCATGGGCCACTCAAACATCCAAGACCTACAACAGATTGCAACGAACCGCCATGCATGGAGAGTCATGACCTCTGCCCTATGTGCCGCACTCGACACAAGAGGAAAGACTAACTAACTAACTAACTGTGCCTATGTCGGTGTCTAGTAGTAAGATTTTCTGTGTGTAATGCAAGACTGCGAAATGCGCCCGTATTTGTTCCGTGCTGTCAGATCAAAAGTGTTTAAGTATATTTTTTGATTTCGCTGCTTATGACGCTCATTACGATGCCGCCTGATGTGAGCGAATTTCTGATATCACGGACCAGTTAATTATGTTAGGCAGTGCAGTAAAAGCACTGAAGTAACAGAGATTAAAAAAAAAAAAAAAAACGCTTACAATGCGAGACACAAACTGTTTTGTATTTTGAACTCTTCAGTGCAGAGGACGAGAATGAACAAGCAGTTAGACAGCCAGATTAAGGTTCTTAAATGTAAATGCACTGAAGGAGTTGTCATATTCAGTGGAACTGGAAATAATGAAACACGGATTCTAGAGGTGTCGGAAATTTAAAAAAAGAGTTGATAGAAATTAAAATAAAAGAGTGACAAAATAAATATTTCTGACATTGTCAAATGCTTTGAACTCTTAAAGACAGTAAACTGAAAGAAAAAGTTGATGGCGGACATACAAGGTACAATTGGGGATGTTGGCACCAAGAGAACAGACACATGAATGACCATACTGTCTCAAATTGGGCACACAAATCTCGTCTCGATGTACACTCCCGAGACGGCAGCTAGTTCATATAGAAATGTTATTCTCCCACTTGTAACGCCGTCTACCTCTTGCTCATTTACCGTTCCCCCGAGTTTGATTTTTACAAAAATGGTCTTTGTCATCTTCGTATGCATTCATCCTCACTCAGAAGACGGGTTGACGTGTTGTAGTGTGGTTTCTGTGATATCTGTACTTTTCGACCCAACACATCCGGTTTCAGCAAACTCAGAATTAGTCGTCTTTTATGGCCTGCGTGTTATGGTACACTGGGTCTGTCCCACCTCACCCTGATGGAGCCACGTAACCCACATGGGACAGCTTGTTTGTGAACATATGGGCTTAGAATAACATGGGCGGTGTACCAGTGGAGGCAGAAATGGGCAGGTACTTTTTTTCTCCTACAGCTAGGCTGCTGTCTCATCGTCATCATCATGTACCCTGCCAACTGGCGTAGGCGCTCATGCGTCTCCACAGATCACGATCATTGGTTGCCTGGAACAGCTCCCTTGCTGATATCCCTCCATGCCATCGTTTCAACCCATTCAGCATAATCTCTCTTGGTCTGCCTCTACCCCTTTTCCACTGATTTTTTCAGGCTGCTATCTAGGAAGCAGATTTACAGACGATGTCATACACGATAGACAGAGGCCAAAGTCATCATCATCATGTAGCAGGTCCTTTGCAGAACGTCGCTTTCATCACGTTCTGCCTGAAATAAACTGGTCTCTCGCCAGCTCTTTCCTGCCTCATGTACTTTCATTCTCAAGGAGTCATTTATATCCCTGTGCCCATATTTGTGTCGGTCGGCCCCTGCCTCCTTCCTGTTATAGTCCCCCCCCCCCCCCCCCCAATCCGTCGTGGCGCTCGATATGACCAAAATATTTCAACGAACAGCCAAAGTACATAAGGCAAATACTGTCACCTAACTGCTGACACACCCAAGTGTCTCCCTTCCAGCAAAAGAACGAATGATTAATACCATTTTCATCCCTACTTTATGCTGTGCTCTCAATGCCAGACATGGAAAGTGCATATGGCATTGGAGCAGAAAATAACTACCCGTGAAATGCGCTGTCTCCGTGAGGTCACTAACAAGACAAGAAGGGTCAAGGTTAGGAATATCAGCATCTGAGACAAAGTTGGAATATATATTGGCATACAAAGAATGAAATGGTTCGGCCATCTAGTGATAACTCAACCAGACCAAACAGCGTATAAGATTGTTTACAGTAGGACACCTCGGAGCAAGGCGATATAAAGACCAAGTAGGTTAGTTTCGCGTATTCTTTACAGGACATTGCAGAACCAACCCCGGCATTTTTAGCCTTTTGTGGTTTTTCTAGACAAATATCGATTGTCCAGTAGTTTGTCGTTGCTTTCTGTACGGTCAGCTCTCGGTACCACTATCGAAACCAACGCTAGACAACCCGTCCGCACCTGGGATCTAACCCAGCACTCCGGCATTACGAAGCGCGTTAGCAATCCCTAAGCCACAGACACCGACGAAAAAAAAAAAATCCATTACCCAGGCCACCCGAGAAGTGCCAGATAATCGCAGAAAACCACGACACTGGGCTACAACCTGCCATCACCGAGACAACAGTAGAACTTACTCTGGCGTGACGTTGACCACATCAGTTGGCCACTGATTGGTTTTTAGCTAATGATTCCATTATTTTCCTTTCGCCCATAGCATCAATGTTTAAATTAATAAACACATACACACACACACACAACAGATTGCACATGCTATTACGTGGCATATTTCGCTGTGTCTGGTTAGGCGTGTACCACAGTCACAATTACATGAAATGTGTCCAATAAAATACAAAATCTCTCTGTATGGATTCTGGGACCCCATTGTGGGGAAAAACCAAAATATATACCCACTGCTTCATCAACGAACATGTCACAAGAGTCGACTTACTAGGCGTTTTCTTCATAGTCGAAGAACAACTGCCTGAAAGGCAAGGAACCAAAAATTTGCGTTCACATGAGTCAGATCTGCAAAACGAATGTGGACGAACAACCAGAACCTTCCTCTGGAGTTTATAAGGGGTGAACTTGAAGAAGAAAATTTAAAAAAAACATCCTTGGCAGTTGGAAATCGAAAAAAAGCAGCCAGGCGGCTCATCCCAGGCAAATTTTGAGTTAAAAATCTACACAAAGTATTTCAGGATCCTCGCCGGTGCAACGGAGTTCATGCACTGCACTGAGATTCTTCAGACTCAGGCTTGAGTTAGAAGTAGAATGGAGCACTTATGGGTTACACCAGTATGCCATGATGTTGATCTGTTCAATAAACATAAACATAAAAGGATTAATTCAGTTGCCTCCATTTATTTAATGTGGGTTCCTAAAATGAGTCGAATAAAATACAAATTCTCCCTGTGTGGTTTTTGGGGCCCCATTTGGAGAGATGGGGGGTATGAAGAGAATCAACCCCCTTCCTTCCTAATAAGCATATCGTAAAAGCCAAATTGGTGGTCTCCTTCAAGTCAGAGAGCATCTGCCTGAGAGACGAGAAATCAACAGTCTGCGTAAAAATAAGTGAGACATGTAAAATGGATGTGCACGCAAAACTCAAGTTAAAGAAGAAGACTTGAGTCCAGAAGTAGATGAACAACCAGCTGCCTACTAGGGATAACAGCTGCTAAACGCCAAGAAGAAGAAGAAAAAGACGATGAAGAAGATCATGACAAAGAAGAAAAAGAAGTAGGAGAATAAAAATAATAATAAAAAGAAGAAGAAGAAGAAGGATGAGGAGGAACAGAAGAAGAAGAAGAGGAAGTGGAGGGGGATGAGGAAGAAGAGGAAGAGGAAGAAGAAGCAGAAGAGTAATAATAATAATAATAATAATAATAATAATAATAATATACAGCAAACAAACGTGTGCTGTATATCGCGCTCTCTATAGTTTCTGTCTTCTGTGTTCAAATTTACAATAGGCAATCATCGCTTGAAGCTTAAACATCCCTTTGTGTCATTCACTAGATCACTGGCTTACCTCCCGGCGTCGTTGGTGCCTGCTTGCATTCCAATATGACCCCATCCCAACGTGAGGGTGTCATCACTTCATTAAGAGAAGGCAAAGTTCACTTCCTGCTGGTGTCACCTGAAGCTATAGTGGAGAGAGGCGGAGCCGGCAATGGATCGTTCCCTCAACCAGGCAGAATGCCACCAATTGCATTTGCCTGTATTGACGAGGCTCATTGCCTTTCTGAGTGGTCCCACAACTTCAGGCCTTCCTACCTGAGATTATGCAAGGTAGGTTTGTCATTATGCGCCATATCGCTATGCATAGGTATCATGTTTCGATACCTCACATGATCACCAGCATCACTAATCAAATCAGTGCTCTTGTCTCATCCAGCCAAACCACCCAGGTATTTATATCTTTGCCTTCCTTTTACTTGCTTTCCAGCTATTTTGCAGAGGTTACAACGTTCTGAAGTATCTTCCTACCTGAGATTATGCAAGGTAGGTACTTCATTGCACCCTCGTCATTTATACACCATGCTGCTATGCATAGGCATCATGTATCGTGATCTCACATGATCACCAGCATCACGGATCGGGTCAGTGACCTTGTCTCATCCAGTCACAGCATATCTTTGCCTTCCTCTTGCTTGCTTTCCAGATATCTTGCAGAGGTAACCACGTTCTCAAGTTTGTTCTTTCTCATAGTGTACCTAAAGTAAAATATGGACTGTTTATAACAGTTAAAAATCAGTTTACAACTTTCATATGTCTACGAGGATGGTCTTGTCTGTTTTTCTATTATTCTATTACATTATTTACATTCATCTGTTCTTCTTAGCGTTTTCCAGAGATAATTTCTGGCTGCTCTCGTCCACATCTGAACCTTGTTTGAGGACTTGGGCTTGGCCGTGAACATCATTTTCGCAGATCTGGCTTATTTGTATGCAGACTTTTAGTTACTCGCCCCTCATGACCCTTCTTCATAAGTTCCTAGATTTTACTAGAGAGAAACAATGTTGATGTAAAATAAATGACTGCAGCCACATACTCTATGCCGTCCTTCCTTTTGCCTTAGGTATTAGAGACATACTGTGTTCATGTAAAATGACTCACTAAAGCCACAGACTTTATGCCCCTTCCTTTTGTTGAATGATGAATGTTAAATTAAGAGTCAATATCACAGCACTCAGGACACCCCTATAAGCGCTCCGTCCCTATCTTCAGCAGCAAGTGAAGAGTTAAAATTCCGATGGTACCAGTAACCGTCTGATTGTATATCTGTCTTGCCTTTCCCCTGAGTGTCTAGCATCGGCCAAATCCCTTTGTAGCCCCTCGCAGTGCCATTCTCCTCAGACCGTAATGATCTATCTGTGCCTCAGCACTGTTCACTCGCTCCCAAAAAGGCCCTCACAACATCCAGCTTGTCATACATCAGTTCACCACAATGTAGTGCAGAACCGGCCAGTCTATAGACCTGCTTATTTCCCAACACACTGGCATGACCTGGAGAAAATATTCAAAGGATGCTACCCGGGACCTTTGAAGGAATGCTTGCCATCCTTCACGGAGCATGCCTGTCTCCACCTTTCCTTATACCCTAGGTTTAATGAGAGACATACTGTGCTGGTGTAAAATGAACCACTGATGCCACAGCCTTTAAATCCCTTCCTCATTTCCTAGGTCAGTCAGTCAGTAGCGTGTCCTTTGCAGAACCCTGCTCCCAATCACAAGCAAGATGTCCCACGTCCGATTCACCCATCTGGACACCATCCGTCTCATCCTGCACCCATCTTGTCTTTGGCCTTCCTTCTCCTCTCTTCCCAGGCAATATGAAAGAAATAGTATGTTGGCGTAAAATAACCACTAAAGAGACACTTTATGCCCCTTCCTCAATCCCAAAGTATTATCAGGGAAATACTACAAGACGTTTTGTCCCTTCCTCATTCTCTAGGTATTATAACAGAAATAATGTGTTGTTGTCTTTCTCATTCCCTAGGTATTATGAGGGAAATACTAAGAGACGTTATGTCCCTTCCTCATTCCCTAGGTATTATAAGAGAAATACTACGAGACGTTATGCACCTTCCTCATTCCCAAGGTTTTATGAGAGAAATACTATGAGATGTTATGAACCTTTCTCATTTACTAGATACTATCAGAGAAATACAATGAGATGTTATGCACCTTCCTCTTTCCCTAGATACTATGAGAAAAATACTGTGAGACGTTATCCACCTTCCTCATTCCCTAGATACTATGAGAAAAATACTGTGAGACATTATCCACCTTCCTCATTCCCTAGGTATTATGAGAGAAATATTTTGAGACGTTATGTCCCCATCCAATTCCGTAGATACTATAAGAGAAATATTTTGAGACGTTATGTCCCCATCCAATTCCCTAGATACTATGAGAGAAATACTATGAGACGTTGTGTCCCCTATCCCATTACCTAGATACTATGAGAGAAATACTATGAGACGTTATGTCCCCTATCCCATTACCAAGATACTATGAGAGAAATACTATGAGACGTTATGTCCACTATCCCATTCTCTAGATACTATGAGAGAAATACAGTATTAGTGTCTTCTTTTTTTATATATTATAAGAGAAATACTATATTGGCGTAAAATGAATTGCTAAAGCCTAAACTCTATGTCCCCTCTTCATTTATTATTTCCTCTCTTTCACGTTCACTGGTTGTAAACTTCAGCGGAAAAGTCATGGTTGTTTAACCGTTTTTTTTTTGGGTCTTAAGTCTTTTCCAGATCCGTGTCGGGTCCTTGCCTCTCAGGCAGATGAACTGTGACTTCAAAGGAAACACCATTAATTAGTCACCTGATCAGCCCACATTCTTTTTTCCCGAGTGGTGATGGTCTGTTATCTCACCCCCCCCCCCCCCAAATGGGGGCCCAGGAACATACATGAGAATCAGGTAGTATCAAAGAGGTGCAGTGCTGGTTATGAGATGAACAACTAAAGCTATGGTCTCTTTATTCGCTTCCCCAGGTGTTAAGAAAGAGATATAGTGTCACCTGCTTTCTAGGACTGACAGCAACAGCAACCAGATCCACGGCAAGGGATGTGGCTAGACATCTAGGCATCCACGACCCGGAGTCAGCAACTATCCGCGGGGCCGCTGTCCCCAATAACTTGATGCTCTCGGCGTCTCGTGATGAGAATAAAGACGAGGTCAGTGTTTCTGTTGTATCTGTTGTCTTGTTTCTTCTTTTTGATAGTCATGTCTATCCACAACCTTGTGTGTTATGTACTTTCAGTCCACTCTGACACAGATGATCTTCCCTAGCCAGTTCCGTATAGTGTTGATACTCATGCCTATTCAGAACCTTTTGTGTCATGTACTTCAGTCATCTCTGACAGATGATCTTTCGTAGCCAGTTCTGTATGGTGTTGGTACTCATGCCTATCCACAACCTTTTGTGTCATGTACTTCAGTCATCTCTGACAGATGATCTTCCGTAGCCAGTTCCGTATGGTGTTGGTACTCATGCCTATCCACAACCTTGTGTGTCATGTACTTCAGTCATCTCTGACAGATAATCTTCCCCAGCCAGTTCCGTATGGTGTTGGTACTCATGCCTATCCACAACCTTTTGTATCATGTACTTCAGTCATCTCTGACAGATGATCTTCCGTAGCCAGTTCTGTATGGTGTTGGTACTCATGCCTATCCACAACCTTTTGTGTCATGTACTTCAGTTATCTCTGACAGATGATCTTCCGTAGCCAGTTCTGTATGGTGTTGGTACTCATGCCTATCCACAACCTTTTGTGTCATGTACTTCAGTCATCTCTGACAGATGATCTTCCGTAGCCAGTTCCGTATGGTGTTGGTACTCATGCCTATCCACAACCTTTTGTGTCATGTACTTCAGTCAGCAGTCGGCTCTGGGGCTAAGTCTATGCGAAGGCTTCAGACTGAAGAGGGGAAAATCGTGGCTAGGTCGGGCAGAAGATGTTATTAGGCAAATATGCAGCCTAACAGACATCATACCTGGTGAAGAATGGATACCTGTGCCTCAGGCGTTTATTTGTACATTTTCTTGTATTGTCACACTCAACAGGCGATGTAGAGAAGAGAATCCTGTTGCTGTTAATGCAGAGGTCAACGCTCTCATCGGTGAAAATTCAGACGAAGCAGATGCACTAATCTATACAGACGGATCCGTTATACGCCAAAGAAGAAGCGCATGGGCATTTACAGCACGCTCAGCGGGCAGAACAGTCAAAGAAGCCAACGGCGCCTTCTCCATGACAACCAGCAGCATGACGATGGAGGTGATGGCAGTGACGCAAGCGTTTGCCTGGCTTGAAACACAAAAATACACCCGCATATGTATACTCAGTGATTCAATGAGTATGATCCGGAGGGTTCAGGCAGGTTCAGTGCGAAGACAATGGCTTGAATCAATTCAGAAGTCCACTGTGCTAGGAGTCACCTTTATTTTTGTTCCGGGACACACAGGCGTCGATGGAAATGAAAGAGCTGACAGGTTGGCTGGATCCGCTATCACTACCGACGGTCGGCCTATGGATCATGCTGATATTATCAATGCCCTCAGAGAAATGGGAAGGATAGACTACTTTGGTGGCAGTGAATCCACATCACTCGCCAGAATGGCAGACTTGGGAATTAAGATCGGCACAGCAAAAAACGAGACGCACACCGGACACGTCAGAAGACTTGTTAATCAACATAGAACTGGTACTATTAGCCATCGGAATGCCCCACGTGCTGTGATATCAATTCCTGACTAAACTCAACTTCACTTCTATTATCATGTTGTACTGAAGTTTTCCCCTCCATAAACTGACATAGATTCATGTCTGAATTTCTAGGAAGGCTGAAATTCTATAATACAACTCAGATAGGGGGAAACAATTGAAAAGGATTTATATTTCCTTCATACAGACGCACTGTTATTGATACTTGAAGATTTAATATCTCGGTTAACTTTGAATAATAAAAAAATGAATCAAATAAATAAATAAGCCATCGCCCTATTTAGTTAGATTTCGTTGAGTTCGAAAACATTTTGCACCGTACACCCAGGGGACAAAATTGCCAATCACCCAATTTATTTAGATATTTAGTTTCAACAAATATCAAACCAGATATCCGAGGGACAGAAAAACCACAGTAGAGGAAAACATCAGCGTGTCTCTGGGAAAGACATTTATTGGGCAGCATATTAAAAGATCTGGTCGTGTTTATTTGGTTGAGTTAAACTAACAACCAATATCACAGCACTTAGGACATTCACATAAACATGTCATCCCCATCTTCAGCAGCTAGCTGAGAGTTCTATTCCCGATGGTACCAGGAGTATTCTCATTTTATGCCATCCTTCTTTGTCTATTGAGTATCGGCCGTATCCCCTGTCCTCAGAGCCGTCTTAACGGCAGTATCGAACCCAAAGGCGTCCACCATTCATCAGTAGAAAGATCTCTCGTCGACGATTGGTTTTTGCCCATTACTTCCTATACAATCTCGATTGGTCTGGCGACCTGGGTCATGACTCCAGGCCACGATCTTCCTCTGCTGCACTTTATCGGACTCTGGGACAGGGACAAGGCGATATGGTGACTTTGCAACAAGTATTGTGAGATTTTATGTTAGTTTTGTCGCTGCAGTAGCAAATTAGCCGTTTTACTTTAGAGTGACAAGCTCACACTTAAAATATGTCCAAACCATTTGGTTCTCTTGATTTATTTTAGCACTGGTTCGGTCCTAACTTCTTTCCTGATAATGTGATCCCGTCTTTTCTAGTTACATTTAGAATCCGTCGTTGATTCAAACAAACGTAAGTCTTCCCAAATAAAGTAGGTCATCATGTTTCATTGACAACTTTTTTGGACTGGTCTACTTTCCTAGGAGTTACAAGTGTGCCGCTCTGTTGTTTGCTTTATGACTTGTCTTGCATTTATGTTTTTCTTCCCAGAAAGAGAATGTCTGTAACATTAGTTGCAACTCTGTCTAGGTGGGTTGTGTGTTAGACCCGGTTCGTCCATGTTTTTTTGAGTGTTAAAAGCGATAGCATGCTGAAATATATAACACACGATATCAGCGACATTGCGGAACACCCCCATAACCTTGTAGGAGGGCACGTGGCTCAAGGTCGACCCATCAGAAGTGAGCTGGGCTGAAGTTCGAGCAATCAGAAGAGAGGTAGTGTTTAATACTGTGTAAATGGGGAGACCAACTTTAGTTTTACCCATGGTAGATATTTTATTTCTGTTGTTTCGATTTTTTCATTTTATTTCATCGGTAATGCCACTATCACACCGGGATAAAAAAGACTTTTTAAGGCTCAGACCTTCTTAACATCAGTGCTGAAGATTTTAGCACTAAAACTAACATCTGTTGAACCAACCGCACGGATACATCAGTACTAAAGGCTCAGACGACCTGAATTAAAAATGATTGGAACTTAAAGTGTAGTTTTTGCACTGGAAGTACCACCAGCTATGCAAAAAACCAACGGTTGTATTTGACTTTTCTTTACTAGATAATTGTATTTTGCGGTTTCTGTATTAGGACAATGTCACGCTCCTACTTTCGAACAGTGTAAACGGAATAGAACGTTTAATCATGTCTGTGCAAAAACACAGTTACGATCAAAAGCTGTTCTTGAATTTAATGTAAACAAAGATAATATCAACAGACAAAGACTGTTTGTCACCCACGAATAACAAGAAATGATGAAGAAATTGAAAATATCACACACTTTGAATATCAAGGCTCCATACGAAACTGTAGTGGAGACTCGATGAAAGTCAAGAGGAGAATGGAAATAACAGTGCAAAGATTAAACAGTATCTATTAAAAGCCTATAGTTAAGAACCAGCTAGAAAGTTATAATTTTGAGAGCATGCATCTTTCCTGTAACATCATATGGGTTTGAGTCGTAGACTATGTCCCAGTACCTAAGGAAAAAAGGGGGAATTTCTGGCCTGAAAGGCTATGGAAAGATTCTTAGAATACCATGGACAAAGAAGAGAAGAAATAGTGACATTCTAAAAGACCTGAACAGCAGGAAACATAGGCTAATAAACAGCATATTGTCTTGGTAGCTGACATCATCATCATCAGGTGCCTTGCCGACTGGCGTGGGCGATCATGCCTCTCCACAATCTACGATCTCTTGCAGCATGTATCAGTTCATGTGCCAACAGACCTCCATGCCATGCAACAAGACTGTCAAGTATCTTCTCTCGCTGTCTTCCTCTATCCCTCCTTCTACAGATCTTTCTAGTAGTCACAACATGTTCCATTTTCCCTCTTCTCATAACATGGCCGAAAAGTGAGGATGGTCTCCTTATGTATGTGATAAGTTGTCTTTGAGTTTTCAAAACCTGTTGGTTGCTCTTTTTTGGCTGTCCAAGGTATTTTAAGCATTCTTCTGTAAAACCACATCTCTGAGGCCTCAAAAAATTGTTTGGCCTGCCTACCGATTGTCCAGAATTCACAGTCATATGTTAAAACTGGATGTTTGTAGCAAGCAAGAATTCTTTTTCTAACTCTCAGTGACAAAGATATATTGCATAAGATGTTCTTCATTTTATAAAATGCAGTTTTTGCCTGTCCTATTCTTTTTTTTTTTAACCTATTAAAGTCATATCAGGCGCCACCGCAGATTGAAGAAAAAATATTAGCCGGAGCATGGTACCTGGAAGGAGGGGCAGAAGCCGACCAGCACGAAGATGGGCACAGGATACAGGCGACTGCTTGAATATGAAAGTGCTGGAGGCTGGAGAGTTGGCGAGAGACCGAATTTCTTTCATGCAGACCGTGATGAGAGCGACGTTCTGCAATGAATCCGCTTCATGATGTGAGTGTGATTCCCCCTTAAATATTTTGGGCCATATTGATGGGACACATTTCAGTTGCATATGAGGAGGCTGTAGGAAGCAACATTGATTACCTCCGATATGGAAGACACTGCCAAGGGACGGGAGTTTTGCTCTGTGTCGAGTGTTTGAAGATGACATCCCTGAGATGGACACCACCTTGACGAGAACATTCTTTGGCTCTGACAGTCATGTTGAGCATAGTTTTAGACAGGGTTTCTGCTGGGATGGTCGCTATCTCCCTTCCAGTGTTGTCCTTTAGTTTATTGATGGTAGTGGGCCATTTAGTGTAACGCGTAACAGTAATTCCCATCTTTACACTTCTTATTTAGCTACATCTAAAAACATACCCGATAGTTTTTGCCGGCAGTAATATACATATAAATGTGGCTCATCAACAAGGCCCACCCTACATGAGATTCCCCCTTCAACATAAACATCTTCGACACCGCCAAATATGTTTACCGGGTAATAATGCCATTTGAAGTAAAGGCGGATTTGATGTTGACATCATTCATCGAGTGTCGAATAGTCTTTACCAGGGGTTATTCAACTAAGTTGACTCAGGAACCAACGTCTGCAAGTGGGGATCGTCATGGCTGAGAGACCTGATCCAAAGCATACAATAATAACTGATAAGAGTACAACTGGCAAAGATCCGCGGCCCAGTTTTTAGGCCTTTGCGGGCAAGATGTGCCTGTCGTGCCGCCAGTTAAAAGCTCTGGCTTATACAAAAATAACTAGTCCATGACTTGTCATAACACTTACTTAGGAAGAAGCCCGGCTGGCTAGCACAGTTGGCTAAACCTGACTGCGCAGCCACTGGGTGACGAATTCTTTGTAGTCCAGGGGTAGGCAGAACAGCCATATTTCTCCCAGATTTACGGTATCTATCATGGAATCAAAGCCGAAGGGTTGCTATATCTATAGTACTGAGCTTGCCCGGCTCTCTAGCTTAGTTGGCTAAACCGGATTGCGCGGTGACTAGGTGACGAACTCCTTGTCGTCTGGGTTCAATCCCGGGGCTAGGCAGGAAAGCCACATTTCTCCCAGATTTACGGTACCACTGCTCCTCAGTCTTCAATCAGAGGCCTGCTCTCTTGATTTATGCGGATTTCAAATAAGACGAAGTGCATTCCAGTGCACTGCATTAAGACATCTCCTTAATATTCTAACTGGCCGGCAATTTAAACCGGGCAAGTGCGTTTGATATTAAACGCTTACGACACGTTAATCTGTGGTTATCAAAAACCGGAAAGCTCTTTCATATTTGTGCCAGGGCTGAAGCATATACAAACATGGCTGTTTTGTAAACATTGAAATCTGCACCATGAAGAGAGATGCTGTTTGTCGGTAACGAAGCCGGTTCGTAATATTTTTTTTTTAAAGGCAGTTTGTCAAGGCGCCATTCTTTTTTTGAAGAATCTCTACTCTGTGATGTTTATTCTAGAAATATTTGCTAAATGTGTGCAGGGAGGAGAACGGGTGAGAGTGTTGACGAAGGAAGAACCCATTAGGAAATCGCTGAAAACACGGATCAGGTTATCGAAGTTTATATAAGAAGCTCAACATAAGCTGGGCCAAGCTGTGAGGTTTAGGGTGCCATTTGCCTTCATTGGTACCTTTGAAGTACACAAAGCATAGCATTTTTTTTAGGCAGTTATATTTTTGAAAATGCAATGTTGGTACTTACACTGGCATTACAGATAATTCTTAAAATTCTCTCGATCAGAGAGAGGGGTGGGTTGATGTTAGAGATACTGGAATTCTGCAACGCCATGGTGACAGTCCCTTTGTGAGCCAATACAATTTTTTTTTTTGCCTTTCATTAATTTCTGTGTTCTGTGTACTCTTTGCCAAGATACCGCGACTTCTTTGCCATGGTTTTCTCTTCTGCTTGCCATGGCTCTCTTTTTTCCTTGCCATATTTATCTGTTCTCTTTGCCGTGGTTCTCTCTATTCTTTACCATAGTTCTCTCTTATCTTTGCCATGATTCTCTCTTCTACTTACCATGGTTCTCTCTTCTCTTTGCCCTTATTTTCTCTTCTCTTTACCATTTTTCTCACTTCTCCTTGCCATGGTTCTCCCTTTTCCTTACCATGGTTCTCTCTCTTCTCTTTTTCGTGGTTTTTTTCTCTTCTCTTTTCATGGACCTCTCTCTCTCTCTTTGTAATTGTTCTCTCTCTTCTCTTTGTCATGTTCCTCTCTCTTCTCCTTGCCATGTTCCTTTCTCTTCTCCTTGTCATAGTTCTCTCTCTCTCTATCTTCTCTTTGTCATGGTTCTCTCTTTTGTTTGTCATAGTTCTATTTATTTTTGTCCTGGCCCTCTCGTCTCTTTTTCATGGTTCTCTCTCTTCTCTTTGTTATGGTTCTGTTTCTTCCCTTTGTCATCTCTCTCTCTCTCTCTCTCTCTCTCTGATCTTTGTCGTGGTTCTCCCTCTCTCTTTCCTTGCCATGGTTCTCTCTTCTCCTTATCATGGTTATCTCTTCTCTTTACTATAGTTTTCTCTTCTTTATATCATGGTTCTCCCATCTCTTTACTATGGTTCTCTCTTCTCGTTGCCATTGTTCTCTCTTCTCCTTGTCATGGCTGTCTCTTCTCTGATGTCATGACTCTCTTTTCCCTTTATCGTGATTCTCTCTTCTCTTTACCATGATTATGTCTCTTCTCTTTGTCAAAGCTCTCTCTTCTTTTTGTCATGGTTCTCTCTCACTTCTCTTTGTCATGGTTCTTTATTTTCTCTTTTTCATGGTTCTGTCTCTTCTCGTTGCCATGGCTCTCATCTCTTTACCGTTGTTCTGCATCTTCTCTTTGACATGGTTCTGTCTTTTTTGGTCATGGTTCTCTCTCTTCTCTTTGTCATATTTCTTTCTCTTCTCTTTCTCGCGGTTCTCTCTCTCTTCTCTTCATAATGGTTCTTTCTTGTCTCTTTGTCATGGTTCTCTCTCTTATCGTTATCATGGTTCTCTCTCTTTTCTTTGTCATTGTTTTGTCTCTTCTCTTTGTCATGGTTTTGTCTCTTCTCTTTGTCATGTATTTCTCTCTTCACTTTTACATAGTTCTTTCTCTTCTCTTTGTCACGGTTCTCTGTCTCTTCTCTTTGTCATGATTCTCTCTTTCTTGTCTTTATTATGGTTCTTTCTGTTCTCTTTACCAAGGTTCTCTCTCTCTCTCTCTTCTCTTTACTATGTTTCTCTCTTTTATTTTTGTTTTGTTTTTCTCTTCTCTTTGCCATTGTTATCTCTTCTTTGCAATGGCCATCTCTTCTCTTTGCCATGGTTATCTATTCTTTGCCATGTTTATATCTCCTCTTTGTCATGGTTCTCTTTCTCTCTCCTAATCTGTTGCCATGGTTCTCTCTTCTTTACCATGGCTATCTCTTCACTTGTCATTGTTTTGTTTCTCTCTCTTTCTCTTTTGTCATGGTTCTCTCTTCTCTTTTCAGTAGTTCTGTCTTCACTTTGCTTTGGTCTTTTTTCTCTTTCTCTCTCATTTGCTATTGGTTTCTTTCTCTTTTGTCATGGTTCTCTCTACTTTACCGTGACTCTCTCTTCTTTGCCATGGCTATCTCTTCTCTTTGCCGTCTCTCTCTCTCTCTCTCTCTCTCTCTCTCTCTCTCTCTCTTTTGTCATGGTTCTCTTTTCTTCTTGCAGTGGTTCTCTCTTCTCTTTGTCATAGTTACCTAATTTGTTGTTGTTGATGCCCTATTGACTCACTGCCTACTAAAAAGCATGTCGTAAGAGTTGACTAATTGGGAGCTTCCTTCGAAGTCGGAGTATATATGCAAGGAACCAAAAGTCTGCACACAAATGAGTCAGATCTGTCAAACAGATGCACACGCAATACTCAGGTTCTGAAATAGGACTGCAGTTCAGAAGTGGACGAACAACAAAAATTTTCCGCCGGAGTTTACAGCTAGTGAACGCGAAGAAGAAGAAGACTTATAATTTCAGTATATCCTGGATTGGTCACCTTTCACCTTTGGAGAAATAGGATCTGTTCTCTCTCTCTGCCCCACACACCCCCACCCCCCGCAATCGGTCGCATGGGGTCTCAGAGTCTACACTAGGTTATTTGGACATAAGAAATTGACCTTAATGGTTTAAATCCACAGGCATTGATCAGTCTGCTGAAAGGCGAGCGGTTCAAAACCTGCGAGAGCATCTTGATTTACTGCTCGCGGAGGGAGCACACGGAACGGGTGGCCACGCTCATCAGAACATCTATGCAGACTATGGTGGATCTCAATGGTAAGTGGTGATTGTCTGGGTGGCTCTGTGAGAGTGTTTCAGTATTTCTCTCCGTTGTCGCTCACTTTAGACTTTGGTGGATCTCAATGGTAAGTGGTGATTGTCTGGGTGACTCTGTGAGAGTGTTTCAGTATTTCTCTCCGTTGTCGCTCACTTTGGACTTTGGTGGATCTCAATGGTAAGTGGTGATGGTCGGGGTGGCTCTGTGAGAGTGTTTCAGTATTTCTCTCCGTTGTCGCTCACTTTAGACTTTGGTGGATCTCAATGGTAAGTGGTGATGGTCGGGGTGGCTCTGTGAGAGTGTTTCAGTATTTCTCTCCGTTGTCGCTCACTTTAGACTTTGGTGGATCTCAATGGTAAGTGGTGATGGTCGGGGTGGCTCTGTGAGAGTGTTTCAGTATTTATCTCCGTTGTCGCTCACTTTAGACTTTGGTGGATCTCAATGGTAAGTGGTGATGGTCGGGGTGGCTCTGTGAGAGTGTTTCAGTATTTCTCTCCGTTATTGCTCACTTTAGACTTTGGCGGATCTCAATGGTAAGTGGTGATGGTCGGGTCGTGGTGGGGTCTGGATGGTTATGTGAGAGTTTCAGTGTTTCTCTCCGTTGTTGTTCTTTTTAGACTTTGGTGGATCTCAGTGATATCGGTTGATGGTCTGGTCGTGTTTGGGTCTTGGTGGCTCTGTGAAAGTGTTTTAGAATTTTACTCCGTTATTGCTCACTTTAGACTTTGGTGGATCTCATTGGTAAGTGATGAGTGTATATGTGGCTCTGTGAGAGTGTTTCAGTATTTCTCTCCGTTATTGCTCACTTTAGACTTTAGTGGGTCTCAATGGTAAGTGATGAGGGTCTGTGTGGCTCTGTGAGAGTGTTTCAGTATTTATCTCCGTTGTCGCTCACTTTAGACTTTGGTGGGTCTCAGTGGTAAGTGATGATTCTCTGGGTGGCTCTGTGAGAGTGTTTCAGTATTTGTCTCCGTTGTCGCTCACTTTAGACTTTGGTGGGTCTCAATGATAAGTAATAATTTTCTGGGTGGCTCTATGAGAGTCTTTCAGTATTTATCTCCGTTGTTGCTCACTTTAGACTTTGGTGGGTCTCAGTGATAAGTGGTGATGGTTTGGTCGTGTTTGCGTGTGGGTGCCTCTGTCAAACTGTCAGTATTTATCTCCGTTTTTGCTCACTTTCACTAATTCACCGCCAGGCAGCTCACTCAGTGTTACTTGATGAACAGCATTCATTTTCTTCACTTATGTCCCAACACTTTTATCGGGAATCTCCCCGGCGAAGTGGCCTAGCCGTTTGCCTCGTATTTTAGATGTCGTAACGCTTCGTTTCAGGGATCCCTCGTTCGGTTTACGAGTGCAATTGTCTTCTGGGGCTACTATGAATTGTCGCTGGAGCTACGGAATTCTTACTTTATGCGACGCCTCTGGATGATAAGAACAAACTAAACTTTTTTTTTCTAGGGTCACATATTGGATACGCAGACCTATGGTAAAATCGGTCCTTCCAGACTTCCATCTTTCATACAGTTGTAAGTTAATCTACAAAGCATGTTATGTTTATATTCCAAAAGGCATGGTTTGAGTATATGGTTTTAAAAAAATGGATGGTAAATACATCGAATGTCCACATCCAGAGACCGCACTGGCCCGAGTGTTGGGACCAAACAGATAAAGTCATGCCTGACGAAGGATTCTCCATTCTGTCGTGCTAACGGCACGTTAAAGATGTCAAAGGTGCGACGAAAAGGAATGTTCTTATTCCTGTGGTCACAAAAGTCCAGAACCCGCGGGCTGCTCCCCGATGATCTCCGGAGGGCGCAGCCCATGTCAAGCAGAAGGCTTAATATGGTTGTGAGGTTGAGCAGTCATGTGCAGGACGTGACGATTCCTTGGATGAGCCCAGAACGAGAGCGTCAAATGTCGGCTGTGCATTTATGGAAGCCTCCTTGGATGGCGGGGTATGCCCATGATCTGCCCCTGCCTTTTATGAGGGTTAAACGTTTCACATAGGACTGCCCCAAAGGGAGTACTCCGGGGGCAACACCTGTAGAGAAAGTGATAAAGAGGACACCACACAAATCAGGCAACATCTCGACCCACACAAAACAATGGCCACAGTCATCCTAAAAATAGGACTGATGTCTTCCCTCGAAGTCGGAGTACATCTGCCCGTGAGGCAGGTGAACGGCAAAAGCCATTGAAACGGTTGTACACGCAAAACTCATGTCCAGGTAAAAGCCAAAAGTCCGCAAGTGTCACCAGAAGGACTTATGTGTCGCATCTGTGCTGTAAACAGCAAAGCACCAAAAGCGGTACTGTCTTTTTTTTTTTCAAAAAAGGAGAAAAAAATGAAAGGAGGAACAGCAGAAGAAGAAGAAGACGCAGAAGAAGAAGAGGGTGATTGAGAACGAACGAAATTTACATCTAAAGGGTCCAAATTTGCCAGGCAGGCCCGTTTTACATTCGGACCTTCCAAACACACAGTCTTGTATTCGACCCTTTTAAACATCATCTTTCACTGCATTTTTTATTTTATCTCTAAAGTATGTAGTATATATATATATATATATATATATATATATATATATATATATATATATATATATATATATATATATATATATATATATATATATATATATATATATGTTTTTGTGTTTGTTTATAACCTATAGACTCGAAAACTACTGAATCGATTTAGCTGAAATTTTCAGGATATGTTTGTTTTGATACCGGATGTTTACCCATCATGGTTCGAAATTTAACCTGACATTGGTAGAGATAGGTGACCACAATTTTTGGAAAAATCTTCGAAACTAATATTTCAATTTTTAGTGACATTTAATTATAGCCACGTTAGTAAATGCGCATGCGCCGTAGTCAGAACGCAAGACCCACCATTCGCCGGCGAGATACGTACAGCCAACGCCTTCTCTAATAAATATAGTAGGCCGTGGTACAACAAACAAGACTATCTCTATATCTGTGCAGGCAATGATTGCCACAATAACCATATTAGACACGATTTCTATTTTCTGCCTTTTCAAACAACCTTCGATGAGTTGGAGAGTAGCTGATGGATTGGAAAGGGGAGGGGGCATCATGGACTATCTCGACGTCTGCGCGGACAATGATTGCGACATTAACTGTGTTAGACACGTGCCATTTCTATTGTGTCATTTCAATAATATATCTGGAATATCTGTCTATGAGAAAACAATTGTCTGCCGTTTTGAGTTGTGTTATAATCGGGACACAGTAGTAGGAACACACATCTCAGATAGTTTTGTTCTCTTTTCGCTGTTCCGATGGAGTGGTTGCTTGGTCGAATGGTTAGAACACTGGGCCCCTTTGCGGGAGACCAGGGTTCGAATCCGCAGTAGTTTTTTTTTTTTACCCGGGGGCAAAAAAAAATCCTCACCTGCACTGTCGTGGCGACAGCACTAGCCATATGGCCCTTAATACTAAAAAAAAAAAAAAAAAAGACAGGTATGTGGGTAAACCAGTTGATAATTAAATTTGACCATTTCGCATACTTATGATTTCATTTTAAACTTTCCGATTGCATGGTTACGCTGACATTTTATAGCTTTCCATTTATTTTCATTTAGAATTATTTCATCTGCGTTGGAATTTTAAGCTGTGCTGTTTACCATAGCGTTCATTTCCTAATTATGGTGTATTTTTCCTGTTTTCATTGCTTTTTCAAATTTTTTTCCCTCCCAACTACTACGATGAGGGAAAGAGTAGTCGGTGAATTGGGGGGGGGGGGGGGGGGGGGGGGGGCCGCACTCTTTACTGAGAGAGCTTTAAGTCACAGTAACTGCCTTACCCAATCAAAGTAGCAGCAGCAGTAGTAGTTGTGGTTGGGCGGTTACACCGTAGTACTCTCATGCGAAGACCGCCGGTAAGGTTATGGCGTTCTTTTGTCGGGGAGCGAAATTATGCATCCTAACCTGACCAGTCCGGGGCGACAGCACCAGCCATGCGGCGCCAAATTTTCTGGCTCACGACTCCCTGTCTACTCCGATGGTAAAACAGATAGCAGTGACATTATTTTAACTACTGTGGTGGTGGTCGTGTTAGTAGTTGTACTAGTACTTGAAGGGTGATGTTGCAAATATTAAACTAGCCCCATTTACTACCTATTACAATTCCTGCTCCCCATTTTAGTCCGGATGGACAGGGATGTCAATGTCAGTTACAAAAAAAAAAAAAAAAAAAAAAAAAAAAAAAAACACGCCAGGTGATGATTTTCAAATCCTTCGAAGAGGGAGAGAGTAGTAGTCAGTGGATGAGATGGAGGGGGATAATGACTGAAATTGTTAACTTAAAGAGCTTAACATATGATTTTAAAGTTCTCATTAGGTAATTTGTTTATATTTTACTAACGCTTCCTCCGCTATTCTAATTTTTTTACCACTTACTTTGTTATTTACAACTACAGTAGTAGCTTTACTTCCGTCTCCTATAAAAATACAAACCGGTTTAGGATGAAATAACCAAATAACTATTTTTGTTACTGTGCTTATAACACCATTTAAACGACCACTAATATAAAGACACAATTACATGGTGCGTAATCTAAAGTTGGAAAACCAGACTATCTCTATATCTGTGCAGAGAATAATTGCGACATTAACTATATTAGACATGTGCAATTTCTATTGTCTTTCTTTTCCAAAAACCTTTTAATGAGGGAGAGAGTACTAGGTGGATATAGTGGTGGTCGGGGGGGGGGGGGGGGGGGGGGGTTTCAAAGACTATCTTTATATCTTAGCAGACAATGATTGCGACAATAGCCATATAAGACATGTGCGATTTGAATTTTCTTTCTTTTCCTTTTAGCCAAACTATGCCACAGCAACGCGTGGCCGGGTACAGCTAGTATATATATATATATATATAAATATATATAATATATATATATATAGTATATATATATATATATATATATATATATATATACACACACACACCACAGACAGACAGACAGACAGACACATTTACATATATGATAGGAGTATTAAGTAAAATACATACAATCAGGGATGACAAATGCGTGTATTCTAATATACATGCATATCTAACACGCACCCACGCATATGTACCTACAAACATTATGTGAGATTACCCAAGAAGAAGACGAAGAAGAAGAAAAAAGAAGAAAAGAAGGAAGAGGAAGAAAAAGAAGGAGGAGGAGGACGAGGAGGACGTGGAGGACGTGAAGTCCCCTATAATTGTACTCTTCCAGTTTAACAACCAGTCGTCATCAATACAAACTGGTCCCTGTTTTCCCTCATTTCCATAATTCCTATTTTCTGCCGCTAAAGTGCAGCAGACGTGGATGTATTTGCGTTGCCACAGAGAGTGTGTATGTGTGTATGCATGATCGCTAGCCGTGTCGTCGTGACATTGAAATGATATGTTGCTTGATTTCATCGGAACCTTTTGATCGCTGAGCCGTGAAAAAAACAGGAGGGAAAAAATGGAGAAGAGAGTTGGGGCGGGGGAGAGGGGGGGGGCGGTGCAGGCTCATTCCGGGGAAAGAACACGCCGGATTTTTAGTTTTATCTTGGACCGTTCTTTTTTTTTAAATATTTTTTGTTCATTTAATAGATATGGTAAAGCTTGGGAAATGTGTGTATAATTAGGATCATGTCGTTGAGCTTTCAAGAAAGATTTCTCTGTCCGCCAACTAAGTTTCTTTTCTCTGCTTTTCTTTATTTTCCTTTTTTCTTCTCGTCACTTCTCTTCGTGTCACTTCTCTTCTCGTCACTCCTCTTGTCTTTGTGTTACTTCTCTTCTTTTCTCGTCACTTCTCTTCAATTGATGTCACTTCTCTTCTCTCCTAGTCACTTCTCTTTTCGTCTCTACTCGTCAGTTCTCTTCTCCTCTCGCCACTTTTCTTCTCCTTTCGCCACTTTTCTTCTCTTCTCATTACTTCTCTTCTGGTCACGAATCTTGTCTTCTTGGCACTTTTTTTTCGTCACTTCCCTTCTCTTCTCATCACTTCACTTCTCGTCACACTTTTCTCATGTCGTCACCTCTCTTCTCTCCACCTCTCTTCGCTTCTTGACACTTCTCTTCTCGTCACTTCTCTTTTGCCACTTCTTTCTTTGTCTCTTTTATTTTCTTTTTTTCTCTTCTTGTAACTTGTTTTCTATGTATTTTCTCTTCTTTATTCTCATATACATCCTTATAAGTGTGCGAGTTCTCTTCTGTTCTGTCCTCTTGTCAAATGGCTTCTCTACCGACAGGAACGTCCAGGGTTCGAATGACATGGATTTTCTGAAATGACCTGGCCTCCTGGGCAGCCCATTCTAAAACGAGTACCAGGAAAAAGACGGAAAGTAAAGGCAGATAGTCTGATGGTCATCACATTGCCTGTTAGGTTCACATTTATTTTTCCAACTATGAGCCTAGTACCATACATACCAAGTGCCAGTCGAATGACACGAGTTCTTTACTTGTTTTAAAAGTAGTAGTAGTAGTAGCAGCAGCAGCAGGAGTAGTAGTCGTCGTCGTCGTAGTAGTAGTAGTAGTAGTAGCAGCAGCAGCAGCAGCAGCAGCAGCAGTAGTAGTAGTAGTAGTAGTAGTAGTAGTAGTAGTAGTAGTAGAGTAGTAGTAGTAGCAGCAGCAGTAGTCGTGTAGTAGTAGTAGTAGTAGTAGTAGTAGCAGCAGCAGCAGGAGCAGCAGCAGCCGCAGTAGTAGTAGTAGTAGCAGCAGCAGCAGCAGCAGCAGCAGCAGCAGTAGTAGTAGTAGTAGTAGTAGTAGTAGTAGTAGTAGTAGTAGTAGTAGTAGTAGTAGTCAGTAGCAGCAGCAGCAGCAGCAGCAGCTGCAGCAGCAGTAGTAGTCGTCGTTGTCGTAGTAGTAGTAGTAGTAGTAGTATAGTAGTAGTAGTAGCAGCAGCAGCAGCAAGTACTAGCAGCAGCAGAAGTAGTTAGTAGTAGTAGTAGTAGTAGTAGTAGTAGTAGTAGTAGTAGTAGTAGTAGCAGCAGCAGCAGCAGCAGCAGAAAGAGTAGTAGTCGTCGTTGTAATAGTAGTAGTAGTAGTAGCAGTAGCAGCAGCAGCAGCAGCAGCAGCAGCAGCATAAGCGGCAGCTGCAGCAGCAGTTGGAGTAGTAGTTGTCGTAGTAGTAGTAGTATTAGTCGTCAGAGTAATAATAATAGCAACAATAATAAATATAATAATAATGATGTTATAAACATTAAGAGAAAAATAGTTTTGTCATGGGTTAAGAATGAACGTGGCTCCCAGGTCGACCCAGCTTAATTGGGTACCAGGTGTAGTCCTGGGAAGTAAAGGCGACCGACGTGATGTTGACCACTTCCTCCTCTTGATGGATTTAAACAGTATGATTCTAGCCTCGGTGCTTTAATTTTAGACCACCCCAAACAAAGAAAAACACGGAATCCCTTGTCCAGTCCATTATTCTTGGGGTGTTATGTCATGACTTTGTTCTGTGTTTATGACAACTCAGCAAATAACACCCCTAGAAAAGTGGACTGGTTTCGGGGACTGCGGCTTTACATTTGTTTGGCGTCGTCTAAAATTATAGTACCGAGGCTAGCTTTATATGGCAGATGCGCCTTGGCGTATAAAGAGACGTTTACTTTACTTACTTTATGTGGGTTGAGAAAAGACATGTTAAAAAACCATTCCCACATATCGACAATCGGCAGTTGAAGAAACTGAGGCGTGTGAGAGAAAAGATACTGGATTACCTTATATGGTGTAAATAGGGGATGAATGCAGTCGAGTTGGTTGCAAGCAATGCTAACTATAAAACACACAACGTGACTAGAAACGGAGGCACTGGAAAAGACGCCTTACAAACAACCAAAAGTTTCGACCAGTCTATATTAACTGAATACTAAAGAGGTAAAGTAAAGGTCCCTTTTCCATGCCTTTGGGCGCATTGGGTATATAGGGCTAGACCTAAATTTGTATAAACCAATCGGCCCTTGGTGGGTGATGTGGTCAGTATCACGCCGGTCGCCTTTACCTCTTAGGACTGCACCTGATACCCACTCAAAGCTGGGTCGACCTGGGAGTCAAGGTCATTTGTGAAAAATATCCGACTTCGTCAGGACGCGAACCCACGACCTTCCGATCCGCAGGCGGGCGTCTAGACACCAACAACGGAGTACTAAATACTGCAGAAACTGTGACTGGAAAACTTAACGGAAAAGATAACAGAGTCCTTTCCAGTCCCTCCGTTGAGCCTTCTAATCACATTCTGTGATAAATTTAGCATACCTAAGATGGTGGGCGAGCAAATGATTGTCATAAAGGTTATTGATCCATTACATCAAGGACGGAGATTTGCCGATCTAATTTCCTCATTCGTCTTCTGTCATCTGAATAAAGGTACATAAAGGCGAGACGGCCGGGTTGATTGCGTCGGGTTTCGTCTCATATTTTAAAATTAGTTGCGTATCCTTTACAGGACGTTGCAGAACCAACCCCTGCACTTTCTGACTGTTGTGGTTTTTCCTAGGCAAATTTACGTCCAGTAATTTGCTATTGCCCCTGGACGGTCGGCTCTCAGTGCAGCAGGGATCGAACCCGGCACCCCGACATTACGAAGCGCGTTTGAAACGCCTAAGCCACAGACGCCGACCGTCTCATATTACTCTGTGTATTTCCGCAGAGCGGACTGATCACAAATGTGAGCGTTGGGAAAAGCACGAGCATCATAACCCCAGCAACGATTGCTAAAGATGCCTAAAACAAATGGATTATCAAGTTGAATGACTGAAATCCAACCCTTAAACCTCCCCGTGTGGGTTCCGGGGCCCTATTTTGAGGGATAGACCCACTGCCGCTCTAACCAACATATAATGTACACGTCGACTAGTTAGAGGTTCACTTGAAAGTTGAAGTTTAGTTTGTACAGCACTTCAACAGCATGGCACAATGCAGCACCGGCGAGGATCCTAAAATACTTTAGCTAGATTTTCAACTACACATTTTGCCCGGGCAGCGCCGTTAGGCTACTCTTTTCGATTTCCAACTGCCGAGAGGTTTTTACGTGCTCAAAAATACACACGCGCGTCCGATCTTACTACCCAGGGACCCGGGGCAATTACTAGAAGTCCACGTGAAAAAAATCTAAGCTCTCACCGGGACCTGAACCCGGGACCGCCAGCACTCAAGGCGGACGCCATGTCTCGAGACCAGTCAGCCTCCGTCGAAGTTGAAGTGAATCTACCTGAAAGGTGAGGAACCAATAGTCAGCTTACAAATAAGTCAGATCTGTAAAACAGACGTGCACGCAAAACTCCGGTTATTCATCAAGACAAAAGTCCAGAAGTGGACAAACATCCAAAGTAGAGGCAACCACATTACCCATCGAATGTCCATACTGCCAAAAACTGCCATTTCTGCCGGTATTCACCCTTATTAGGGAGTTTCAGTCTGAGAGTTAAGGGCCGTTTGGGTAGAGCTGTCGCCACGGATTCTGTGGGTTATGATTTGTTTTGTTTTCCACAACCTTAACTAGGATCCGAACCTCAGTCTCCCGCATAAGAGCCGATCTTTCCTAACCGTTGGTCAACAACTTCTCTATCGAGTGCTCGCAGCATTTGAAAAGTCCAGTCCAACATCCTTTACCCGACTCTGGCATGAAGAGAGTCTTCGTAGTTTACTTGCTTCCCGTCGTTGCATTACGTTATCACCTGTCTGATTCTCCAGTACCTTTACTAGAAGCTTTCAAGTGTCTCCGCCGAAGAGCTCTACACGTTGAGGTGCAAATAATCCAAATTCCAGCTCATTGACCAGCGACCGACTTCTGATCTCTCATACATACAAGTAGTCTCTTGGGGATCAATATAGCTGATGATATTGCTTGATTACAAATACAGTTTTTAACAAATTGTGTTGTCTGATGCATATGACTTTTTGTTTGGATGTTTTTCTCTCTCCATATTTCTTCTTCTTCTTCTTCTTCTTCTTCTTCTTCTTCTTCTTCTTCTTCTTCTTCTTCTTCTTCTTCTTCTTCTTCTTCTTCTTCTTCTTGTTCTTCTTCCTCTTCTTCTTCTTCTTCTTCTTCTTCTTCTTCTTCTTCTTCTTCTTCTTCTTCTTCTTCTTCTTCTTCTTCTTCTTCTTCTTCTTCTTCTTCTTCTTCTTCTTCTTCTTCTGCTGCTGCTGCTTCTTCTTCTTTTCTTCTTCTTCTTTTTCTTCTTCTTCTTCCTCCTCCTCCTTCTCTTTCTCCTTCTCTTTTCCTTCTTCTTCTCCTTTTTCTTCCTTTTCTTCTTCTTCATCCTCTTTTTCCTCCTCTTCTTCTTCGTCTTCGAGCTTAGTAACATTTTTAGACCTGTAGTTTTACATAATTTAATTTCGAACTTTCAACACTTTATAGATTCCTACCAACCTGCTACAAAGAAGCAAAAGACATCTAAGAAGACAGTTTTTGATCCTAAGATCTGGACCACAGAAAGCTACCACGCTGGACTAACGGCCGGCAAGCGAAGAACCGTCCAAAAGGCTTTCATGTCCGGGAAACTACGTGTGGTCGTGGCCACTGTTGCTTTCGGAATGGGCCTGGATAAAGCGAACGTCCGAGCGGTCATCCATTACAACATGGCCAAATCTTTTGAGAGTTACGTGCAGGAGATTGGTCGAGCTGGACGAGACGGTCAGACTTCTCATTGTCACGCTTTCTTGGACTCACAGGTGAGTCTGTTTGTGATTGTGTGTACGCTAAAGTTCCGGTTGTCTAGGTTATATTTGATAATAGCTTGTTTTTACCTCTTTTGTATCTCTAGAGGCGCACTATTTAACGGGGGGGGGGGGGGGGGGGGCACCCGAGGTAAAATTGGTCCGCGATGGTTTGGAATGTGGTCCCCGGATTAATGCTAGTTGTATTGTATGAATGATCTTTCTACGCTGTAGCTTAGGCCTCTTGACCGTGAGCAAGAAGATGATGAAGAAAAAGAATATGGCATTGAAGAAGAAGAAGAAGACGAAGAAGATGAAGAAGAAGAAGAAATAGAAGAGGAAGTATCTAGTTATTATGCAAAAGTACACTATATGTTAATTGTTGTTTACTTTAATCGCAACTAAAAAATAATAAAACACAGCCATCAATGGCATCTTTATCTTGATGTTCTTTATGTTGTCATCCCCTGTATCATTAGCCGTGTCTGATTGCTGTCTATCTCAACACCAGCGATTACTTTGAGTGCAACGATTGAGATTATCTTGTCCGTGGCCGTGGGTGTTTTTCTGGAGAGGATTAGGGGTGGAGTGGAAAACTAACTGGATTGTAATGTCCATGTCTAGGGTCATGCCAATTGTTTCCATGGATCTGACAGTGGGTACCGCGTTGCGGTTTAGAGGCTAGTGATGGCGTTTCATCACCATCTACGTACCAAGTTTCGATGTTTGCGTGGATGGCGTTAAAAAAAAAGACCGCTTTCTTTCTTTCTTTCTTTCTTTCTTTCTTTCTTTCTTTCTTTCTTTCTTTCTTTCTTTCTTTCTTTCTTTCTTTCTTTCTTTCTTTCTTTCTTTCTTTCTTTCTTTCTTTCTTTCTTTCTTTCTTTCTTTCTTTCTTTCTTTCTCTTTCTTTCTTTCTTTTCTTTCTTTCTTTCTTTCTTTCTTTCTTTCTTTCTTTTCTTTCTTTCTTTCTTTCTTTCTTTCTTTCTTTCTTTCTTTCTTTCTTTCTTTCTTTCTTTCTTTCTTCTTTCTTTCTTTCTTTCTTTCTTTCTTTCTTCTTTCTTTCTTTTCCTTTCTTTCTTTCTTTCTTTCTTTCTTTCTTGTTCTGTCAATATCTATACTTCTTTACCCCATGGGGGTGGGTGGGTGTCCAACCCCCCCCCCCCCCCCCTAATTTATGTTTCTTGTGTTCTGTTTCTTGTTAAATACACACATTTTATGACAAAAATTGCTAAACACAATGTCAGACATCGCTAAAAATTTCAGTGGAGGGAGTGGAAAAGACGCGCACAAATACAACCGACATTATCGACCACAGTCTTTATCAGCGGCATACTAAATACAGCACAGCACAAGCTGTGACCAGAAAGCTCAAGGGACAAGGCAACAGAGCTTCTAAACAACCAAGACGATCATGACACTGGGAAATACGTAATGTGGGGAAACATTCTAGACATAAAGAGCTATGTACAAACGACGGCATACAGTGTAGGCTGTGTAATATCCGATCTAATGTTGCGGAAGAATAGGGAGGATTACCCCTTTCCCCTAACCCCCCCCCCCCCCCTCCAAATGAATAGCTAGGCTGATCAAGTAGTTTGTGATGTCTTTATTTACCCAGTAACGTTACACTACATCAACACACACTACACCTGTCTCTCGTTGCTTCCTCGTTTGTGTGCCGCTATCAGATATTTACCAGTTTTAATATCAGATAAAATGACTCCTCAGACATTCCTATCTGCAACTAGTTTTCAAAGTTAGCAACTGATTCTCAAATTGAGCTGTTGGTTCTCAAAGTAAGCAGCTGGTCTTCAAAGTAAGCAAATGGTTCTCAAAGTGAGCAACTGGTTCTCAAATAGAGCGACTGGTTCTTAAATGGAGCGACTGGTTCTCAAATGGAGCGACTGGTTCTCAAATTAAGCAACTGGTTCTCACAGTGAGCAACTGCTTCTCAAATTGAGTAAGTGGGTTTCAAACAGCTGGTTCTCAAATTATGCAACTGGTTCTCAAAGTGAGCAGCTGATGTTCAGAGTGAGCACCTGGTTTTCAAAGTGAGCGACCAGTGTACACCTCGTAATTAGTATCGTCGTTGCGTCGCCGCCATTGTCATCATCTCAACCACCACCGACGCCACCGTCTTCCGGATCAATGTGGTGGATATGAAGGTTTACTGTTTTTAATTCTATCAAGTTTTTGTTTAGGACAATAGTTAACCGTTACATTTTCCTCAGTATATAAACTGAAAGAGTATGGTTCCGTCGCCCAGCGGTTAAGCTGAGTACCTGGAGCAAAAACTGTAAAATGCCGATTTAATTTCGAATGCTTTTCGACTGTGCCCGACGTGGTTTGTGTTGTCATCTGCAAATTCATAAAAATGCGAGTGGCTTCTTGCTATAAAACAGAATGCTGCTTTGTGCGTTTTATTGTGTTTGCAACTACTGAATGATTTGTTTTTACTGCTGCTTCCTCCGACACTTAACTACATTTCTAGAGGCGGACTGTTTGTATTGGCAGTTAGGACAGCTGTCTTATACATGTAATGCGTGTGTATACTGTTGAATGTGTTGATTTTAGAGTCTGTGTCGATTTTTTTTTCACAAGAAACACTAACGGAAATGCCGGGGTCATGCGGGTGTTCAAGGGAACGAGCGTGCAGACTATCATGTTGACACTGCGGTTGCTGTGGCTGGCCCAGTACTGGACAGAAGTGATGTTATCAATGTCATGCGCTGCACTTACCGTACCGAGGAGCACGCCAAAGGACATGACTCCATATCATTGTCTAGACTGATGGACATGGGGGTGCAGCCTGGAGCTGCAAGAAATGAACATTTCACTAAGGGGACAAGAGGTGTCATTCACCAACACAGAACAGACATCATCAGTCGTTTTTCACGTATGAATCTTTTGAGGAGGAGATCGGAGCACCTATGGATCTGTCTGGAGTGCTGTGATGATAATCCACTCTAATCACTAATCACTAATGAATATGCTTTTTTTTTTTTTTTTTGGCACAGTAACAGAGCATCTATGTGGTGACCAGTTTACTGTAATGTTGGAGTTGCGATTAGCACATCCTCATCATCCTCTTCATCATCATCTTCATTATCTTCATCATCTTCTTCATCATCATCATCATCATCATCATCTTCATCTGCATCATCATCTTCATCATCATCATCATCATCTTCATCATCATCATCTTCATCATCATCATCAACATTATCATCCCATTTACTTGTCCGGTTCCATGAAGTCACACCGACATGTACTCGCATGTGTCACACGTGCTTCCTCCCTCTTGTTTCCGCATCAGACTTCACATCTGCTTTCCGGACAGATATTTAAAGCTCGAGGATTGTAATTTTCGTCGTCCCAATTCATGTCCCCTTAGCGGGATGCAATTTTTTTTTTTTTTTAGTTTGAAGCCCCAAGCTAGATTTTGTCTGGGGCCCTAAATTTAGCCAGGCCTGAAATATGGCCTAGTGGCTGAACGGGGTTTCCGGGACCTCTCCTCGGGTGATCCGTATCTGCATGGTGGCACTTTGTGTCACCCGGTGTTTGTCCTGGTGGGGTAAATTTTACCTACTTGCTTACTCATTTTCAGCAGGTTTTCAAATTGAGCGACCCGTGTACACTTCGTCACCATAATCGTTATCATATTCGTCGTCGTCACCCCCATCACCACCACCATCACCATCACCACCACCACCACCATCATCACCATCACCACCACCATCACCACCACCACCACCATCACCACCACCACCACCATCACCATCACCACCACCACCACCACCATCACCACCACCACCACCACCATCACCACCACCACCACCACCACCACCATCACCACCACCACCACCATCACCACCACCACCATCACCATCACCATCACCACCACCATCACCATCACCGCCACCACCACCACCATCACCACCATCACCACCACCATCACCACCACCATCACCACCATCACCACCACCATCACCATCAAACAATCCTAGACACTCTGAATTTACACGCATACATATACGTGCCCATACATACACAGACACAAGCACACCCATAACTATACATTCGCGCACACCCACTCATACATACACCCCCATACAAATAAATACATACATACACCCATTCTCATACAGACGCATACAGCACCCACACCCATGTATACATACATATGCACTCAGACTTATTTTTAGGAGGACATCTTAGCATATGCTGATCTGTTCGTTACTTTATGTCACCAATCTTTGTTTTGAATATCTTTACAAGCACAATTCTGAACCATTATATGCATCTCCTTGACGCCTGGAGTCACACTGTTTAGTGCCTTATTCTATACTGCCTGTATTTAGTAGGATTTTAGGAGGTGTACGAGTGAGTGGGAGAGAGAGGGAGAGAGAGAGAGAGAGAGAGAGAGAGAGAGAGAGAGAGAGAGAGAGAGAGAGAGAGAGAGAGAGAGCGTGCGAACTTTATTTTTTAAGAGCTGGGGGCAGAAAAAAAAAGAAAGAAGAAGAGAAGAAGAGAAGAAGAAGAAGAAGGTCTTGCGTGAGAATATTGGGCCGCCTCTGGATAGGCAACAGTGTCCACCACTTTAATAACGTTTGGAACCCAGGTCCTCCGCATGAGAACCAAGCGTCCCGTCCAATCCGCCAGCGGTTAGCGTATGCTGTGTCTTGTTTATTGCTCGCTTCTGTCATCGTTTTATTCCATAGTTAACTATATATTCCCCCCTTGTGTTTTCTAAAAGCACTTGAAACAAGTTTAAGTTGGTTCTTCCTGACAAGAATGAGCAGAAAATGGCCGTTTTATATTTTTGTGCCATGTTCCTTTAAAAAAAAAAAAATGGTTTTTGTTAAATGTGAAGTTGGATGTCTTGCCGTTATGTGTGAAGGTTTTATTTCGGAAAGACTCTAAATATACGTGTAGAGTTTAGATTCTAAACAAAATAGAAATATCTGAAAAATGTAGGAAAGAGTATTCAACAACATTGCTAATGTCGCTTAAGTGCAGCTACTGTGCTTCGTAATTACGAAATACCTCGTTCGGTTCTATCCAAGGCTATTTGACAGCAGACCGCTTTGCGTTGATTACCGTAATGGTGTGGATCGCCGACCGCGAAGTAGCAAAGGAAAACTGGTATTTACAGTTGCCTAGTAAACCAGTCAGCGTCTCTGGCTTAGACGTTGCAATCGCGCTTCGTAACTCCGGACTGCCGGGTTCGATCCCAACTGCAGACCTTGCGTTTGTTTTGACAGTAGTATCAAGAGCTGACCGTCAAGGAGCAATGGCAAACTACTATGCGTAAATTTGCACAGAAAAATCACAACAGCAGGAGAAAAAAATGCTGAGTTTGGTTCTGCAACGTCCTGTGTAGGATAACTAATTAACTAGTAAAACAGAAACAGTAAATTGATTCACATACACACACACACAAATACACACAATTTGGAGTTGATTTTGCAGCTTACTGTAAAGGGGTAAGCAAAGGGACTAAGTTTTTCTACCTAAGCAATTCTCAAAAAATTTTTGGAAACTTTAAAAAAAAAAAAAAAAATTTAAAGCCAGTACCAGAACATTGCTGACCACCTGTTAGTTAACCTGGACCAGTTTCTCAGCGGGCAAGCGACCTAACGACTTCACCACCGCCTTTTATGTGCTGGTAAAAGAGTTAATTTCAGCCCCACAAATCTTTGCATGAGTGACAAGTTAATGCCGTTTTGTATCGATCCACCCCGACGATTTACACTCCAGTCGGCATCCAGCGGACAGAACCAGTAGGCCCTCAATCACCGAAAATCTCCGATAATATCGGCGAAGGGATACTTTAGTTCAGGAAAGGGAACGCGCTTTGCCCGCTAGCCTTATAAGGCCCTCGAAAACTTATGTTCTGGTCCATAGCCATCGGTTTGACTCTAAACTCAGTAAATCAATTAACTCCTCATATATATATATATATATATATATATATATATATATATATATATATATATATATATATATATATATATATATATATATATATCAGCGTCTGTGACTTAGGCGTTGCGAACGCGCTTCGTAATGCCAGGATCCTGGGTTAGATCCCTGCTGCAGACGATTTGTCTTGGTGCGCAGGTTTTAACAGTGGTACTGAGAGCTGACCGTTCAATGAAGTGGTAAACTACTGAACGTAAAATTTGCCTTGAAAAAACAAACCCACAATAGCCATTAACAGCACCCCCCCCCCCCCTTCCCCACCTGCTTCGTAGCTCCAGCGGCGATCGCCAGGGATCTTCGTAACAAGTGCACTCGTGATCTGAATGCGACGCAGCTCTAAAACAAACCAACGACTTTCAGAGCGCGGGGCACTTCGGCACGGAGACGCAACAGCACACCCCCACCCCCACACACCACACACACAAAAAATGTGTGTGTGTGGTAGTAGTAAGTGCGGAAGATCATGGGTCTCATAGGCCGTAAGTCGAAGAGAAGGTATATACCAAGTGTGTGCAAAGGTTGGAGCACAGAACCAAAGTAGCGGAAGAGTCAAAACAAACCCAGTTTGTGAGAAATTAAAGGGCAAAGACTAGAGAGGGAATCTTCAGAGATAAGCGCCCAAATAATGTAGCTGTTGCGTGTGGAGGCGGCTGATTACTAGTTTCCGTAGAGGTTGATTAGTGGGCGTATGTATGTTGTCTTTAGTCTGAGCATATTTAAGGTAATCAAACATCCGATCGGTGAAACCGGAGAGGTGATTCCGGACATTTTTGTGTGTTCTTTCGGAGAACCACTGTAAAGTAAAGGACCCTTTTTGTCACAACATGAGCAACTGTATTAAAAGTTCGTCACAACATGAGCAACTGTATTAAAAGTTCGTCACAACATGAGCAACTGTATTAAAAGTTCGTCACAACATGAGCAACTGTATTAAAAGTTCGTCACAACATGAGCAACTGTATTAAAAGTTCGTCACAACATGAGCAACTGTATTAAAGCTTCGTCACAACATGAGCAACTGTATTAAAATTTCGCCACAACATGAGCAACTGTATTAAAAGTTCGTCACAACATGAGCAACTATTAAAAGTTCGCCACAACATGAGCAACTGTATTAAAGCTTCGTCACAACATGAGCAACTGTATTAAAGCTTCGCCACAACATGAGCAACTGTATTAAAGGGTCGCGGCATTAGGAAGGTTGAAAACCACTGATCTAGCTGATGCACTACGGCAGCTCCCCGTAGGAGAGCCTCTTCTTTTGGGATAAGGCTTCGTAAGTTTGCATGGTTATCACTATCGTACCGGGGGCCTGCGTGGTCTCGAGGCATGGTGTCCGCCTCGAGTGCTAGAGGTTTCGGGTTTAATCCCCGGTAAGGGCTGGGATTTTTTCACGTGGACTTGGACTTCTAGCAATCCCCCTGGTCTCTGGGTAGTGAGATCGGACGCCCGTGTGCATTGTGCGCATGTAAAATGTACGTTAGCAGTTGGATTGGATTGGATTTTTTTACCCCACCAGGACATCACACAAGCGATAAACACCCGATGACACAAAGTGCCACCATGCGGATGAGGAACACCGTGGAGAGGTCCCAGAAACCGCGTTCAGACATTTGGCCATAATGATGACCTGCCTATATTGCGGCCCCTGGCAAAAGCCAGAGTGGGGCTTCAAATAACAAAAAATAACGTCCTAAGAAGGACGGAAAGTTAATATTAGCAGTTGGAAATCGAAAAGAGTAGCCTAACAGCGCTGCCTGGGCAACATTTGGAGTTACAAATCTACCAAAAGTATTCCAGGATCCTCGCCGATGCTTAAGAGCCTGTGCACTGTGCTGGGCTTCTTCTAACTCAGACAAGTTAGAAAAAGAACGGAGCACTTATGGGTTTACAATACTACCCGTGTGCCATGATGTTGATCTGTTGGTTAAAGCCTCAAACCACTTTGTTACCGTGACGATTTTGTCTCCCCTTTCCTTGATTTTATTTCCTCGGGTGACTTTTGCAGCTCTTCTCAAGTGTCGCGTTTCTGTGAATATTTTTTTTTTCGTTGTCAATGTTTGTAATTATAGTAGTATAGGGAGATGATGAGAAAGCCTCGAATGAAATATTTTAACCTGCTAATCAAGATTGTCAAAAATGTGTAGTCAGAGAAACAAAATATCTGGGTTTTTTTTTTTTGGGGGGGGGGGGGGGGAGGGGGAGTGGAGGGGGGTAACTAGTTGTTTCACTGTTAATTTCTTCGTCCTTTTCCTATTTATTCACCGGCGGAAAGTCCTGATTGTTCGTTGATTTCGACTTTAGCTTTTTGCCAGGGCCTGAGTTCTGTGTGTACATTTAATTTACCGCCTTATTTGTATGCACTCATTTGTTCCTTGCCGCTCGCGCAGATGCACTCCGACTACGAAGGAAGCTCCCAATTAGTTGACTCCTACTAACTGCTATTTCGGGGAGGCAGTGGGTCTATTCTTGTTTTCCCCATAATAGGGTTCCTGAACCCACGCAAGGAATATCTTCACCCAGTGTAGCTTCGCCAGTCAATGCTTTCCCCCAGTTATTGACACCTCGGCCAGTGTTCAATACGTTTGCTTCTGTTTTCTGCTTTTAATTTTATTTGCATTAAATTCACGATTCATTGATGTGGAAGTGTTGTTGCAATTGCATGACTGCACATGATCGTCTGGCTGTGCTGTTTATACGCCCCACAGGATTCGCAGTCTATTAGTTTATTCGTTTTTATCACGTGCAAACATTTTGAATCCATCGACTGTACTGTGTCCTGTCTCATCAACGTTCGTTTTAGGATTGTTCTTATGAAATCCTTGCTTCCGGAACCTGTTTGTTTCCTATTTCAGTGCATATTTAGTGATTTCCTGCTGGCTCCTCGTGATTTGCACAGTATTGCACTTTTTTGTAACCGTTGAAACTGGTAGCTGTCCAGTTACTTCTTTTATTTATTCGCCTGCCCGGCTCGCTAGCTCAGTTTGTTAAACCTGGCTGCCCGGCGACCGGGTGACGAAATCCTTGTGGTCAGGGTTAACGCCCGGGGGTAGGCAGCAAAGACACATTTCTCTTAGATTTACGGTACCTATCATGGAATCAAGGCCGAAAGGTTGCGATATCCATTGTACCGAGCCTAAGGGTTTACAACTTTTAGTACCTGGTGAAAAAATAAATATTTTTTCTTGAATTCATCTTACTTAATGTTCATCAATTTTGTATGTAATTTTGTACTGTAATTTGTGCAGTCACTGACACTACTGTCTGTATGTACAACTTTTAGGGCGGTGTAGACAGGGGCAGCGATATGTACAGTACTTATACAGTATATAGCTGAAGAATGTCCTTGCCCGCTGTCTCTGTTTTTTTCTTCTGCATCTGTGAGTACCAACGGTGCATTCCCCTCTTTAAAAGTCTTTTATTCAGTTCGTTTTTGTCCACAATCACAGTTTGTTATGCCTGGGCGAAACTTTGCTAAAAATTGATACACGCACACACGCACGGTCTCCATTCTGTTTTACTTAATAAGATTCTTGTCGTGTGGTAATAAAGATTACTCCCAGCTTTTGCCAACTCATCTGCTCTCTCTCATTTCCTTGAATACCACAGTGGGCTGGTATCCACTGCAAGACCAAGTTCTGCTTCCTTGGAGAGTAAGCCAATGTTGGTCCTTAGATCTGCAATTAGTTTGTCTTGTTGCTGGATAGTGCTTGGAAACCAGGCAATGACTAGTACAATATTTTACTAGCGTGCCCAGCTCTGAAAAAAGACCCTGCTGGTACGAGAGAGAGGAGAGGAGAGAGAGAGAGAGAGAGAGAGAGAGAGAGAGACAGAGAGAGAGATTTTCCCACGCTAGTGGGTTTAAATGTGTCCAATTTTTATAGCCGTCGTGAAAACCTGATAATAATCAAGCATGCACCAGGGTAATCCTGGTACCTTTAGGACGTCCTACGTGCTTGTCCACTGGCCTAAGTTTTTCGCACATGCAGCATCTCTTTTAAGCAGATCTCGGTGCTCTGTACAGTTGTTCTAGCAAGGTGGTTGGGGCTCTGACGCATTAGTCCGTTTTTTGTTTTTTCTCTTGAAATTAAAAATGCTACCCAAGTTTTTTAAATTTCATAACTGTATATTAGTCGTGCTATGTGATGGGGGTGTAGGGTGCATAAAAAACCTTGTCCAAAGCACCAATAATGATGTAGAGCAGTGAGTTAGCGCCCCAGAATATTTCCGGCATATAAACTACATGTGATGAAAAGTTAGTCGCGATAAGTGGTAACGCCCAGAATGGTAGGAGTGTCAGTCTATATAATGATATGGTTTTTAATCCAAATTTGCGATAGAGAGAGAGAAGAGTGATGCTGTGATATATAAACTTTTCGGTCCAGGCTTCTACATACATATATGAGGCTATAGCATGTCCAAATTGCAATATATATATATATATTGGTGATATATGCCCTGGGGAACTCCTTCTCTTATTTTGCCATATGCCGATGTCCATATATATATAATATATATATGTATATATATATAAACCATTTTAATAAAAATTTCATATGGTCATATATATATATATATATATATATATATATATATATATATATATATATATAATGAGCCCGACTGACTGGAAGGCCTCAGGCATGCAACCATGTAGTCCATCGTAACTGACCGCCAAAGGTGGAGAGAGCTTATCAGACAGTTAACAGAAACTGGTGACCCAGCGACACGTAGTGTTACGGGATGTTGATGATGATGATATATCCTAAACTATATTTTCACAGATGCTATCTCTGTTACTTTAATTTTCGAATTCTCAGAGACCACAATTTTATGACGCTCTAAACATCAGCAGACTATGTTTTGTACCACGAAAAGAGAATTTGAAAAAAGTGTACTTATCTGAAGTGTTCCCGAGAGGAATCACATACAACCAGATCCCTGTTTCCGGAGAAGACATGCCTAAAGGACACTTGGACCTCGTGTCTAAACTGCTGAGTCAGCACTTAAGGCAGTTAGATATAGGAGAAGTTGGAGGAGCATTTAGAATACCAGTGATAGTGGATATATGCTGGCGTGTCAACACGAGGTGCTGTTACAATAGTAATGCGCATATCCGGGAAACAAATCCTGTTTGAGAAAACGGAATACTGAAGTAATAAATAACAGTCATAGTTAACAGCCTCAAGTAATGAATACTGACAGACGCTAAGTCAGTACTTTGGGCAATCCGGTTCAGAAAATGTCGCTGTGTGTTTATGTTGATGCGATGGAAATACATAAGAGAAAGACATTCAAAACCAACTGCACATCAGATAGAGTGCATTATTATCGTCTGTGTTGGGAATGATACACATGAGCGTATTCGAGTTATCACACCAGGTGTCGCTGCTTAACTAAACTGTGGAGGCTCAGCCAGTAATGGCAGAAGGGGATATGAAGGATGCGGTGGAGGGGAAAATGGGGCGGGAGGGAGGAAGGCGAGAAGGAGTGATGATAATAATAGTGATGATGATAGTAATTTAAAAAAAATGACGCGACGAGGAAGAGGAAGAAGTAGAAAAAGAAGATTAAGAAGAAATGTAAGGAAGAGGATGAATAAAGTAATAGACGACAAGAAAAAAGAACAAGGATTGTGAATAGGGGTGGGATAAAAACAACAACTTGTTATTAACGAATAATGAGAAGAATTTACGAGTATATATTATTACAGTCAGACTGTGACATTGCACTAGCTTACGACTGTACATATTCATACATTTGGCGGACGTAGGGTGGCATGCTATCATTCTTCTTCTTCTTCTTCTTTTTGGAATTACAGAAAGTCGCCCGAACGACAAAATTAGTGACAACAAAATCACCATTGATGGATTTACAGTAATTTATAAAGATGCAATAAGAAAAATGGAGACAGGCATAGCAGTTTATGTTTCGAATTATCTCAAATAGTCTCGTAGATTTAATCTAGAATCTGAAACTATTGATTGTGTCTGGCTGGAAGTCAAGCCGTTAAACCAGCAATCACTTTTTTTTTTCCATTGGCTATCTGTATTGCAATCCTAGTGCAGACAACTGGTGTGATGTCTCTACTTCTATACTGTTAAAAAAAAAGAAACTCATAGTTATCCGATGGCGCGTTTTTATTAGTTTGTAAAAAAAAAATATCTTACCCGGGTGTGCGAGAAGGCAGATTCAAATGTTGTTTACCGTGTCCTGTGGATATGTGGGCGGGAATTGTGTGGGTTTTTGTAATCGTTACAACGCAGTTGTCTATTGTGTTGAAGACCAAATTTGTGAGCATAGTTCACGATGCGCCTACGAAAGAGCAACACAATTTGCAGTGAACACTGTTAAACTACCTTCGCAATTGAAACCCAATAACTTGACATTAGTTAGTTGGTTAGTTAGTTAGGTAGTTAGTTAGTTAGTTAGTTAGTTAGTTAGTTAGTTAGTTAGTTAGTTAGTTAGTTAGTTAGTTGGGTTATCATCATTGCACTCCGGACATGTCCATAGGTGCTCAGATCCTCCCCTCAGTATGAACCCCAACGTCCGATGGCTAATAGTACCAGTTCTATGTTGATTAACAAGTCTTCTGGCGTGTCTGGTGTGCGTCCCCTTTTTTTTGCTGTGCCGATCTTAATTCCCAAGTCTGCCATTCTGGCGAGTGGTGTGGATTCACTGCCACCAAAGTCCCCTATCCTTCCCATTTCTCTGAGGGCATTGATAATATCAGCATGATCCATAGGCCGACCGTCGGTAGTGATAGTGGATCCAGCCAACCTGTCAGCTCTTTCATTTCCATCGACGCCTGCGTGTCCCGGAACAAAAATAAAGGTGACTCCACGCACAGTGGACTTCTGAATTGATTCAAGCCATTGTCTTCGCACTGAACCTGCCTGAACCCTCCGGATCATACTCATTGAATTATTGAGTATACATGTGCGGGTGTATTTTTGTGTTTCAAGCCAGGCAAACGCTTGCGTCACTGCCATCACCTCCATCGTCATGCTGCTGGTTGTCATGGAGAAGGCGCCGTTGGCAATAACTTGACAATGACTCAACAATGGCAACATTTGTGGTGCAGTACTTGTTGACTGCAGGAAAGCCTTTGAAATGGGTGATCACAAAATTGTTATTAGTAAACTAAAAACTTTAAAAACTAACGATAATTTAGTGACATTAATAAAGTGATTTTTGTCTGATAGGCAGCAGGTAGTCTCCCTCAGTAACAGTTATTCAAAACCTACATAGGCGTTCCTCGGGCCTCAATATTGGGTCCACTGCTGTTTGCCACTTATATCAATGATCTTCCTTTACATCTCAGCATAACATGTGATCTGTTTGCTGGCGACTGTACAATATATACTAGTCATGACAATTGTAATGAGTTAGAACGCATGCAAATTAACATAAATGAAACAAAATTCATGGTGATAACAACTAGGCAAAAGCTGCGAACTCATTTAACCGCAAACTCATTTCGTGATTATCAGTGATTATATGCCACCTTAAGTGTAGTTAATAATCCATATTGCATTACCAGTTATAAAGTATGCATGATATGAATGTATGCGTATGTATGCGTATGTGTGTGACATGTATGCATGTGTAGGCGTGTCTGTGTATGTATGATTATGTGTACGTATGAGTGTATGTATGGGTAATTTTAATAGTTTGTGTGTATGTCTGTGTGTGTCTGTGTGCGTGTGTGTATGTGTATGTCTCTATGTGTGGGCGTGCGTCTGTGAGTGTGAGTCTGTGTGGTGTCCGCGTGCGTGTCTTGTGTGTGCCTGTGTGTGTGTGTGTGTGTCTGTGGTGTGCTGTGCCTGCCTGTGTGTGTCCGTGT